>CM053573.1:85253186-85367999 GCA_028646485.1 Cryptoprocta ferox
CACCTGATCATGGTGGATAATTCTTTTTATATGCTGTTGAATTCGATTTGCTAGTATCTTGTTGAGGATTTTTGCATCTGTATTCATTAAGGATATTGGCCTGTAGTTTTCTTTTTTTGTTGGGTCTCTGTTTGGTTTGGGAATCAAAGTGATGCTGGCTTCGTAGAATGAGTTTGGAAGTTTTCCTTCTATTTCTATTTTTTGGAATAGTTTGAGAAGAATGGGTATTAACTCTGCTTTAAATGTCTGGTAGAATTCCCCTGGGAAGCCATTTTAAAAAGTTGTGGTTATTTTGCTTAGGCCATGTAACACAAATAACCATCCACATAACACCTCCAAAACACCCTTATACTGCAGATTATAATCAGTATATAATTATATAATTATAATTTATAACTTCTTGGAAGTCTAAAAACAAAACAAAAAGCCCTAGACCTTGTCTCTACCCCTAAATATTCTGACTTAATTGGTCTGTCATGGAGCTTTGATATCAGTATTTTTATAGACACCTCACCCCCCCACCAAGCCCAGATGATTCTGATGTGCAGTATGAATTAAGGGTCACTGCTACTATATTTGGACAAAGAGACTGTTTTTATTTTTTAATTAAAAATTTTTTAAATGTTTATTTATTTTTGGGAGAGTGAGAGTATGCATGAAAGACTGGGGTAGGTGAAGAGACTGAGGGAGACACAGAATCTGGAGCAGGGTCCAGGCTCTGAACTCTCAGCACAGAGCCCAACATGGGGCTTGAACTCAAGAACTGTGATCATGACCTGATCTGAACTTGGACACTTAACCTACTGAGCCACCCAGGTGCCCCAAAGAGTCTCTTTTTAAATACATCCATATCTTAACTGATCTCTATATTGCTCTAATCTATGGGATCTCGGCTTATCTAGTTGAGGGTTGTTGTTTTAAATGTCAAGATGTACCACCTTGTACTGACAAGCGTTTCTCAGCAGAACAGTGATGTATAGAAAGACCACTTCTATGTCCTTTAGTCCTGAAAACAAAGCAGGATCTTTTTTTGGAATATCTAAAGGGAATTATGCTATAAAGGGGAAAAAAATGTTGTCTGTTACTAGAGAGAAAAAGGAAGTGTAAACTATTCAGACAAGATATAATTATGGACAAATCTGAATTACATATCATGCCTTCATGTGATGATTCTATCCCCTTTCTCTACCAAATATAGCCCTTTTCAAATATCTAGAACATAAATATCTGACTTCTTTTGATACTTGAATTCTCAATATTAGTTTCCTCCTAGGATCCATCCTATTACCTTTGTCCCAGGCATTCCATAAGATACAATATTCCTCAGAAACATAATACTTCACAACTAAAAAATTTCTGAATATCATCACAAGTGTGCAATAGTAAGAAATAGGATTAGCTGAGTAACAGAGACCCAAAATATAGTTGCTTAAATAGTATAATTGGGTTTTTTTCTCCTATAAATATAAACATATATGAGAGCTACAAGGTCTGTGGGACCCAAACTACTTGTAGCTTTCTATTCTCTATCCTTAGGATACAATTAGTATAATGGGGAACAGAGTAATATTAAGTGAAGAAAAAGAGAGGGGGTAGCTTATTTGAAGAATGTTATGGATATGGATATGATTAAAATAGGACATGCCATTCTTTTTTTTAATGTTTATTTATTTTTGAGAGATGGATACAGAGTGGGAGCAGGGGAGGTGCAGAAAGAGAGGGAGACACAGAATCTGAAGCAAGCTCCAGGCTCTGAGCTGTCAGCACAGAGCCCAACGTGAGCCTTGAACTCATGAATCATGGGATCATGAGCTGAGCCAAAGTCAGACACTCAACCAGCTGAGCCACCGAGGCACCCCAGGCCATGCCATTCTTAAGAACAAAATAGATAGATAGTCAACAAGGATATTGGATGATCAGAATTCTGAGAGCAGCCATTCCAATAGAAATTCATAAGATAGTTCTTAGTTTCTTAACCTGATATGGCTCTGTGATTCAGAAATCACTATTTGAAGAAAAGGCCCTCAGAAAAGGCTCTACAATACCACAACAGGGTATATAGTAATAATTCTTCTAGGCCTTCTGCAAAAGGACCTATGACCATTTACACAGATAATTGTACAATAGGAGTCAAGAACTGAGGTACACAAGACCTAAGTTGATATTGCCTGGACTTGAGGCATCTGTATGACCCTCTCCTACCACCATTAGAGTTGGGGTGAATGGTCTGTGAGTCATAATTGGAGTCCTGACCCTGGCCTGACTCTCAGTGAGTGCACTGGGTCTGTGAACTCACGTGGTGGTCATTTTACTGGTCTTCAAATGTATAATTCAATGAATAAACTTGGTAGGTAACAACCCCACAATGGTTTGTTAATCTTTAAGAGCTGTTGTAGTGTGGTAAGCCAAGAGGACGCACCTGAAACTCCCTCCCCCTGGCCAAGGTACAAAAGCTATATAAACTCTAGAGGAAATAGCAGAGATTAGTTCCATCTTTAGTTATCTAAAGAATACAAGAGGCTAGTCCTCATCATATCCCCATGTAATTTATAATGTAACACCTACAAAAGAAGATGGATCCTGGCAGCTTAACAGTTGACTACCACAAAGGCCACCAAGTAGTAGCCTCCATTATAGCTGCTATGCCAAATATGGTATCTTTGTGAGAACAGATTAACTCAGCTTCAGGAGTGTAGCCTTGATAAGGTCAAAACTTTTTTTTCATCCCTTTCAAGGGATTTGATGAAAAGCAGTTCACGTTTATGTGGGACAAACAAGAAAACACATTTGACATCATGCTATAAGGCTATGCTAATTGTTTTGCCTTAATAAACGCAGAAGGGGCCTGGACCATCTGGATGTTTCACAGAAGATAAAGTTGGTCCACTATTTTGATGACATCAAGTTAATTAAACCAGATGAGCAAGATGTGGCAAGTATATTGGAGGCCTTGATAAAACACATATGCTCCAGAAGTTAGTGATAAAACCTATAATGTTTCAGGGGCCTGAAGTTTTTAGGGATCTAGTGTCCAGAGGCATTCCAGTAAAACTCCAAAATAAAGGAGCAAATTATTGCAACTCACACTTTCCACACCTAAGAAGGAAGTGAAAACTCAAGAGGTCTTTCCAGGCTCTGGAGGAAGCATAGCTCACACTTCAACATATGAGAATACTGTTAGGATTCATTTACTAGTGGCATAAAGCACTTCTAAATTTAATTTGGGATTTTAACAGGAAAAGACTCTTTTCCTGTCCAGAATGCACAGCAAATGCTGCTGATACATGAGACCTCTTTATAACTGTGAGAGAATTCCTATAATAAATAAATATCTGTATAGATGTATAGATATTCTCTATTGGTTCTATTTCTCTGGAGAATCTTAACACTGTACTAGAATGGTGTTTCTCAATCTGAGCACTATCAACATTTTAGACTAGATAATTCCTTGTTGTGGGACTCTCCTGTGCATTGTAGGATATTTAGTAGCATCCTTGATCTCTATCCACTAGGTGCCAGTAGCATACTCACATCCTTAGTCATAACAATCATACATGTCTCCAGACATGGCCAAATGTCTCCTGAAGGACAAAATTTTTCCTAGTTGAGAACTATAAGTCTATAGGAATCTGTGAATGGGAAAAAGCACTATATGGGGTAAGGGCAACCTACACAATCACATTGCAACCTAGATCTGTTGGGGTCTGGGACAAAGATGTATGTGCCATCTATAGCAAAGATAGAGAGCGTTCAAAATGTTCTGATATGTGGTGCTGGCCCTAGTAAAGATAAAGAATTTGGCCATAAAACATCAAGCCACCATGCAACCAAAGCTTCACCTTGTGAGCTGGGTCTCTCAGAGCCACAAAGTCATAAGATACACCTAGGACCAGGTGCATGCAGGTTCAAGAGCATAAGTGTACTACCTGATTCTACATTCTGAACACTATGCCATCTACCACTATTCTTTTGCACCTCTCCCTCCATTCATCCTTATGGCCATGAGAGGAATTTCTTATAACTATCTGAAGGAAGAGAGACAAAGCTGAGTTTGGTTCATGAATAGTGGATCTGGTAATTGGATACAAGTTGAAAATGAATGGTTATTGTACCACAGCCTTATTTAGGGGTAGAACTGAATAGGTCTATGGTGGTCAATTCATATTTGACATAGTTCCTAAGGTAATTTAATTGAGAAAAAAAGTTTTTTTAATGACTACTTTGGGAACAGTAGCTATTTGGATTAAAAATATACATATATATATATATATATATTGCAATAGTTCTATCTGACAAAGAGTCTGGTATTTGAATATATAAAAAAATGGCTTCAATTTGATAATGCAATAAAATGGGTAAAATATTTAAACCTTTCATAAAGGAATATATACAAATGTCCAATAAGTATATAAAATATGTTCAGCATAATTTTTCATTAGAAAATACAAATTAAAATAGTTATCAAAACATATCAGAATGTTTCAAATTGAGAGGCTGATGACATATGTAATGATAAGGTTGTGGAACATTTAGAATTAACTGCCTTATATTATTGAAGGGTATGTAAAATGGTAAAAATCTTTGGAAAACACCCTGGGAATGTTGTTACACATACTTACAACAGAGCCACCAATTCTATTCTAATTGTTTGAACCAAAACAAAAACATGTGTCCCACAAATATTTGTGTATAAATGCCTATGGCATCATTAATCTCAAAATCCAAAACTGGGCTAAATGTTCATCAAAAAATTAGCATATGAAGAAATTATACCATATTTAATGCAATCAAATACTACCTAGCCTAAAAGCCAATTACTGATATGTACCACAACATGGATGATTCTCAAAATAATTTTGTTTAGTAAAAAGAGCCAGACACACAAAATAGAACATTTTGTATAATTTCACTTATACAAAATCCCAGAGCAGGCAAATCTAATGTGTAGTGACATAAAACAGGTCAATTATTGCCTGGGGGCAGGGGTGGGAGTGGGGTTATTGGCTATAGATTGATATGAGGAGACATTTTAGAGTGATAGAAATGTTTATCTCTTGACTGGCTATGGTTACATGGAGGTATATATTTGTCAGCACATTAGACACTCTATGCTTAAAGTGGATACAAGTAATATTATTAGAATTATACTTCAGTAATGTCACTTGATAAGAAGTAAAAGAATGTTAATATATTTGAAAGATTTTAATGCTAAGGGGAAAAGAATAAAAAGGAGAAAACAAATAAAGGAGAACATGATTACTGTAAAAGATAGGCAAACAGAATTATATACACACAGGTTTAGACTCTCTGAAAAAAGAAAATAAAATAACAAGAACTAATTTCAAAACTGATCATTTAAAACTATAATTCACAAAAATATCTGAAATAAAGGAAGATACACCATACTAAAACTAATGAAAAGTAAGCTGGATGAGCTCTGTTAAAATAGGAAAAAATCTCAAAATGAAGAATATTACAAGGGAAAAATAGAATCATTTCATAATGATAAAGGGATCAATTCTCCAAGAAGACATAAAAATATATGAATCAAAACAGATAAGACAAAATGGAGAGATAAATTTATCATAATACTGGAGACTTCAAGACAACCATTCTGATAACTGATAGAAATATTAGATAGAACATCACTGAAAAAAGAGAAAACTTGAACAATACCATCAACCAAATTGAAATAGTCAACATTTTTAGACCAGTTATCCAACAAAAGTAGAATACATATAGTTTTACATTTACACTTAGGGCACTCAAAAAAAAATAGATCATATTCTGGGCTAAAAAACAAAACTTGGCCAATTAAATTTTTTTAATGTTTATTCATTTTTGAGAGACAGAGCTTGAGTAGGGGAGAAGACAGAGGGACACAGAATCTAAATCAACTCCAGGCCCCAAGCTGTCAGCACAGAGAGAGCCCAATGCAGGGTGCAAACCCACAAACTGAAATCATGACCTGAGCTGAAGTCAGATACCCAACCGAAAGAGCCACCCCAAACCTTAGCTAATTTAAAAGAATATAAGTCATTTTAACCCTGGCCTTAGATCATAACAGAATTAAACTAGAAACATTAACATAAAAGTATTTAAAATTTTACAAATATTTGGAAATACACTTATAAATAATTGGTCAAGGGAAAACTGTTTAAAAATATATTGAAATTTTCAACATATTGACATTTGTAGAGTCCAGCTAAAGAAGTAGTTTGAAGAAGTATATAGATGCAAATCCTATATTACAAAAGGAAAAGAAATTAAAGCTGTAATCTAAGCTTTGACATTAAGAACCAATCAACCAAACAGAATGTAACTAAAACCCAAATAGTCAGAAGGAATAGTATAATAAAAGCAATAGCAGAAATCAATAAAATTCCAAGCAAAAAACAAACAAACAAACAAACAGAAAGGGGTGCCTGTGTGGCTCAGTGGGTTAAGCTTCCAACTTTGGCTCAGGTCGTGATCTCATAGTTCATGAGTTCCAGCTCTGCTTCAGGCTCTGTGCTGTTGGCTCAGAGCCTGGAGCCTTCTTCAGATTCTGTGTGTGTGTCTCTCTCTGGCCCTTCCCCACTTGTGCTATGTCTCTGTCTCTGTCTCTCTCAAAATAAATAAAAACACTAAAAAAATAAAAAAAAACAACAGAGAGAGAGAGAGAGAGAGAGAGAGAGAGAGAATGGGGGAGGGGCAATCCAACCAAAACCTGGTTCTCTGAAAAGATTAACAAAATTGATAAACATTTCAAGAGCTTGACCAAGAAAAGAAGAGATACAATTTATCAGTAACAGAAATGAATGAGGGAACACCACTGAAGACTTCATAGACATTTAAAAAGATTATAAGGAAATATAATGAAAAACACTATGGCCCCAAATTCAATTTAGAAGAAATGGACTAATTCCTTGAAAGACACAAATTAGTAAAACATACTTTATATATATATATATATATATAGCATAAATCATGTCATATATATTAAAGAAATGGAATTCATCATTAAAATTCTTCCAGTTGGAAAACTCCAGGCCCAGATTATTTCAATAGTGGATTGTACTGAATATTTCAGGATGAAATATTAACTCAAAATGGATAATCCATCTAAAGTTAAATGTAAAAATATGAAATTTCAAGAAAAAATATACACACAGTAATTATACAAATCTTATTTTCTTGTTTTTCCTTCCCTTTCTTTACTTTCCTTCCTTTCCTCTCCTATGTGTTTGCAGTGTCTAGTTTATTAGCTGAGTTTCTTGAGAGTAAGAAAACTCAATGTATGCTTCTCTCATCTTCCACTGGCCTGTTTTGGATAATGCCACACTGGTATTGCTGATCAATGAATATATGTTACTTGACACATTAATTTACCTTACAAACTATGATTATCCCCAAAATATTCCACACTTCTTACAGATTTCTTTCAATTCAGCAAAATTAAGTGCAAAGAAGAGATTAGCGACCATTTAGCAAGAGAGCAGAAGGTAGAAGTTAGGTGTTAGTGAAGTATAATTTTAGCTCACAGTGTGAGTGTTAATTGCATGTTATTGCTAATACTACAGCTATAACAGTATAGTCACTTGTTAAATGTAGAAACAAAGTGATTATGGAAGTCAAAACAGTGAATTAAAACAGGCAGGTAATGGAAGGTCTTGTTAGCACACCATCATATTTTTAAAGAACTAAAATTGAATGTAGTGAGCCCAAGACAATGAGGTAAAAAGTTCTTGGTGTTCAAGCTATTTTGAAATTTATATTCTAAGATAATCTTAAGACTCAAAAGAAGAATATAATATTTAATACTGTATACATTTTCCCTCTTAAAGACAATTTACTATTCATATCTGCTAATTTGAGTATGCTAGCACTTGATTAGTGTTAAAATTGTTGATTCAAAAATTATTTTTTAATGTTTGTTTTGATGGATCATCTTATAGTGGAGTAAATTTAATGTTCAGAATGTTAGTTTTTCTTATATTAATTCAATGCTTGTTGATACAAATTAAAGGGATATTGCTCAATCTGAAATAATGGATTCCTCTCTAAAATTGGAAGTGAGGTAGATGTAGAGAATTTTACCAATAGGAAAGAATTTTGAAATAGAAGTCAAAGAGGTGTATTTGTTTTACCAGTTACAAAACCACAGTGATTATGTGTTATTTCTGATTTCTGTGTTGTCCACCCTGTTGACATGCATATAATGTTTACAATGTCTTCATACTGCAGATGGAAGTCACAGTTAGCCATATTATAGGATACCTGGAGCCATGTTTACGGTCACACTTAAAGAATTCACCTGTTCTGGCCCATTTGCAGATTCAGTAGCCTCTCTTTAAAGTATGCCATTGTAATAAGCTCATTATTATTTAACACAAAACATGAGGCTCTCTGTACTTGGAAGTCAGAATCAGAATATTACTAGCAATGAGCACTTCTAGTGGTTGCGGATGTGATTAAAACAAATCTCTCCTTCATGCTCCATCATTTTTTGTTCATTTTCACTTTTTCTCCATATTGCTCCTTACATCATTAGAAAATCAATTTGAAATGGCTATAGAAATGATTACAATACAAAATCATCAAAATAAATAGTTGATGGGATGCAATTGAGGGAAAATAAGAATAGGTCTATTATAAAAGTGGAGAGAACTGACAAGCTGTAGTGTGTGTCAAAATAACAGGAATGCTCACAAGATCCCTTCCTAGTCCCTTCATTTAGGGAATGCGTGTTTTCAAAGTGATGCTAACTGGCTTATGTGTAGTAATGCTGTGTTTACATAACTCAGTTCGCTCAGTGAAGATGAAAAATACATGTGAAAGGGGGGCTAGGTAGGTGGAAAACAATAATTTTCTGTATTTCAGGCCCTCATTTTTCATAAAACAAATTATTTATATCACTTTTAGGACTGTCATTGGAAATTCTCTGGGAGCTATAGTAGCCTTATATGCATTTGAAAGGATATTCTTTTTTAAGCATTTCTTAAGATAATAGATAATGAAACAAATACTTTTAGTCTTATCCCATGTGTTAATTACGAGCCTATATAAAGGGTATGAACCTGAATCTCTTAATTTCTGATCATCACTAGCAGAATGTTTTACATGTAATAATACCAAATACAAGTTGGTTTGGTTAAAATGAGACAGTTTTTTTTGATTAGTTTATTATCCCATAAATGCAAGCTGAATACTACATACAGATATTTAAAAGTTGTTAGGTTTTACATGGGGCAGGGGGTGGTGGGAGAAGTGTTTTTATGATCCTAGGTATGGGTCTATCATAAAGGAAAAAGAAAAATAAAAAAAATTAAACAATTGCATATGTGTGTGTGTGTGCACACGCACGCATCTGAGTCTATCTGCATGTATGCAAATGTATATTTTTCTAAGTTTTTATTTGATATATCTATGATAGCAGACCTTTTAATTGCCTACCCAATATACATTTTCCCCGTCTTCTACAACTAACCAAATAATAAATTCCTACATTGTCTCAAGTTGTCCAGAGAGAAAAATTCACAATCATGTCTTGCAACACACCATCTTGCAGGCCAATTCTAACAAATAAAATGAAAACATAAGCATTATGTGTGAGCTAATTAAAAAATATAAAGATGGATTCAATCAATATGTACCTTTTGTTCGTCTGCCTTTTGCCTTCTAGTGGAGTGGCAGCCACCTTGCCTGTATGAAGATAGAAGGCACACACAAGGTAGAAAGACCTCGGTTTCATAAGGAAGCCATGGATCCAAAATTCTAGACCAATATTATATACGTCTGGAGTTCTTTTATATAAAAAAAGGAAAGTATAATTTGGATAAAGAAGTAGCAGTTTCTTTGTAACCTTCAGCTGAGCGCAACGTACATAATACATTAGCCTCTTGCCCAGGAGAGATTTAGGAGAATATAGATATATGAAAGTATAAGATAAATAGTTTAAAATGGAGAAGGAAAATAATATGGGGAAAATGATGGAGATTAACATAAGGGTAGTTTAGAGGAAAAAAAAACAATATAGGCCACATGTTTCCATACACTTTCCTGGAAGAGGTTCACGAGTTTAGCTCTGAGTCTTCTAAGAGTCCTTACCAAGGTGGAAACATGATCTTGTCTGTGGTCAAAGAAAATCAGTTGTTTAGATAAATGTCAAGCTCTTCCTGAAATTCTGAAATTCTTTCTGAAATTCTGGTGCTAGAATGAAATAGATTGAGAAGAGACTATGCAGAAGGGCAGGATAGGGAGAAAGCAGGTAGTATGTTTATATGATAGAAGGTAGTGATTATTTCTCAGTGAGAGAGTAACTGTAATGCTGATGGTTAGCCTAGACTTCCACACTTTATGCTATTTTGTGTGACAAATGTAGAAACAATTCTGAAGTTACTTGGTGGTATGTGAAATCTCACCCCACTCCCAAACAATAGTTAGAGGTTAAGGCATTGATATTAAACATATTCCTAAAAGAAATCGTGAAATCCATTTATATATTATGGTGAGGGTAACTTCACCTGAGATAGACATGGTCCTCATCTGGCTTTGACAGTACCAGCTAGTTTTTTTGAGTCCTAAAATAATTTTCAGACTTTTAAAGAATAGTAAACCCACAAAGCTAATCTAGCTGGTACTTGAGAGCAATGGAAGTCTTTGAGGCAATGCTTATCCTATTTTAGAAAAATGTAATGGCAGTGACCTGATGAAATTCAAGTCAGAAACGTAAGAGTAAATGAGAATATATCTCCCTTTTCTTTTTATTAAGTTATTTATTTATTTATTTAAAAAATAATGCTTTTTTTAAAAAAAGAGAGAGCACGAGCAGGAGAAGGGCAGAGAGAGAGGGAGACACAGCATCCAAAGCAGGCTCCAGGCTCTGAGCTCTCAGCACAGAGCTGAACGCGGGGCTTGAACTCACAAACTGTGAGATCATGACCTGAGCCGAAGTCAGAGGCACAACCGACTGAATCACCCAGGTGCCCTAAGTTTATTTATTTTTGAAAGAGAGTGCGTGGGAGTGGAGGATGAGCAGAGAGAGAGAAAGGCACAGAGACAGAGACAGAGAGAATCCCAAGCAGTGCAGAGCTTGGCACAGGGACTTGGGGCACCATCCCATGAACCGTGAAATCATGACCTGAGCCAAAATCAAGAGTCAGACACTTAACCGACTAAGCCACCCAGGCGCTCCTATCTCCCTTTTCTTGAAACCTTCCACCTGGAAGCAAACATCAGGACGTATCTGGTGCTAGTGCCACTCACTATACTATGAGGCTCAGAGTTAGGGTATGATTTGTAGTTTATAGAATTTATGAATATGAAGGAGTTGGATTTACTACAGATGGAGAAAAACATTTGTGATTCTCAATTCTATCTTATCAAATGTTGAATAGTAGGTAGATGTATCAAGGAAAAAGGTTCTATTCCTCTAGGAACCTTTGAACAATAATAAGAATATATTTCCTCTACAAAGAATCCTTTGGTATGTTATAGTTGAACATTAGCTGTTGATTTTCCTCTAAGATTTCTCTTAAGAAGATGTAGTTTTAGAGTCCTAGACAATTGCCTTAAACTTTGAAACATTTATCTTTTTCTCCCTTTTGGTCATGTGCCTACATCCAGCAGTTATTATCTCTGCCAAGTGGGCAATGCTCCCTCTCCTCTCTTTTCTCTTCCTATTGTCTCCATTTCCTTTCCTCCCCTCTTTTCACCTCTATTCCTTTTGTCCTCACCCTCCCCTCTCACTTCTTTTCTTTCCTTCTTTTTTCTTTCCATATTCTTTTTCTCTCCAGATAATGCCTGGAATTTCCTAGATGTGTAAGTAGTAGTGGTTTATTATTCCAGTCCTCCTATACCTTACATGTATTATTCTCTTACGGTCATGAAGTATATGAGCAGGTCATTCCTCTTAGCCATTTTGTTGATTGGAACAGCTATTGTTGTCAAAAAAAAAAAAAAAAACCTTGATGACAGAAAATGATATGAAACAGGAAAACAGATTTGAAAAAGTCTTCAATGACCATCACATACAGATAGACTTCTAGAGTTCTGGAGTAAAGTTAAAGATCCCCATTGTTCCTGCATTTCAATATAGTGATTTGCAGATACACTTGTATGATTAAACTAAGAAAGATACTTCTTTCCCTTTTTTCCCAGTTTTAGTCCTTTCTACAGCTTAGCATGATGCATTGAACTAATTAAACTCACCTCAGGTCCAGTAGCTTGTCAAGTTGAGAGAAACCTCTATGAAAATATATGTACAGCTATTGGTATCAGATATGTCTTTTCTTCTAAATTCACAGCATTTGAGTTATAACTAAGACAAGATACTTTTGTTTTTCTTTCTGCCTTAATGAGCACTCTGTACTATTTGTAGTACACAGGATTGCACTGTTATCCAATTAGGAATGTATACAGGATGCAAGGCTTATTATTATTCTGCACATAATTGAGCCATGCATCTTCTACCATCATCATTGTTTTATCTCCCTCAGAGATGCTCATTATCATGCATAGCTTTTGCTTTTTGGCAGAATTGAGAATGTCCTTTGGGGGTTGAACTTCAAAGTAACTTGACATCCTCATTAACTTTTATGGCAACTAAGATATTGAGCATCCTTATAGTGAAGAGGAATCTCAAATTCCTATCATTTCTTTTTTTCTCCCTCTATTAATTACATACAATTCTATACTATTATGCATCAGAAAAAAATGAGCAGAAAACCAAAAGAAATTACTGAGGTTTTTGAATATACTTTTTTTGGATGTCTAAGTAGAAATCGCATTTTTTTCTTATAAAAACAAACCTTTTTGTTCTATGAAAACAAACCTTTAGGAGTTCACATAACCATTTAATTTTGCTGTTTCAGAGAATTTGAAACCTGAAGGATGTGTTAGTGATCACTGAGATTACCCATCTTATTTTATAGATGACATTGCAAAGGCCTAAAGAGGGTAAAGACTCTCAAAATTGGCAGAATAAAATTAAAGTCACAGAGCATTTTTCCAAGCCAGCTGTGTTGAATGCATGTTAAAGAATGCTAAAGTGTCTTAAAATATGAGGATATAACATAGGTTGGGCAGAGAGAATTGTCCAAATTTTATTTCTTCCCAGAACATCCTCCAGATCACTGTAAACTATGTACTTGAACATGATACTTCTCTGTTTAAAATGGTTGGCTAGTACTTCATCACCTACACTTGTGTGATTATCAGGATTATCATGCCTCTTACTCAGTAATCAAGCACATATCGTCCTATAATTTCTCACTGAATATGCATTTTAATTGGAAGACCATTGTGGATGGACATGTTTTCTTCATCCTAGATTGTGTTGTTGGAAAATCTCTGATGATTCTTTTCCTACCGAAACACGTTACCCCTCCTTTGGGCTGGAAGTATGCTCTCTTAAGTCACTTTATGAGATGTTCACCGGGGGGCAGAGTGAGCCATTTATTAAGACCAACGGACTACTTGGGAGTGTGTGGTAGTGAATTAAGAAACATCTATGAATTTCAGGGGTACCAGAGATGGCTTTGAAATAAAGCTGTTGATAGCCTGCTTGACTTAAGAAAAGCCTTTGTAAGATAAGATATCTTCATTAACCACACAGTTAAAAATACCTTTTATAGTTATGGAATAGAAAGATACACAAGTAAACGTCTATATCTATATCTCTATTACATCTGTGCCAATCCATGTATCCCAGGTTTGGAACAGGCTTGCATTTATGAAATCATAGATCAGTCTCTAACACTAATAATAAAATAACTCAAATCCTTTGCTTTCATCCTTGAAGAATATTAAAAGATCAAAAAACATAACCCACATAATATTAAAAGTCCTTTAATCCCTTTCCCCTGATTCTTTAGTGCTCTAAAACCCTGTCAATATTCTTACTCCACAAACCACAAAAATCTTTACATTCATGTCATTGTTGATTGTCTCAAATAATTTCATTTTCTTGGGCACTTTTATCCCCACCAGAAGTCCATATCATACTCATGCCACACCCTCCCAGCCACCATGATGCGAACCATGAAGCTCTCAGCTGCTCAATTCTGGAATGAGTATACTGTATCTTCCATGTTTCTCACAAGAATTAACCCTTTCTGCCTCTTTCCCTAGTCTAATTCTACAGTAGATGGGTATATATGGTTGTAAATACATGTTAATAATTTTATAAATTATATAGGTCCCTATAATTTTTGGTATTTCTAACTTTAAATGTGTATATATAAAATATAAAAAATGAAACTGAAAAAACCACCTGCATTTCCACCACTATTCAATTATAAACACAATTTAATGGTTCATTATTTTTTAAATTATATATATAATATATATATTCTCAGTATATATAATCCAATAATGGGATTTGAATTATAACATATATGTATAATATCCTATTCATGATTTTTATATTTCTCTAAGAAAATTTTAAAACATAAAAATGTGATTGCTAGAATAATTCTATTGCATTTTATTTTGTGAATATACTATAATTTCTTAACCATTCTCAGATATGTAGATATACATGTGAAAAATCTGTATTGAAATGAACTTCAAAAGTTTTCATTTTATAGAAAGAACAATCTTATTTCAATACCTGAGGAGATTCACAACTACTTTTGAAATCTCTTCAGAATCTTCAAAGAACCAAATATACTTTCAACTCCAAGAGAAATTGTTTGGTGTAAAATGAAACTGGCTTGGGTCCAGTTAAACATTCTTTTTAAGTTACCCAGAAACTAAGTAAAGGTGTTATTCCCTCTAATCTAATGGAAGAAAGAGAAATTTATTAATTTCTAGTTTTTAAAAGAAATTTTAAATTCAGCTTGAAAAGTTCTTTTTCAAATATTGTTTTTATGATAACCAGAAGTATATGCTCATCAGAAGATATTTTAAGCTCACTGTAATCATTCAATTACTTCATCAATCTAATGCAGACAGTACTTATTTTTCATGGTAATTTTATTCAGTATTTTTCAGTACAGACACACTAAAAATGCATTTTTTTAAACAAATGAAATTGGAACAGCCAGTGAAAAGAGGCTGAATCTGATGGAATTTTTAAGTAAATGCTGACTTTAATATTCAATTTATTTATTCAATAAGAGGGCAATTGACAGGTAAAGAGAAAAATGATATGTTTTAATCAGATTCTAAATTCACAGCTTAGCCCAGTGACAGAAGGAACCAAACAGCGTAGAATAATACTTTCTCTTCTCTCAGACTCTTACCAAAGAAGCTTTAAAAGTTGCAAACATTAACCTTTATAGTAACCTTGTAAAATTGGCACAATCCACATTTTCCAGCTAAAGAGATAAGCAACGGCGAGGTTAAAGTCACTGCATAAAATGCAAATAGCAATTTAGCAAGCATAGTCAAGATAAATCTTGCACTATGTTTCACTCTTATACCTATCTGACACCCTCTTGGCAAAGGAGAAAATACTCCTATTATGACACAATGACACTAATGGCAATAAGGACAATGATGACAGCCGTTAATATCACTACTACAACTAATGATGATCCTAACAATAATAGCAATCAGTACAAAAGATTATCCTGATTGGGAAAGTTTGAAGAGATTGAATAATTTTCATCAAAAATTAAAATGAATAAATGCCATTTGAAAGAAAACTTTCATTTATTTTTCTTTAAGGTTTATTTATTTTGAGAGAGAGAGAGAGAGAGAGTGAGAGAATGAGCGAGAGAAGGGCAGATAGAGAGATGGAGACAGAGGATTTGAAGCAGGCTCTGTGCTGATAGCAGTGAGCCTGATAGGGGGCTCGAACTCACGAACCATGAGATCATGACCTGAGCCAAAATCCAGCATTTAACTGACTGAGCCACCCTGAAAACTTTTAAATTTTTAAGAGAAGTTTATGTTGAGATTATTATTCTTGGACTTAAATAAGGGTAAGGGAGCAAGATATAAAATTATATTGGTTTTTGGAAAGCAATCTCATTTGTTCTACCTTTATCTACTGATTAGTTATAAAAGGAAAAAAAAAACTTTTTTCAAAGTTTTGGCAGGAATGTACAGGTTGAACTAAATGAAATTGTCATTTTTGTAAGACAGGAAGAGTCAAATGTCAGCCATTTATGACTTACCTAATAGAAGTGAGCCTACTTAGTTTTTTACATTGAACAGTGTATTTAAGTCTTTTACTCTTCATCTATTTGCCTTCCCTACTAATCCTTTCAGACCTATCTAATATTTCTCTGACTCCACTTGCTCCTCTCTTCTGACATACTCTTTACTTTATGTTTGTAGTCAAGGGGGAGACATTTTTAACATTTCCTACATTATTCATTGTTGAGGGAAAGGATCTACATCCCAGGCTTTATTCCATTAGAATAATAGGCACATGGAATTTCATTAACCAGTAACTAGAGTCATAGCCATATTCTCAGTAGCAAGAGTTTGAAGCTCTTGATAGATTTTGGAATCAGTTCTGTTCTCAGTATGAATTTCAACTAGTTTCATAAGCCCTGCAACTTTGAGCAAATGAATTAAGTTCCTATAGCCTCAATATTCTCACCTGCAAAACAGAAATGATAAAACTTGTCTTAAAGGGAAACTATGAGGTTTTAATTATATGATAGTAAAGAATATATTAAATATATAATATAATTAACACTGTTATACATGTATAATAAAACAAGTAAATGGACAGTGAGAGCTGGGTTTCTAATTATGGTAGTGGGAATTTATATTTTTTATTATTTATTTTCTAAAGGTTTTTAGTTTTGTTTATTTTGAGAGAAAGATAGAGAACAAGTGGGGTAGAGGCAGAGACAGAAGAAGAGAAAAAAACCCAAGCAGGCTCATGCTGTCAGCACAGAGCCTGATGCAGGGTTCAAACTCATGAACCGTGACAGCATGACCTGAGCTGAAATCAAGAGTTGGAAACTTAACCGACTGACATCCCAGGTGCCCCTATAGTGGGAGTTTATAGATAGGCAAGGACAGGAAGGTAGAATGATCTGTGCAATAATGGATTAAAGTTAGACACTTTAGTATTAACTCATGCTTAGCTTCATGTAGTTGCAAATGGTTAAATATAAAAAAGAGTTTGAGCCTTGCATCGGCTCTGTGCTGACAGCTCAGAGCCTGGAGCCTGCTTCAGATCCTCTCTCTCTCTCTCTCTCTCTCTCTCTCCCCCTCCCCTGCTTTCTCTCTCTCCCTCCCTCCCACCCTCTCTTTCTCTCTTTCAAAAAGAAATAAACATTTAAAAAAACCCCAGAAACTATCATTAGAGATAAAGAGGTGAATTTTATAATATTGAAAGGATCAGCCCATTGGGATCATCTATCGGTTACAAATATATATGTATCTAACAAATGTATTATAAAGCAACAACTGACAGAATTAAAGGAAGATATAGACAATTTAACAATAGTAGAGACTTCAATATCCAACTTTCAAAAATAGAAAAAAAAACTAGATAGAGCATCAGTGAGGAAATAAAATTCTTAAACTACTCTCAACTAGACCTTACAAATATCTACAGAATACCCCATCCAACAAGAGCTAAAAACATATTCTTCTCTAGTACACATGGAACATTCTTCAGGGTGGGCCACATGTTAGGCTCTAACATAAGTCTCAATACATTTAAAAGGATTGGAAGCATGCAAAGTGCATTCTCCAAAAAACAATAGGATGATATTAGAAATTAATAATGAAAAGAAATTTATAGATTTCATAAATTTATAGATATTAAACCATATTTTATTCAATAACCAACAAATCAAGGAAGGTACCACAAGTGAAATTAGAAAATATTTGGAGATTAATAGAAATGAAAATATCACATGTCAAAACTTATGAGATATAGTGAAAGCAATGCTGAAAGGGAAGTGTGTAGATATGAACACTAATATTAAAAGAGGTAATATCGAAAACCAATAAACCTAAACTTCCCCCTTACAAAACTGGAAAAAGAAGACAGAGCTTTGAAACAAGCAAAAGGAAGAAAAAAAATGAAGATTAGAGCAGAAATAAGTAGACAATAGAATAAATAAAGGAAAATAAAAGATTTTCAAAGAGTTTCTTTGAAAAGAGCAGTGAAATTAATAACACCAAAGCTACAATAATAAGAGTGAGAGACAGAGCACATGAGCTAGCTTTAATTACCAAAATAAGGAATGAAGGAGGGAAAGTCACTACCAAACTTACCAAAATAAAAAGGATTACAAGGAATGCTGTAAAAATTTGTGTACCAAAAAATTAGATAGCTTAGATGAAAGGGATAAATTCCTGGAAAAATACAAACTACTGAAACTGACTCTAGAAGAAATAGAAAATCAAAATAAATGTATAATAAGAAAAGAGATTTAGTTCATAATTTAAAGTGTCTGACAAAGTCCAGAACCAGATAGCTTCGTAATGAATCTTACTAAAAAGTTGAAGAATTCACACCAATCCTTTACCAATTCTTCTTAAGAAATAGAAGGGAACAGTTCCCCACTTATTCTATGAGTCCAGTATTACCTTGATTTCAAAATCAAAGACATAACAAGAAAACTGCAGACCAATATCTCTTATGAACACAAATGTAAAAATCCCCAATAAAATACTAGAAACCCAAATCTATAAATAAATAAAAATATTTATATACTATGACCAAGTAGGATTTATCTTAGGAATGCAAGATTAGTTTAACATCCAGAAATCAATCAATATAATACACCATGTAAATAAAATAAAGAGTAGCAACATGATTATATCAATAGATACATAGAAAGCATGACAGAGTCCAACACCTTTAATAATAAAAAAAGAAACACTCAATAAACTAGGAATGGAAGAGAACTTCTTCAGTCCAATAAAGGACATTTACAAAAAAACTAAAAGCTAACTTACATCATTTAATGATCATTTAATGGTTAAAGATTAGATGCTTTCCTCCTAAAATCAGGAACAAGACAAGAATATCTACTTTTACTATTTCTATTCAACATTATAGAAATTAGCCAAGAAAAGTAAATGAAAGCCATCCGGATTGGAAAACAAGTAAAATATCTCTCTGCAGATGCCATAAGGTTGAATATAAAAAATTCTAAGCAATACACTAAAAACTGTAGCTAACTAGAACTAACAAACATGTCCAATATATTTGCTGTATACATGTTAAATATTCAAAAATCAATTATATCTCTATTCATTGTCAATTTAAACATCTGAAAAGAAAATTAAGAAAATAGTCCACTTTATAATAAAAATAAAAATGCTTTAAATTTTTAACAAAGTGTAAGACTGGTACACTGAAGCTATAAAATATTGTTGAAATAAATAAGACCTAAATAAACAGAAAGACATTCCATGTTCATGAATTGAAAGACAATTTTGTTTTGATGATGGTATTTCCTAAATTTATCTATAGATTCATTGCAGTTCTTATCAAAATATCATCTAGCTGGTGTGAAGAAATTGACTAGCTGATATGAAAATTCATATGTAAATGTAAGGCACCCAGAATAACAAAAACAATTTTGAAAAAGAACAAATTTAAAGGACTCACACTTAGGCATTTCAAAACTTAATACAAAATTACGATACTCAAGATTTTGTGGCACTAGCATGAAAATGGACCTATAAGTCAATGGAATAGAATTGAGAATCCATGGAATCAATGGAATAGAATTGAAAAAACCCATATGATTATGATTAATTGATTTTTAAAGATACAAAGTGAGAGAAAGAATAGTCTTCCCAACAGCTGGTGCTGAGACAACTGGAAATGCATAGACAAAAGAACGAAGTTGGATCCATATGTCACTTTATAAATATAAATTCACTCAAAATGGATGAAGGACCTAAGTATCAGGGCCAAAAGTATAAAACATAGGAATAAGTCTTTGTAGCCTTGGATTAGGCAATGCTTTCTTAGTTATAATCCCAAAACTACAAGCCAGGAAAGAAAAAATAAATTAGACTTCATCAAAATTAAAATATTTTATTTCTCAAAGAACACTACTGAGAAAGTCCATAAATGATGCACACACCTGTTTCCAAATTATGTATCCTGAATATATAAACTTACAACAATATATAAACAACTAAATATGGGCAAGAATCTGAACAGACGTTTCTCCAAACATGATATAAAATGACTAATTTGCACATGAGATTATCAACTTTATCATTGATTAGGGAATTTAAAATAAAGACCACAATGATATACCACTTTATACCTTCTAGGGTGCCTATAATAAAAATGATAGACAATAACAAGTGTTGGCAAGAATATGGAACAATTTGAATATTTATACAGTAGTCATTGGAATGTAAAATGTTGCAGTCACTTGGAAAACAATTTGACAGTTCTTCAAAATGTTAAACATAAAGTTACCATATAATACAGTTTGATTACTAGGTATGTACCCAAGTGAAATGAAAACATACGTTCACACACACACACACAAATGTATGTATGAATGTTCATATCAGTATTGTTTACACTTGGCAAAAAAGAAGACAACCCAAATATCCAACACCTGATGAATGGATGAATAAAATATGGAATATTCATACAATAGAATACTATTCAAAAACCCCAATAAAATCTAATACATGCTATAACATACATGAATCTTGACAACTTTTGTTGTAGGTTAAAGAAGCCAATCATGGGGCACCTGGGGGGGCTCAGTCAGTTGAGTCGAACTCTTGATTTTGGCTCACATCATGATCTTGTGGTTCATGATTTTGAGTCCCAGTTGGGCTTGAATTCTGCTTACGATTCTCTTTCTCCCTCTCTCTCTCTGCCCCTTCCCCACTCCCTTATATGATTCAATTTCTATAAAATGGCTAGAATAGGGAAACCTATGCAGACAGAAAATAGATTAGTGGTTGTCTAGAGCACGGGGTGGGAAGAATGGTGATAGACTGCCAAATGGGGATGCAGTTTGGGAGATAATTTAAATATTCTAAAATTAGATTATTATGATCATTGCATCGCATTGCAAATATACTAAAAACTACTTAGTCATATACTTTAAGTAGATGAATCATGTGGTAAGTAATATCTCAATAAAGATGTTTCAAAAAATACTGATTAAGTTAAAGGCAGACTAATCATTTTTCTCTGGATCCCCACTCTCCTTCCTTATTAAGAGAGGCAAGACTTGAAAGTGGTGGCTAACACTCTCATGAATGTCAGGCAGCCAGAAGTGACTTTGAAGAAAAGCCACATCCAGAAAGGATAGACTCTCTAAACACCTAAGTCCTAAGGTGTTCCCAGTTTGATAAAATAGTATTTACTTTTAGTAATACATTCCACACCAGCTTCATGGTATGACGGAACAACAAAGCCAGACCCCTGATTTCCTTTGACTCTACAGGATTCATTCTGAGTATGGCTATGTACCAATTTACGTGGCTGGTGTAATAAATCCCACCTTGCCTTAGTAATGTCAATTAGGCTTTACTGTGCTCCTGACCTGAGCCTCTGGGACATACTCCTTATTTTTCTATCTTTGCATGACATTACAAATGTCAGAGAGCCTCAGATTTGCCTCTTCTGCTTGTTTTATTATATTAACATGATTCCCTAAGCCTTTCTGCTGCTTAAGTACACAGAGATGGAAATAATAATCCCTTTTCCATTTTATGGTTTCGTTAAGTCTGTGACTAAGTAAATTTAGAAATTCAGTCAATTCAGTTTAGAATGTAGTCAAACCAGCTGTTTGGTCAATTAAATGACTTAATGTTTTAGTGATATATAAACAGAGCCTAAGAGTGTTGAAACACTAAACATAAGCATTATAAATCAGAATCATTCTCTCCAAATGGTACCTTAGTGTTTTCTAACTCTTATATGATTTTGCTGACCACAAAATCTATTCTTTGTATAATGCTGTTTAATGTTTATGTCGTTGTGTTAGTTGGATTTGCACTGAGCTCCACAACTATTAAATGTGGTATATTTCTTAGCTATGGTTAGAAAGAACTGATGTTTGCAATGTGAGGCCCAATTGCCAATATGTTTACATATGATGTGACTTCTTTACAAGTAATTATTTGTTTTTATTTCTATGTGTCTTCAGGGATTGGATGCTGATGTTGATCACTAAAGTTTAGTTGAAACCAGTGAAGATTTTAAGCAATTTAATTGTAATTACCAAAATATTTCAAAAGGAAGGTCAACTGGTTAGTTGAATTTTAAATGCATCTTCTCTCATTAGATAAATTTAATTACTTCTATTGTGACTTTATTTTTGAAGTATAAGAAACCATAAACTCCATAGAACTTCTTGTCCATTATTTCTAGTTATGAAAACCACCATTATTCATACTAAATTATTTTTATTCAATAAACAGTACTTGAGAAATTCAAAAAGGGGTATGTTCAGAAGAAACAATTAAATTACAATGTCATTCTTGCCAAAAGTCGATAGTTGCAATTTCTCCTTATTGCAATCGTCTGAAATTCCCTGATCACTGCTTCTAATTCCTTTGATGTTTTAGCATCAAACATACTGCTATTCTTTCTAATACCACTTTTGTCTGATTCTTGGTAATTTCAATATCAATGTAAATTATCTTCCTCCAGTAGTTTTTCACCACTTTCTGGTTTCTTGATATCCTCTTCACCTGATCTTTTCTGTCATGTTTCGTCAGTCTTCACTGCTATGGACAAACTACAGACACTGTCAATATCAACTTCTTCCATCATCTCAATTTCAATATTCCACCACCTGAATACAACTGTCTATCTTTTCAGTTTACTCCCTCTTCTTATGCAATTACTACAATTCTTTGACTCCACTAGGTCCTAAAGGAAACTGCCTTTGTTTCTACCTCCTAATAAATGTTCCTTACTCCTCTATATTCTCCAATCCCTTTCTATCCAACCTGGTATCTGTAGTTCATTACAGGCTGATTTTCTTGCATGCACTTTCAACTCCTTTTGCTCTTTTCTCCTGATATAACCCCTCAGACTCCAAGATTGGTTCAACACAATTATCTATCTATCTATCTATCCAAAAACATCTACATTTTGACAACTGACTTGGGTGAAGAAAAACACAAAACTGTACTGATCCTATGTTCTTTAAAAATGTGACTAATTACCAGGGCACTTAATGTTGCCTAGATTCCATTTCTCTTGCCTAAAAATGCTCTCTCTCTCAGAGAAAACTCACACCTTTCTCTCACAACTCTAACATTCCTCCTTTTACCTCACTATGACCCTGCTATCTTGTTCACTAAAAAATTAAAACCTACATGATGATCAAATGAAATTTATTCTAGGGATATAAAGATGGCTCAATATCTGTAGATCAAGAAATATGATAGACCATATTAACAAAATGAAGGATAGAAACCTGATGACATCTCAAAAAGTACAGAAAAAAGCACTTGATGAAATTCAACACCCTTCCCTGATAAAAATTATCAGCAAACTTGGTATCGAGGGAAGATACTTTCATATAATAAAGGCCATATATGACAAGCCCAAAGTTGACATCATATCCAATGGTGAAAAGCTGACAGCTTTTCTTCTTAGCTCAGGACAAAGAGAAGGATGCCCACTCTCACCACTTTTATTCGACATAGTATTGAAATTGTTTATTAGTCCTAGTAGTAGATTCTACCAACAAACTACTAGGACTAATAAACAATTTCAATAAAATTATACGATACAAAATTAACAGATAAAAATTAGTTGCATTTCTATACACCTACAATGAACTATCAGACAAATTAAGAAAATAGTCCCGTTTACAATAGCACTAAATAGAATAAAAGACTTAGGAATAAATTTAACCAGAGAGGTGAAAGATCTATATGTTGAAAACTATAAAACATTAATGAAAGAAATTTAGACACAAATAAAGGGAAAATACCTTGGTTCATGGATTTGAAGAATAAATATTGTTAAAATGTTGACACTACTCAAAGTGATGTATAGATTCAATACAATTCTTCTAAAAATTCCACTGATGTTTTTCATGGAATAGAAAAAACACTCCTAAAATTTGCATGGAACTGCAAATGTCCCTGAATAGCCAAAGCAATCTTGAGAGAGAACAAAGCTGGAGGCATCACAGTTCCTGATTTCAAACTATATTACAAAGCCTTAGTAATCAAAAAAGTAAGTGAAGGTAGTTAAAAAGGGACTTAAACAAACAAAAACCCAACCAAACAAAACAGGAAGATAGTGGGCTCAAAATAAACACACAGAACAATGAAACAGAATAGACAGCCCAGAAATTCATGCATATATGGTCAATTAATTTTTGAGGAAGGAGACAGTAATATATAATGAGAAAAGGATAATGTCTTCAATAAATGATGTTGGGAAAACTGGATATCCATATTGCAAAAGAATGATATTAGACCCCTTTCTTACACCATACACAAAAATCAACTCAAATTGTATTAAAGACTTGAATGAAAGGACTAAAACCATAAAACTACTAGAAGAAAATAAAGAGAGTAAACTCTTTGACATTGGTCTTAACAATAAATTTTTGGATTTGACACACACACACACACACACACACACACACACAAAAGAGACAACAAAAGAAAAAAATAGGTGGCACTACAACAACCTAAAAATTTTCTTTTCTTTTTTTAAAATGCTTATTTATTTGAGAGAGAGAGAGAGAGAGAGAGAGAGAGAGAGAGAATGAGCAGGGGAAGGGCAGAGAGACAGAGAGACACAGAATCTGAAGCAGGCTCCAGGCTCTGAGCTGTCAGCATAGAGCCAATGCGGGGCTCGAACTCTCAAGCTGCGGGATCATGACCTGAGCCGAAATCAGTTGCTCAACCGACTGAGCAACCCAGGCACCCCTGGAAGGGAACTTTCTTATGCTTCCACCAGCATACACCACACCATATAAACCTGCCTGCATTTGCATCCCTGTACTTACTCCTCCCTCTTGCTGCTATGGACATTTGTGCTTCTATCTATGGTCAAGCTCTCTTCTAATGGACTCAATCCCAACTTTCCTTGTCTATTCAAGACTTTCCTTTGGAATTAACCTGTCTCTATTCCTTTGTCATCAATATTTGCCTTTCTATTAGGTCAATGCAATCAATATGCAAATATGCTGTAATGTCATATATCTGTTAAAAACTGCATTTGGTATTCTAGACACATTCTTACTCCATTGATGTCCTTTTTCTGTACTCAGTATGTGGAATAGTGAAAGTATGAAATCAAAGACCTGGTTTCTGTTTTGGTCTGCTACCTATTAACTATGTGATCTTAAGTAGGGCACTCGAATCTTTGAACCTCTGTTTCTTAATCTATTAAATGTAAATTAGAATTACCTCCATGGATACAAAGGCAATTTTGAGGCATTGTCTCAAAGCATTCAAAGTGCTTTAAATATGGTAACATTAATGTTCACTGTAAATCAATATGAGGTGAGTTCTATTGTTTCCTATTGTTTCTATTGTTTATGGATGAGAATATCAAAGAAATATGACATGAATCTGCATAAAATTTACATTAAGCAAGGTGCAAAGCTAGCATTGGAAGTCAAACATGTTGGAGAAAATCAGGCTTTCCTTATGTGTCAGAGCCTATTAGATCTCCACCAAATTTTGTTCTCTTTTTCCACATTAATAGATTTGTAGCCAGCACAAATCTACCCAACATTACGATTTTTAGCTTTCACTGCAGTTAGATATGACTAATTTTCACCAGTGAAATATGAGCAGAAGTGATGTGTACCACTCCTACTGTAATCGTCCTTGAGATAGTGGACATTGTCCCCTTTCTCATATTTTCTCTCCTTCCATTTGACCAATATCTAAAAATGGTAGCAACCTAGCTTCAGCTGGGTGATCTTAATGCCATATGGCAGGAGTCAGTAAACTATGACCTATGGGCCAAATATGTTCCATCTCTTGTTTTTATAAATAAAGTTTTATTGGAACACAGGGTCATCCCATTGTTTGTCTATGGTTGCTTTTACACCAAGACAGAACAGTTATTATTGATATATATGCCACCATATTAGGTTTTCTCTTTAGTTTACTTAATATACAAGATTTTTATTTTTTTTATAATTACTTCTTTTTAAAATTTAAAACTGTTCATAATTGTCTCAGTCAATTTAGACTATGGAATGATAAAGTCTACCTACCATTTTGAGTGGCATTTCCTAACATCCTCACTTATTTTCTTACTTAAAATTTTGCTTATGGGGCACCTGGGTGGCTCAGTTGGTCAAGCGTCCAACTTTTGATTTTGGCTCAGGTCATGATCTCACAGTTCCTGAGTTCAAGCCCTGCAAAGGGCTCCTCACTGACAGCGTCAAGCCTGCTTGGGATCCTCTCTCTCCTTCTCCTTCTACCCCTCCCCCCTCCTCAAAATAAATAAATAAACTTAAAAAATAAATATAAAAAAATAAAATTTTGCTTGCTTACATAGATTTACATTACATAAGAATTTTCAAGATTTACTTATGTCATAGTGCAGATACCTAAATGGACCACTATTTACATTACCTTAATTGTGAATAAATAAATAAATAGATTTTTAGTCCTTGGTTTTAAAAATATATTTATATAAAATGATAAACATTACAAGAGGTAACAAAACTAATTCAATGATAGTTAGGTTGTTTTTCTTTTGTGGCCCAAAATCTGTAATAATAAAGTTTATATTTGTGGTAAATCAGGCAAATAAGTAATGAATTACTACAATATTATTGATAGAATTTTCTCTCATAATTCTTTTTTTAATATATTTATTTTGAGAGAGAGAGAAAGAGAGAGAGAGAGAGCTTGAGCAGGGAAGGGGCAGAGAGAGAGAGGGAGAGAGAGAATCCTAAGCAGCCTCTGCATTGTGAGCACAGAGCCTGAGACGGGACTTGAACTCACAATTCGTAAGATCATGACCTGAGCAGAAGTGCATTGAGATGCTTAACCAACTGAGCCACCTAGATACCCCTATCATAATTCATAGACACTTGAAGGACCACAATTTTCTGATATTGTGGTCAAATAATAAAGAGTCCTCTCACTACTTATTAGTTTAAACTGCCTGCTCCTGTGGCCTCATTTTTATATTCTTATCCTTAAATATGGACTTTAGTTTGCATATATATAAGATGATATCTCTAAGGTGTCTTTTTTTAAGCTATAATATATTGAGAACATACTGTATGGCAAGCACTATAAACTAAGCTTACTTATATCATCTTTAATCCTTAGCAAATTATTTCACAGTAGATATTATCCTCTTATTAATTATCCTCATTTCATTATCTTCATTTCATTAATATCTAAATGGCTCCCTGCTTAAAATCATACAGCCAATAACAAGTTTTGGAATTAAGATTCTTTGCTAGGTATGTTTAATTCTCAAGCTATGACCTTCCATGAAATTCTCCTGCCTCTTTGGTGCCTATGAGACTACAGACTACATTAAAAACAAATGTGTTTCGGGGTGCCTGAGTGGTTCAGTCAGTAAAGTGTCTGACTTCAGCTCAGGTCATGATCTCACGGTTCGTGAGTTCAAGCCCTGCGTCGGGCTCTGTGCTGACAGGTCAGAGCCTGGAGTCTACTTTGGATTCTGTGTCTCCCTCTCTCTCTGCCCCTTCCCCACTCAAGCTCTCTCTCTCTCTCCCTCTCTCTCTCTCTCAAAAATAAATAAATATTAAAATTAAAAACAGAACAAATGTGTTTCTTCACAGGAGTGGCTTTGACCTCATTAACATAAGTAATCTTTGTATGTCTAACTTCTACCCAAATGAATTTTTTAGTGTTTATTTTCTCTAAAATACCGTTTTGCTACTTGATTTTTATACCAGAAAAGATCTCCTTTTTTCCATTTGGTTTTATATTTATGTTAATTTGTTCCTGAAGTATAATGTTTATTTATTTATCTGTTTATTTACTTGAGAGAGACACACACACACACAGAATCCAAAGCAGAGTCCAGGCACCGAGCTGTCAGCACAGAGACCGACATGGGGCTAGAACTCACAACCTATGAGAACCTGAGCCGAAGTCAGATGCTTAACCGACTGAGCCATGCAGGTGCCCCGATTTCTTTTTGAAGTATAAATTACATAGAGATAAGTGTTTAAATTGTAAACTCAATAGCTTTTCACAGTGTGAACACATTAATGTAACCAGCCCTCAGATCAGAAATAGAACTTTACTGGTACACATAATAGTATATTCTCTTTTGTGTCCAGCTTCTTCTACTCTGCAATGTTTATAAAATTCATGTGTATATCATATGTAATAATAGCTTTATTTATATATGTATATTTTATTGTTGGAATAAAATCCAATGTATTTATCCATTTTAATTTTGATGGACATTTGAGTTGCTAGAGATTTGAGGCTCTCATGAAGAATACTACTATTCTCTATATTCTTGAACATTATTTTTTTACATATGTGAATGAATTTCCATTAGTCACATGAGTGGAATTCCTGAGTCATGTAGTATGCTTTAGCAGAAAGCAGCAATCACTTCTCTAAAATGTTGCACCAATTTATATTCCTAGCAGCATTGCATATGTTCCAGTTACTCACCAACACATGGCATTGTCTGTCTTCCTGATGAATATGTATATCACTCCGGTTTTAATTTTCACTTCCCTAATAGCTAATGAGTATCTTTTTAAATATCTATTGGCCAGTTAGCTGCCTTTATCAGTGTCTGTTAAAATTTTCTGTCCTTATTTTAAAAAATTGTGTCGTTTTTCTTTTCTTGTTGACTTGAAGGATTCTTCTGTATGTTCAATACAAGTACTTTGTAGTGTATTCACATTACATACATGTTAGTGTGCACACTTTACATATATCTCCCACTCTATAGCTTTATTTTTCACATATTAAGTCTCTTTTGATAAACAGCCATCTTTAATTTTAATATAGTCTTACTAATTTCTTTTCATGTATTATTTAAGAAATCTGTCTATCCCTTTATTAAATTTTTATTTCTTACTATTTATTTATTTTTTATAAAAATTTTTAAGTTTATTTACTTATTTTGAGAGAGACAGAGACAGTACAAGTAGGGGAGGGGCAGAGATAGAGGGGGAGAGACACCCACGCAGGCTCCGAGCTGTCAGCTTAGAGCCTGATGTGGGGCTCGAACTCACGAAATGTGAGATCATGACTTGAGCGTAAACTGACAGTTGGACGCTCACCCAAGTGAGGCACACAGGCACATGTCTTGCTATTTATTATAGATGACATTTTCTTGTAAAATATCTAGAAGACAAGGCACCCCACATTTAAATTTCATCAATATATACAGTTTTGAAAAGGCCCTTGCAAAATATCTAATGTTAAAGATTTGTCAATAAAAACCTTTATCTACAAAAAAGCCTTAGCAATAAAATATATTTTGCTATAGAAATATTATTATTAACACTTTCAGGATTTGTAGTTAATCGTAAAATATACTTCTCCCCAAATGGATAGGCACTACTGTAATTATAAAGGAAGAAAAGGAGAATATTGGTCTACCTTAAGGAAAGGATATGTTTCATACTTAGGAACCCAGCACTATTTAAACGTCTCATCAGCAAACCTGGCTACATTTTCTTGATTTAACAGTTAATTATACTGGAGCTAATTATTAAGCCTCATAACGAGTGATGCATCAGAAACTACAGTATATGCCCTCTGAAAATGCAAATAAGCAATAAACATTTTCTTCTAATTTACTTCTATTTTTAATTTTCATATGATAGTTTGATTGTCTGATCTCTGTCCATTATGGTTATTTACATAACTAAACTTTAAGTAGAAATGAAATCTCTCTTGATGTACTGATTAACCATAAGGAGCTGCTTAAAAAGAAAGGGTGATTATCATAAACTTACTAGAAACTGCTCGATTTGAGTCCAACCAACCCAAAGCAGAGTAGTCAGTCATTTTCAAAATGTAAATTGGCCTTACACTTATTTATTAAAAATTTGAAGTTTTTCCTAAAAAAACACATTCAGAGATAGTGTGGCTACTGTGAGTTAAAGTCAGTATACCATCACATCCTTTAAGCATAAGACACTATATAATATATTAAAAACAATTCACTGAAATGAGTAAGGTTGGGTATAATCTCTTTTTAAAAATGCACATTTTTATATTCCTCTTTTTGGCTCATAGACTGTGCCATTTTTCCCCTCAAAGATTCTTCATTGGAATGCAGTATGGTTTTAGTCTGAATATAGTTGTCAGAATCATTTTTTCCCAGGATAATGTGGTTATATATAATCTAAGTGTCATCGAAAGAATAATATAGTGTTTTTTAAAATAAAAAAGTTCAAATTAACTTTCTGATTTGAGTTTGCCATTTAACAATGAGCATATTTTGGGGGTAGTAAATTTGCTATAGCCTTCAGAAGGAAAGCCAATTGGGAAAAGAAAGTACATAAATATTTATTTATAGAAGAGTCATGATAGATGAAAAAATGGAGGCCAATTTTTATGACAGTTTATTTGATGTTGTTGCTTGGTGGGTGCTGCTGACAATGTTTTATCATTGGTGTCCCTGTCAGTACCAAGCACCGGAATTGGGAAGGAAATGGCATGCTGTCTCCGCAGACATGACGGACTCAGGACATAATATAGTCAAATCCCTATCCACATTTGATGCCAATGAAGAGGGTCTAGTCTTGCTAGTAGGGAGGCGAGTAGAGAAACAAAGGAGTTGAGAAGTTCAGAGCAAAGTTTTACAGTGAAAAAGTTTGTCCAGAAGCAGGCTTGAGGGGACCAAAACATACCAAAGGCAAGAGATCATATGAGAACCATAGAACAAAGTATGGGGTCCTTCTTACGTTAGAAGATATAACAGAAATGTCAAAAACATGGCTGTGAATTACAGTTTTCTTGGGTTTAAATACCCATCTGGACATTTTCCACACTTTGGATTTTAGATACATTTTGATACCCTGTGAGTGCAATGACATCTGTGGCTGCCTCAGAATATCTTTGCAAAATTCAAGTATGGTAATTTATGGCTGTTACTTAACACAGTGCCTTGTATATGATGAGTAGTCAATAACATTTACTCTTGTTAATATAATTCAATATTTCTACTCACTTCTGGTCTTTATTCCATTCCATTCCTTGAGGGAAAAATTCCCCCTAAGTACCTTAAGGTTTCCAAGTGGTTCCGACAACGAAATCAAATAGTGCCAGCATTAATGTTATCATAAAATTCTCTTTTCTTCTTCCTCTCTTTTCTGCTTTACTCTCTTATCCTTCTCCTTGCTTTATTCCCTTCTTTGCTCTCCCTCTCTCCTCTTATTTTTCTTTTTATGATTATTGATGGGCTCTGGATATATGTGAGTAATATAATTCATATCAAGGAGAAATTATAGTTTAGTTGGCAGAAAAAATGTGTAGAGAAATATTTATAACTCACTAGAATATGTAATAAATATTATTGACTCTGAATAAATTTCAGTTAATTTAATTGGTTAAGCTTGAGAAGTTAAAAAAAAAAAAAACACAACCATAAATCTATGTGGTCTATATAGGAGGGTCTCAGGAGCAATTTCCATAGATTCCAAAGCATAACATTAAAAAGCTTACAGAACATATCATATTAGTTTCCTAGGGCTGCCGTAACAAATACCGCAAAGTTCATGGCTTAAAATAATAGAAATTTATTCTTTCACAATTCTAGAAACTGCAAGTCTGAAATCAGGGTATCAGCAGGCATATATTCCTTCTGAAGGCTCTAGGGAAGGATACTTCCTGGCCTTTTTCTAGCTACCGGTTGCTCCCCGCAATCTTTGCCACTCTTTGGCTTGTAGCTGCACCATTCCATTCTCTGCCAACATCTTCACACAGCCTTCTCTGTGTGTCAGAGTGTTCTTTCCTCTTTTTATAAAGAAATCCATCATCGGTTGTAGGGTCTACCTTACTTCAGTGTGATTGCATCTAAACTTAATTAAATCTGTTAAAGTTACATTTCCAAATAAGGTTACATGCTGAGGTTCTGGGTTGACATGAGTTTTGGAGAAACACAATTCAAAACACTGCGCATATAATGACCCATTCTCCCCGTGCATATCAAAAGATACATCCTCCAATCACATCCACCGTGTCATATGTGTATAGATAAAACAGGGAGGCCTATAATCCAATAAGTCGGCCAATAAATATGAGAAGAACTTTTTAGTTCTGTGTTGTTTTTCTTTAACTATATATTTACTTTTCCTAAAGTCAGGAGGACCAAGTAAGTGTGTTAAAGACAGTATTAACCTTCTAAGGTCAAGATTCAAAGGTTACCTAAAATGTTTGATTTTATGGCCTTACTTTTAGCCCAGGAAAACAGTCTCTGTTATGTGTATCTGGGGATGTTTACCCTCAGAATAAAATTGCTGCAACACCACAAATATAAATAAAAACAAAAATATAGGGAGAGGTTTTTTTTTGGATAAAAGAAATGCAACCACTTGCTCTTAGAATTGAGAATCATTAACACAGTTTTATTAAATAAATATAACACATTTGTATTTAAAGCTAACATCTAGTTGAAGCATAAATAGCAAAGAAAAAGAATTTTTAAAATTAGGGAAAAAAGGAGAAATGAGAAGAATGTGAAATAATAAGAAAAGGGATCGAAAAGAATAGAGAAATCCAAAGAGGAATTATGTCATCAAGATGGGAAAATCAGTCATTCTTGACTCCAGTCCCCTGCACAAGAATACCAACTAACATCTATCCATAGACACATACCATCTCAAAAATCCCAGAGGGCACCTGGGTGACTCAGTCGGTTAAGCGTCCGGCTTCGGCTCAGGTCATGATCTCAAGGTTCGTGGGTCTGAGCCCCGTGTCGGGCTCTGTGCTGACAGCTAGCTCAGAGCCTGGAGCCTGCTTCAGATTCTGTATCTCCCTCTCTCTCTGACCTTCCCCTGCTTGCGCTGTCTCTCTCTGTCTCTCAAAAAAATAAATAAAAAACATTTAAAAAATTAAAAAAAAATCCCAGAACCTGGTAGTGAGTCTGAATCACCCTCCTGGAACACAGAGAGAGAGAAACCACATGAGAAGGGTAAGAAGAGCCATATCACTTTGACCACATCACTGCAGCCCCAGGCCTGCACAGCACTACCCCAAGAAGCTCCCCTAGGCTTAAGGTTTCTCTAGTGGAAAAAACAGACCTTTTTTAATGTTTTATTTATTTTGATAGAGAGAGAGACAGAGAGACAGAGAGACAGAGAGACAGAGTATGAGTGAGGGAGGGGCAGACAGGGAGACACAGAATCTGAAGCAGGCTCCGGCTCTGAGCTGTCAGCACAGAGCCCGATATGTAGCTCTAACCCAGGAACCGTGAGATTATGACCTGAGTCAAAGTTGGAAGCTTAATGGACTGAGTCACCCAGGTGCCTCGCAGTGTCCCCATTATTACAGGATGCTTCCTGTAATAGGTCCTGGAAAGACCTCTTGGGTATGTTTTCTTGGGGTTTACTGGGGGAATCTGTGGAGCTGGACCACTGAGGATCAGATAGAGACAGAGAAGGGGGAGCAGTGCTTACAGCAACTTGCACTTAGGTCTTGGCAGATTGCATCCCTGGATTTTTCCTAGGCAGCTCACTTAATAGCAGCTCCTATTTCTCTACAAATTCCTGTCAGAACATCTCTGACTCATTTATCAAGAGTTCATTCCATACACCCAGAATTTCTTCTGTTTGCATTTGTCTCTGTTGTTCTTCACAAAGAAAAATAAGGAATTCCAAGAGGAATATTTGGGAAATTTTCCTTGAGACTGGATTTTCCTACCTCTCTTGTTAAGTAATAGTACTTTTTACAATCAATAAAATGTATACATGCCCTTCTTTTCTGAAATGAAGAATACTGTCTATGATATAATTACTTAATCATCATTTAGTGAAATATTCTCTCAATAATTATTGACCTTTACTGTGTGGCAGACACTTTAGAGATACTACTTCTTCTCCCAACCTGTAGATGACCGAAGAGCATTTAGGTCAGACAATTTTTTAATTTCACATCTTTGTGACTCTTTGGTTAAAAATCATGCTATCTGCTTTGTTGTTTGCCTGGTTTTAGAAAGAAATTATGGAATCCAATGTGGAGTTTTATAGAGCTCATGGGAGAGGTACAAAACAATATTGTCATTTTCACTAAAAATTAATGTAATCTTTAGAGCAAGATATTTTAGTTTCACCTCTGCATTGCAAAGTAGGGCATTTACACATAGATGCAGACTCTCAAAACAACTAACCTCAAGGTTAAACAATATGCTGATGCTAATGAAAAACAGAAACAGTTATGGACTACTGCTTGGAAAAAATAGTTCTACCTCACATGGAGTGAGCTGTTGATCTATGTTCTTACCAAGAACAAAAGGGATCAATTGCCAACTGCTAATTATGCTTCTCTGGGTATTTTTCCCAGAAAAGGTAAATGATCACTAAGTGACTTACAGTGAGAAAAACAACGTACTTTTAGTATCAGTAACATAAATCCACAATTGTTTGGAGTAGAATAGTGTTAGAACTCGGATGTTTGAATGCTTATCTAAACTACTATATCCATATCTTTAAAAAATATGTCAGATGTCTTATCTTGCTACTTAATATTAAACATAGGACTGGAGATTATTCAAAGTAATAATGCAATATTATTATGTATTAGTTACTTAGGTATAAGGAAACAACTTTGTGATATTTGTGATGATGAAAGTTAGTATTTCATTCTGATATCAAATACCATAAATAAGACAATTATAGATTATAGGGGCCTGGTGATCTGAGCTAGGTTGATTTTTTTAGTGTCCTCTATAGTATTGGTACTTTGTTTTCTGATCCAGCCCTTTGAGTTATACTGATCCTTTGCAGGGCGGGGGTGAGAAGGGGAGAAGGGGAGGGAGGGAAACTGCTGTTTGTTTCCATAGCATGCAATTTCTAATATCAGAATATTCATTAAATTGTATCATAATTGTTTATTTTCTTCTCCAAACTAGCACAGACTTAGGAGCCAATGGTTTCTATCTCTGTTCTCCACAGAAAACAGCATAATCTCTTCCTTTTAATGGTCAGCTGGCCCTAGTAATTCACTTCTAACAAAAAGAATATGACAAAAGTGATGGATTGTCTCTTTCAAGAGTAGGTTGTAAAAGACTGAGATTTCTGTATTCATGTTTGTCTGTCTGTGTGTCCTTACTTCTCTCTGGACCTTTTCATGTGCTTGCACTGAAGACCCAATCTGGTGAAACATAAGTGTTAAGGAACTAAGGAAGGCCTCTGTCCAATTGCCAGAGAAGAATTGAAGCCTTCATTCAATTCAATAGCCCCTGATGAATAGAATCATACCAAAAGTCATGTGAGAGAGTTTAGGTGTGGTTCCATCCCCAGTTGAGTCTTCAGCCAACACCTTGTTTGTAGCCCTGTGAGACCCTTAACAGAGGACTCAGGTAAGTCACGTCAGACTCTTGAATCATAGAGATTATAACATAATAATTGTGTGTTCGTTTAAGTTGCAAAGTCTTGTGGAAGTTTGTCACACAGCAATAACTAATACAATCATATATCATACTCTATACAAATGTCAGATAATATTTACAATCAAATCCAATTCAAAAGAGAGGGGGTTTTTTTTTGGTAAAATTTAAGAGTTCCAAACTAACATTAAATTTCCATGACTCTACCCAAAAATGTTCAATCCTTTCCATCATAAAATCATCACTAACCACCGAGATTAGAGACACAGAGGTAATTGAGAGAAACATCAAGAGATACAACTTTCTGCTTAAATGGATCATTATAACCCATTAACTAATGCATGCTTTTGTAATCAGTAAGAATGTGGAACTTATTCATTTCAATACCCATTCTTAAATTTCACAAAACCCAAATGTACATATCTGGTAGAGGAATGCATGCTTGCTTCACATTCCCCAGCTCTGGTAGTCATCCTTTATAATTGTTAAGATTTCAGTTTTCCTGCTCTTGTGGCTCATGGTAAAATTGTAGTTTCAATTTAACCAATAAAATCTGTATTGCTTTCTGGAAAAATTATGTTAATAGGCAGTATGAAGCAGTCTCTTCAACCTGATTGTGAAAACATATGGAAGAGGAAGTCTTTGATAACCTGGCTCTATGAGTGACTTAAGTGAGCAACAGCCATTGTCAATTCATAATGGACATATTATGAGAACAAAACGTAAACCCATTTTGTGATAAAAGACAATATGTGTTGTAGCATAACCAGGTTTACCCTAATTTGTGCCTGGGGTTAAATTGATTCCATGAATACAAATATGGAGGCATGTTTGTTTGTTTGACAAACTGGGGCAGATAATTGGCCATTCAAAGTTATCTGCTCTTAAGTAGCTTCCCCAAAGCTAATAAGGGCACAAGTAGTATCTGAAAAATTTCTAGCCTCTCTGAGTTCTTTGTTACTTTTATTTTAATATTAAACTATTATATGCATATTGATATTATTACCCAATTTTTGTAAACATTATGTAGTATGTATTAAAAAAGCAGTAAATATAATATCTGCCAATTTTAATTTTGGGATTATCCCAAGGAATGAGTCAGTCATGGTGTTCCAGCAATTTTTCTATTCTTCTCCTGAATTATCATCTTCAGCTTTGCTGGATATTCTATTTGCAAATCCATACCCAGTTATACCTTCCATCTTAAAACACAACCAAATGCAATGCCAGCTATGTTACCCCTCCAGCTGTAGTCTCACCTGTCTCTTACTTGAGAAACAAAACTCCTTGAAGATGTAGTCTATTCCACTGTTACAATTGCTCTCATTCTTTTTTTCTTGAACCTGGTCCAATCTTGCAAAATTGTTATGGTGAATATTGACTGATCTTCTCCCACACACAGCCTGCCTCTCTTTCAATCTTTCCCATCTCTGTGGATGTCAACTTCATTTTTCTTGATGTATAGGCCAAAGGACTTGATGTCATTCTTGATTGCTTGATGCCTTTATTGACTGTGTTTATTGACTAGACATGCTCCATGCCCAATCTATCAGTAATTCATTTTGGCTCTGTCTTTAAAATACATCTAAAATACAATCAATTTTATGTTGCTTCATGTGATGCTACATGAGTTCAAGCTATCTTTATCTGTTGGTTGCTTTTCAGCAATAGGATCCTAAATGGCATTCCTGATTCTTCTGTGCCTTCTACAGTCTATTTTCAATTCAGGTGCTAGAGTAAACTTGTTGAAAAGAAAACCTCTAATGGCTTCTTATATCACTCATACTAGAGATCTAAGACCATAAGTTTTGTAAAACTCTGTATGGTTGATACTTATTTACCCACCTTATTTTATCTTTTGCTACTCTTTTTTTTTTTTGTTTGTTTATTCTGTTGCAACAGTAATGGTACAATCATAGTTCCAAAAACACACTAGGGACCTCCTGCCTTTGGGGCTTGTATTTTCTATTTTCTGGAATGTGCTTCCTGATACTCCCATGGATTTTACTTCTTTATTTAAATGTGATCTTTTCAGTAATATTTGCCCTGCTTGCCTACCTTATATACATTTGTGTCTCCACTCCGACATCAACAATTTCTATACCGCTTTTCAACTTTGTTCTTCTCCTTAGCACTTATTATTACCTAAATTCTTACATAGTTTTCCTATTTATTTTATTCAATAATTGTGTCAAAAAGTACAATGCAAGCCCCATAAGTGCAGAGATTGTTGTATGTTTTTATTGCTGTATTTCTATCACTTGGAGGATGTTTATTTAATGAATTATTTAATGAGAGACTTGGCTCCTACCATCAAACTATGGACTATTTATTTACAAGGATGATGACACATGCCTTTCCCAGGAAGCTTATTGTTTTGTTTTTCCCTTTTTCCTAGAAAAAATTATTGAGATAGCTACTCCTTCTAATGTATCTGTTTATGAACTTAAGAAAAAGAATTAGCATTTATTCCTCAATTAGGAACCAGTGCTATTCTTCCATCCCTATCATTAGTATCTTGCAATTTAAAGAGCCATGATGAATAAAAATGGAAGATCAAGATAGACTCCTCTAATTATAAAAATATGATTCAAGTTTTCAAATTAGTAAATTGTAACAGTTTGGGCTCCAACCCATGATAATTAATGATTACATTGTCTTCGTTTTCAAAATGTAATTATTGGTATTAAAATGTTTAATATACAAAGCAAAGCCTTCAGTTGCTCGTCTATGTGTTATTTTTTCCCCTACCTATTCAAGAAACTAATCAGAAGTACCAGAACTAAGGATCGATGTACTTTGGCCTGATTAAAACTCTGGCATCTACTTTAGTATTAAGTAATAAATGAAATTCTTTGATAACAGATAAGGAAAACCATGCCAGAGAACTTTGATCAATTTTGATTAATTTCAACCCCAAGTTCTTTTTGTCTGAGTCTGTTTGTGTGATAACTTCCAGGCTGAGTTGCTCAAAACATAATTCATATGTTTATTGTGCTTTCAAAGTGTCTTCTAATTTTATAGCCAATGAGAGCAATCCAATTACTGTTGTCACTCTTCTGATTTCCGTAGCTGTTTCTCATCTATTTTCTTTTCATAATATGGTATCATCTGTCCTAAACTATAACTTTCCAAAACAATAATAATCTTATTATTACCAAAAAAAATCATGTTGGAGCTCATCAAGGTGCTATTTGGTAATATATGATTTCTTTTCATTTGTGTTCTCTCTCTGCCCTTATATGATTCATTACACTGAGTTTTATACTTATTCCAAGAAAACAATCAAAGAACTATTCTCCAATGACTTCCAACTTCATTTTTTTCTTTTTACTCTTCGTAATGTTTATTGAATGGCATATGTTTCTTATCTCTATGAACTATCATACAATAAATTTTAGTTATCAGTAAACTAAACCAGACATTAATGGTAAAATTATTTTGATTCAGATTATATTTCTCACATGCTTCTGATTTGCTATCATCATAAAACTCATTTATGTGGTTTATAAAAGTGGCTCTCATGATGAATTATGTAATGCTGTACTTACCAGTCAAGAAAAAAAATGTCATTTTATATTCATTTTATTTGCTCCCTTCAACTGAAATTATTCTTCTTTACATTGCTATCAAATCTCATGTTTGTTAAAAGTCCATATTTGGTGTATAATACATATACGTTTCTAATTCTCATATTGTCTTCTAGCACCTTAAATTTGACCTTTGCTATCTATCTTTTAAATGTTCCCTACTTTCCTGGATTTTTGTTTGTCTCAGACAAAACCCTTCAAGGATATCCACACTCCCTGTTATAATGATTTTGTTGTTGCTGTTGTTTTGTTGTTGCTTTTTTTCTGTCCCCACTTTTCCAGGAAGAATGAATTTGCAGCACAAATGGCTTAGTGAGACTATCCCCTGAGCATATTCTCCTCACTCTATGTGGGGTCATTTTACTGAACAATGTTTAGTGAAGTCATGCTAAGACACTCCAAATGGTTTCAATATAAAATGTCTCTTTTCTCATTCAGAACAGCAGACCAGTCTCACACCAACCTGCCTTTAGCAAGACTGAAACCAATTTGACGTCCTCCTCTATAGAAAGAAGTCTTTAATTAAATGACAAAATAGGCTTCACTATATGGATTCGTTTCTGTCAATCCATAGACGTGGTATGTAAAGTAATGCGTCTGGTAGAAGCCTGTGGAAATGTTTTGGCAGTTAGCATGGCAATTAATACATTTTATAAGGTCAACAAAAGAGTGATAATTTTTCCTCCACATATCACAGAGCATCCATTTTTTGAGACTGGATATGAAAAACAAAGTTACATGAAAAGAAAAATGTTGATAAAGTAAATTATGATTTTAGATAATTGGGAAAGATCACCTAAACAATGACTGATGTTAGTATCCTTAATAAATATTTTATGATTTAGGACTAAATAAACAAATCTGATCTACTTGTTATATGTTAGTAATTTTATTTAGAACCACTTAACCCATATCCTCAATCATATAAAGTCTTAGATCTATATCAAACAAACAAAATTCAAGTGAGAACCAAAAGTTTAGATTTTGCAGGGCACAGTACAAAAAGGCAATATACACAGAGGGTCTTCTTCAAGTATGGAGTAGAGTAATGATTACTGCATATGTGTGAAGACATTACCCAAGGCTAGGAAAATAATTTTCTGAAAATATTAGAAGAAGTAGTGCCTGGGCTCTTACAAAGCCAAGAATAATAAACCTATTCCAACCAGCCAGACTAGAAAAACTCATAGCATGGAATATTGAATAGAGTACTCAGGAATGCTTGCCTCACTAGTGCAGATAATTAGCCCTATACTGAACTCTGCCTCTTATCAGCCAAAAGAAAAGTAAAAGCAAATGCAAAATTATCAGCCTATCTCCAAGTAATTTAAGCATATGTCAGAAAAAAAGCTAAAGAAAAATAGAAATACAAAAACATTCAGAACCCAACAAGGTAGAATTCACAATATTGGGCATCCTATGAAAGATTACCAGGCATGTAAAGAAGCAGTAAAACACAATTCAGAAGGAGGGGGATAATCAATAATTTAGGATTGAGAATTGACATAGATGTTAAAATTAGCAGACAAGGATATTAAGAAATTAAAACTATATGCCATATGTGTAAAAAGTAAATAGATGGAAACTTTATAAAAAGATCCTATTTGAACTATTAGAAAAGACTATCACAATACCTAGAAAGAAAAATGCACCGAATGGAATTAATGGCAGATTAGAGATTGCAAAGCTAACAAGAAGGAATTCACAGTATTTCTTATTAGTTCTTAACCTCAAAATTCTATCTTCTAGAACTACTTAGAGTTCTACCAAAGCATATCTAATAAAACATATACTGAATTTGCTCTCTGATATAGAACTCCCATACACTTTATCAGAGAACAAATAGCTATATACTAGCTGCTCTATGGATTTAAACCTTAATATGGAAAAAATCAGAGCCAGAATTTATTGTTCTATTATATTTTTTAAGTTTATTTATTTATTTGTACAAAGCAAGAGGCAGAGAGAGGACAGAGAGAATCCCAAGAAGCCTCCATGCTATCAGTGCAGAGCCCCATGTGGGGCTTGAACTCACGAACTATGAGATCATGACCTGAGCTGAAATCAAGTCTGACACTTAACAGACTAAGTCATCCAGGTGCCCCTATTGTTCTATTTTAAATAAAAATCTGAGAAACATGACTTCTCAACATAACAGTTGAAGAAAAATCTTTCTTTCATTTTATCATTAGGGCAAAAAACAAAAAAGAACTCCCACTTAACCTCCAATTTCCTTAAATGTGTATGTGTCTATATGTATGTATGTGGAGATGTAATTACACACAGACACACATGGATTATATACACTCACTTGTGTAAATACATGTGCTTATAGCCACACACACGTACACACACACAGGCATGCACACATATACACTCACACTTATATTACTATTCAGATCTAATTTTTAAGAAAGGAATTAGAATTTCAAAATTAATTTTCATTTAGTTTTCATTTTGCTCAATGTTTTCACTTATAAACATATTGGCAAACAGAAGTGTTCAATTTTCCTTTTGTTTCTCTCCAGTTTCCTCTCAAATATTTGTTGTCTTTATTTGATGATAGTGGTTCTGACAGTGCGGAAATCTCTAATGAAAGTTCCTGTTTATATTGTGCTGCTTGAATCTGCTGTGCATCTGGGCCACTCTAATGTACTTGGTGGGTTTGAATTTTCCCCAGAACACATCACTAACAGAGCAGGTTAGTTTTTATGACTGAAATATTGCCCATGTTAAGTATCTCTTTAGTCCTCCTGCAAGTCTGGCACCAAGAAAAAGAGAATTTAATGTTTTCATGTGTTTTATTTTAATTGAATTAGCTGCAAGAACGAAATGCTTTTTCTTTTTAGATTGAGAGAGAATTGCTGCCTTGGTTCCAAGTCACTGCTTGGTAACCAAATAGCTCTTCTTTGCCTAGATTTATGATATTCCTACCTCTGTGTAGGAAAATTTTGTAGTCAGTGTTGTTTGGGACATTAGCTGCTGAGCTCTTTCACTGACACATTCCTCATTAGGCCACTGAGAAAATTAAATAGATTCTATCAGTGTCTCTCCTAACACACTGGTGATATTTTATGTGCTGTAAGCTGAATGCAAGGAAATTTAACTGTGACTTCTAAGGACTAACTTACCATTAGGTAACAAAATATTTTATGCTTCCTGTCAGGGTGGATGTGGTGGAATGACTGAGAAGCATCTTTTGTGATTTCCTCATCACCTACGAGCCAGATTAAATCCCGAAACTTCTACCTGGAGTTGTTTCTAGTACTGTGTTAGCCATCTTTTAAAGCAAATATAAAAGAGCCAAATATACCCTAATATTTCCTAATTAGTGTTTCTATGTGCCCTAGTCTTTCGTCAGCGATCATTTTGAGGCCAGCCTTTTACAATTACATATGAGAATTCATGCACTTGGGACAGACTTACCCTGCCTCCGAGGAAGGTGCATATTGGAAGGTTTTGGAGTCAGAAATACCACTCCTTATGCTTCCTATTTGTATAATCATGCACGAAGTTCTTAATTTTTGAGTATCAAGTTACTCTTCTGTGATACATAAGTGTTAATTTATTTTAGTTAGAGAACAAGTTAAAATTAGCCTGATGCAAAAATACAATGATTTAAATAAGCAGGAAGTTTATTTCTCTCCCATGAAAACAGTTCAGAGTTGAGCAGTACAGCGTTAACGAGATGTTTTTGTAAGCCTAATGCATGGCTTCTACCTCTGGAATCAAGGCTCATAATCATAATTTCCAGCCAATGCAAGGTGAAATAAGGAAAATGAAGGCAGGCGGTTTCCATATTGAGGTTGTGATAGAATATACAGTCAACATTTCTGCTTTCTCCCCGTTGGCCAGGGGTTGGTTGCAAGGTCAACATGGATGCATGGAGTCTGAGAGAATGCATCTGCAGCTGGGAGGCCATATGCCCAGCTGAAACAAAAATTAAGTAGGCAATGTATATTGGGGAACAATGAACAATTATTTGACATTAAAAATATGCAGTTACTGAGATTGCAGGAGGTAATAGCCAAAACCAGGTTGGATACAAAGCACATCATAATGATTTGATATATGTCCAGGCATTTTAATTAGTGAAATAATTATTTAATCTTTTCTTATGAATAAAAGCTCTTAGAAATGGCCTTAGTTTCTTCACTGAAGTTTCCAAAAATATAGCTGTGTGTTTATCTGCCAAAATATATGTCTAAATTAAAGCCCTTGAACAACATTAGCTTTCATAGTCAATAAGGTAAACACAAAGTAACCAATGAATAGGAGATATTTACATTGGATTTTTTTTATTATTTAAATTTTAGTTAACATACCAATCAATATTGCTTTCAGTAGTAGAATTTGGTAATTCATCACATACAACAAGCGCTCATCACAACAAACGCACTCCTTAATACCCATCACCCATCTAGCCCATCCTCCGCCCACATCCCTCCGCCAACCTTCAGTTTGTTCTCTGTTGTTAAGAGTCTCTTGTGGTTTGTTTCCCTCTCTCCTATTTCCCCTCTTCCCATATGTTCATCTGTTTTTGTTTCTTAAATTCCACATGGGAGTGAAATCATATGGTATTTCTTTCTCTGATTGACTTATTTCACTTAGTATAATACATTCTAGCTCCATCCACAACATTGCAAATGGCAAGATTTCATGCTTTTTGGTGGCCAAGTAATATTCCATTTTATATGTATACCCCATCTTCTTTATCCATTCATCTGTTGATGGACATTTGGCTCTCTGAATAGTTTGGCTATTGTTGATAATGCTGCTATAAACATTGGAGTTCAGGTATCCTTTTGAATCTGTGTTTTTATATCATTTGGGTAAGTACCTAGTAGTGCAATTGCTAGATCATGGGGTAATTCTATTTTTAGTTTTTTTTAAGGAAACTCCGTACTGTTTTCCAGAGTGACTGCATGAATTTGTATTCCCACCAACACTGCAAGAGGATTCCCCTTCCTCTGCATCCTTGCCAACATCTATTTTTTCTTGTGTTGTTAATTTTAGGCTTTCTGACAGGTGTGAGGTTGATCTCATCATGGTTTTGATATGTGTATCCTTGATGATGAGTGATGTCGAGCATGTTTTCATATGTCTATTAGCCATCTGGGTGTCTTCTTTGGAAACATGTCTATTCATGTCTTCTACCCATTTATTAACTGAGTTGTTTGTTTTGGGGGGTGTTGAGTTGGTACATTCTTTATAGATTTTTGATACTCACCCTTTATCCAATATGTTGTTTGCAAATATCTTCTTCCATTCTGTAGGCTCCCTTTGATTGTTACCTTCACTGTGCAGAAATTTTTTATCTTGATGAAGTTCCGATAGTTCAAGTCTGCTTTTGTTTCCCTTGCCTTTAGCTTTGTCTAGTAAGATTTTGCTATGGCCAACATCAAAGAGGTTACTGGCTATGCATGCTCTCCTCTAGGATTTTGATGGTTTCCTATCTCACACTTTAGTCTTTCATCCATTTTAAACTTATTTTTGTGTAAGGTGTAAGAAAGTGGTTCAGTTTTATTCTTCTGAATGCCACTGTCCAGTTTTCCCAACACCATTTGTTGAAGAGATTCATTTTTCCATTGGATATTCTTTCCTGGTTTGTTGGAGATTTTAAAGGATTTTAGGTTGTAATGTTGCAGATAATCTAGCTTGAAAGAGAATTGGGTGATATCATGATCATGGGCTTTAGAATCATAAAATTCTTTTTTGGGATTCCTGCTTAAACATTGTTATTATCTGTGTAATCTTAGAGCATGTGTGTTTACTTGTCAAGACAGTGTTAATTGTTTTTATTTTTTTTAATATGGAGACCTACACAATAAGCACTCATACACCCTCCACTAAGAGCAATGATAACAGTCCTGCTCTATTTAAATTTGAACAAATAAAAAATGATTACATATAAAACTGAATTTATTTTGTACCCTTTACATTCTCAAAATAAGTACTATTGTGATTTGTCTGTATCCTGTTTATGTTTTTATACTTATTCTATACATAAACGTATGCATCTTGTATGTGCTTTTTATGTATGTGTGTATATTTATAACATACATATATCTATAGACCCTTCTGCAATTACTTTTTTCTATCACTACTGTTTTTGAGATTTCTCAAGTCTAAATCTTTTATTTTAATTTGGGAAATAATTGTGTTACATTGCATTCATTCATTCCCCTATCGGCAGGTATTTAGGTCAAGTTTTTATTATTAAAAACAATGCTTTATTAAAGATCTTGTACATCGGTACTTGTGCAATACACATACACAAGAATGTCAATGGGACATTACATAGAATTACAGTTGCTAACCTGTGGGGTACATGCATTTTGAGCTTTGCTAGATAGTGGTAGATTGTTTTCCAATACTTCTTATTGCAGTGGAAAAGAGTTCTAGTTATTCTATATTCTCACAATGCTTACTACTATCAGACATCTAATTTTTCAAAATTGGAGAGTTTGAAATAATACCTCCTTATTCTCTTAACTTGCATCCTTCTAAGTACTAGTAACATAATCTTTTCATGTCTTTGTTTGCCATTCTTTTTTTCTTTTGCGTCTTCTCTGTTTCTCTGTATATTATTAAAAAAATTGTCGTTTCCAGGGCGCCTGGGTGGCTCAATCAGTTAAGTGTCCGACTTCGGCTCATGATCTTGTGGTTTGTGGGTTCGAGCCCCGCATCAGGTTCTGCGCTGACAGCTGGGAGCCTGGAGCCTGTTTCAGATTCTGTGTCTCCCTCTCTCTCTGCCCCTCCCCCACTCGTGCTCTGTCGCTCTCTGTCTCAAAAATAAATAAACTATTAAAAGTAATTGTCATTTCCATATTGATGTGTAGGTAGTAGAATATTCAAAGATCTAATGCTTTTGTCTATTATATATGTTACAAATATGTTTTCTGGGTCTCTTTTTGTATTTTAAATTTTCTTATAATGCCTTGTCACATGAGGAGTTTTATTTTTTATTTGAACTTGATGAAAAAATTTCTTTTTTGTTTATGATTGTATATGTTCAATTTTTTAGAGATGTTTCCTATCCTGAGCCTGTAAAATGTTCTTGTATGGTTTCTTTTAAAAGATTTGAAAGGTTTTTTAAACACTTAGATCTTTAATGTATCTGGAATTTACTTTTTTTGGTATGAGGTATATTAGAGCAATTTTATTTTATTTTTCCATATGAATAATTAGTTATTATAACACTATTTATTGACTAGATAAATTTTCCTAATTCCATATTCTGTTCCCTTCTGCTACATACTTTCCATTCCCTTCCCCTTTTTTTTTTTAATTTTAAATGTTTTTTAAATATATTTTTGAGAGAGAGACAGAGTGGGGTGAGGGGGGGCAGAGAGAGAGAGGGAGACACAGAATCCGAAGCAGGCTCCAGGCTCTGAGCTGTCATCAGAGAGCCCTAGGTGGGGCTTGAACTCAGGAGCTGTGAGATCATGACCTGAGCCAAAGTCAAACACTAAACAGACTGAATGAGCCACCAAGGCACCTCTCCCTTCCCCCTTTCAAGTCTATCCTATCCCTATACTCTCTCGTTTTTTACCCATTCCCCTTATTTGTCCTTTTCTTCCCTTCTTTTTCCTCTTTCTTCTTTATCTCTTCCTCTTCCTTTCCATAATTATTATTATTATTATTAAATTAGTGTATATACCAACTTAAAAAATCAAATAGCAAATCATCTAAAATAATTAAATTAAATTAATTATTTTTCCTTCTACAGTCCAACAAAAATATCCATTGCTGATTCATCTTCTATTCAATAAATATTTATTAGGCATTCATGATTCAGAAGTGAGCAAGACAGAGAAGATCTGCAACCTAATAGAGGTTTAAATATAAGTGTGTGCAAAAATGGAAGCATATTTATTATGATAGCTACAATTTCCAGAAGCAGTTAACTGGGAAGCTCCAGGGCATTCTCAAAAATAACATGTAGATGTCATATAGGGATGTTAATAATTTTTAAAATGTATAATACATAAATACTATATATGTTATATAATAAATACAAATGTTATATAAATATAAATAAATATATCTATATAATAGCCTGGGATATAGTTAAACATTTATATCAAAGCAAGTATGATTTTGACATGCTTTTGCCATTTTGAAGACCTAATTACCTAATTCCCCAATGAGGAGTTTAAAAACCAGTCTGAATTCAAGTTTTTAAGCTTATAATAAAGACTGATCATATCATTCTCTCATTCTAGGTGATGACAGTATACTGAGTTAATTTTAAATTTGTACTACATTATAAATATTTGTAATGGAAATATAATGTGTCTGACACCAGTTACAAACTGTAGCTAAAATAGTTTGTTGAGCACATAAAATATTGCCATTTATATTAAACAAATATATTAAATCTGATTTAAGGAATTAAGGGAATCTTGACTTTACATTCACTGCCCTTTCACAATGCTCTTGGCAAACCCTGACAGTCTACTCTATTTCCAGTAGCTTATAATATATACATAAATAATTTTTCTTCTCAAAAATATATTGGTCTGTCTTTCCTAAGGCTGTTTCTATACATAATAATTATTTGGGTTTTTAAAAAAAATCCAAAAGAGATTTTAGTTAAACTATCAAAACATGTCTTAATCTGATTAAGAAAAAAAAATGGAGGAGACAAGCTATGCTTAAAATACCTAAGTGGAAAAATTCATTTCATTATTGAAAAGACACCTGATTTTTGTTCCTTAGAAATTTTAATGTTGTCAGATCACTCGTAAAAATGTTAAAATTATTAAATTAACATCAGTCAGATTCTGAACCCTAGAGATATTACATGTCCTTTGCAAATTACTCTGCCTTCTTGGTGAATCTCATTTGATTTTTTTAGTTAAAAAGAAAAGAAAAAGCTAAATACTTTTGCCAGACCATTAGTCCTTAGGGCCTATCAACTTACCTAATAGTAACTTAAATTTATTTACATATTTCAATAAATATTTTTAATTGTTTGGTATATCAGACTTTAAGTTTGGTTTATATAAATAAGAAATAACTGATTCAGAGGGGTAAGAAATAATGATTAACTAGGCTTTAGCAACTAAGAAGGAAAAAGTACTTATAAGAAAATACTAAAATTAATTGTGAGAAATATCGTGATATTAGTTTATTTAAAATAGCATTATTGAGATTCATAATTTACTTGAAAAAATTAGAGAAGGTGACTATTATGCTACACAAAGATGATTTTATGTTCATTGGAGGAAAATCGGAATATAGTAGAAATGAGATTAAGACAGGTATTTTCACATAGAATAAGAATTGTGAGCAGAAGTAGATAGGTATAAATTTGCCTAGTGTGTACAAAGAACTATAAACCATATAGTTATTTATTTTGAGTGAGAGTGAGTGAGCGAGCATGAGTGGGGGTGGAGGGAGACAGCAGAAAGAGGGAGAGAGAGAATTCCAAGCAGGCTCCATGCTGTCAGCGCAAAGCTCAATGCAGGGCTTGATCACACCAAACGTGAGATCATGACCTCAGCTGAAATCAAGGGTTGGACGCCTAACCAACTGAGCCACTCAGGCACCCCTATTACTATTATTTTAATGTTAAAAGAATAAGGATGAAAAAATAATCCTGACCAAATCTGTAAAAGATAAAACTGGTGGTGTCATGGGCAAAACATTAAGTTGTGTGCAGGAAAGATTGAATGGGAAGGGTATGGGGTACTAGACAGTTGGATGATTCTACTAAAATTGGGACGTTATGAAGGCTGATGAACAAAAATATAAGTAAGATTAAATAAAGTTTCCACATACATTTGACATTTCAATCAATTATGAACCAAATTAACCAACCATCATTATTAAAATATGATAGATTTCTATACATTAGGCTTACTCCTGGGGAAAATTATGACCTGGATGTTACTGGTATAAGAACTCATGGTTTGCAATAGTGGTGATATCATCACAAAAAGGTATTTATAAAATATGTATATTTTTATTTATCAAAATGATTAGAAGCAAACATTGGCCTTCGGTGGGTGGTGGTCAGAAACACTAGACAACCTACAGTATTTAAAACAGACTTCCATAATACACAGAATGATCTCACAGTCAGTACAAATTTTCAATGTCCACCAGGTTTTCATGTAACTGAAAAACCTGTTTAAAACATTTTAGGCTAGAATTTTACTTCAAACTGCAAATAAATATAGCTTACTTTTGTAAAACAGTGGCTATAGAATTCCCAGGAGTGCTGCTAACTTGCAAATAGATGGATACATATTCTTTGTTCAAAAATTTGTAAGAATCATTAACAGTTTCATAAAATCACATCACTGAACACAGCTTTGCCAGTAGTTTTAGAACTGTCTATACAACCAAGCTGCCTCAGTCTATGTAGCTATGATTTTCTGGATAATCTTACATATAGTTGTGCTATATGGCTCACTTATGTCTCCTAGGTATGTTATGACAATATTTATATGCTGAAATGCATACTATTTAATTATAACTTATTTTTTATTTCATCTTTATATATTCATCCATATATGTAGTTTGGCAATTACAATGCCTATTTTCAAAATTATGTATGTAGATAGGTTGGTTACTCCATGAATTTTATTAAGGGTAATAAAGATGTTGTCAAATTTAAGGGTTTGAAAAAAATAAGTCTAAATACATTAGTTAGAATTTACCATAGATTAATTGCAATAATGTATTTATTACCCTTTCATCCACATCTTACCATATGATCTTCATACTACTGTGTAAACTAGAGCAAGAGTTCATGTGGAAATTGAGTCTGAAAGAGACCTCACAACTTGTCAGTGATCATATAAGTTTAATAAGTGCCAGATCCACAGTCATAATCCAGGTCTCCCTTCTTCAACTTCGAATATTTACCATGACCTCTTGTTGTTTCCCTATGATGTAGTGAACACAATTTTATTTTATAATAATTATATTCTTTTTCTTTACTACTAGAATATTCTGACATATAGAATGTTGTCCACTGGCCATTTTAAACTTTCTTTAAACTCAAGTGTAGCACAAACTTTTTAATTCCTATTATAATCTTATACAAATGTACATCTTCAATAATAAAGTGAACTTGGATATTTAGGCAATATTCTGAATATTTCAGAGCAAAAGCAAAACAAACAGAAACCCACTTACAATTTTAGCCTTATCATCTAAATATTTTTAATGAAGGCAATACTTTTTCTTTTTAGTATAACACTTTTTTTTTTTTTAATACTGGCTTGTTCTGATAATTGCAATGGACACTTCATTTCATTTTCTTGCTATCTACTTAAGTCAGGGTAGTTGTTCTACCTACTATTATCCGACAATGTTTTGATTGAACAGATGATGCACAGTGGCAGCAAAGGACATACTAATTGCTTGTAATGAATAGTTTGTGATTGTGGGTTTCCAATTTAACCTTTATGAGTAAGACTGTTCAGGTTTTGCCTCAATAGGAACAGAACTGTGGTCATATTTTTTTTCTGCTGTTCACTAAAACTTCTTAGCCTAAAATGGTTTCGGGGCACCTGGGTGGCTCAGTTGGTTAAATGACCGACTTCACCTCAGGTCATCATCTAACAGTTTGTGAGTTCGAGCCCGTGTGGGGCTCTGTGCTGACAGCTCAGAGCCTGGAACCTGCTTCGGATTCTGTGTCTCCCTCTCTATCTGCCCCCCACCCCCGACTTGTGCTTTCTCTCTCTCTCTCTCTCTCTCTCTCTCTCTCTCTCTCTCTCTCTCTCTCTCAAAATAAGCATTAAAAAAATTAGCCTAAAATGGTTTTACCTCTATAGGATAGATAAATGGTGAAATACTCAATGGAAAAATTGTAGCATTTAAGGAATAATAGAAGAACGTATAATAGAAAACACAAAGGCTTATCCAGAACTACAAATTTAGTTGAATGGCTAATACACTTGGATTTCTGGGGTCTTTTATTTAAGTAAATGCCAACAGAGTCAAATGCATATTTACACATTTTAGAAATGCATTTAAACTAATTATTGGTTGTTAGAATTTGGCTGATCTTGCATATATTAAACATATTTTTCAAAAACATAACATAGCTGTATAGTTTCTCTCTGAGGAACAGGATAAGAAATATATATAGCATAATTAATGTAAATATTTCAGGAAAACAATCATAGTAATGAATTCTATTCTCACAAAGCTTATCATCATTATTCAAATTTCTCTTCAAATTCTCTTCTCTTCTCCCAGTTTCTTCTCCTTATCTTTCCTTCCTCTTTTCTTCTTTATTTTGTTTCTTCCTTTATCCTTTTCTTAGATTTACACTTCACCATTTTAACTAAAATTTGGAGGCATGCATTGCTACGTGTCATGTTTTAAGAAAGACAACTAAAAGAAAAATCCTCATGGGAAACAACTAGGATAGTGAAAAACCTGGAAGACATAGTGGAAGAGCTTTGTAAATCTTTAATTATCCTTTTTCCTAAATTATATTCTCATTATTAAAATAAATTAAGTACATATAGAAAAAATACTGACATAACACATTAGTGCATATTATATAAGCTGATAAGTTTATAAAACGTATGGCTATTTAGAGCCCTGAAAGAGTAAACTAAGTAGGTGAAATCAGATAAGAAATCATAGCCACAGAAAGTAGGGTTGGGCTACCATAAATTCAACTTGGTTTCCATTTTAAATATAAGGTTTTCCAATATTTACATGTTTTGATAATGGGAAATGAATTACTTACAATTGCTTATTTTGGGATAAATCTGCTCTGTACTAGACTTTTTAAAAAATATTTTATTTTATTTTTATTTCTTTATGTTAGAGACAATGAGAGCATTTTTTTATGTTAAAGAGAGTGAGAATGGCTTCAGAAGGCAAGCAAGGTAGAACCATAGAAGCTAGCAATGGCAGCCTCCTTAGAATGGCTTCATAGAAGTAGTTGAGGGAAGCCTCATATGGTCAGGAGATTTGCTAAATACAGGAGACTTAGTAATAATTAAAGATATTGAGGACAAGGGATGTAGGTTTCTTACTGATGGAAAAAGGAGGTACAAATATAGAAATGGGGGAAGCTAGAATCAGTTTTGTGGTATTGGATTAGAATCAGAAGTAACAGCATGAATTGATGGTTCACACATATAGACAGATACAGAAATATAGATACAAATAAGGATGTATATGTATGTACATGCATTTATATATACATAGAGAATATACACATGCACACACGTGCACACACACATATATACATATATATATAAATATACAGAGAGTATATATATAGAGAGAGATACAGAGAGGCAGAGACAGAGACAGAGAGATAGGAACACACACAGAGAGAAACAGAAACAGAGGGAGAACCTATATATATTTTTTTCTACAGATATAATCTGAGAGCAGAAATACCTTTGTGACTGAGCATATCTATTAGCCACATGTTGGTTTCTGAATACACTCTTCTAAAAATAACCAGTGCTCCTTGGAGAAATGTCTAATCCCAAGGCTGGGGAAGGGAATGCATAGTGTAAGCGCCCAAAATCCTGCTGTGGGTGAACATAAGGAAGAGCTCAATAAATGATGCATGTCACAAAGACACAGAGGGCAGCTTGCCCTGAAGGTATTTATACTGACCAACCCTAGGACAAGTTCTGTATTAAACTGAATAATGATGATAGAGTATAATCTATTGAATAAAATATAAATCCACACTAATAAATGGAAAAATATCCAAGTTAACTAGTGTCTATTGCAAGGATATCTCTTCTGCTCTTACCAGCAGTAAAATCCTGGAAAGTCTCAACCTGAATTGAAATGCTTTGGACCACAGTGGGGTAGTTGTACTGTGTGAGGCCTTAAGACACCCAGAGTGTGCCCTGTAGGTTCTTGGGATGCCAAAAGCTGAATTTGATGAGGAAACTCATGGATTTCTGACGTTTATAAAGGAGAATTCCCTACTTGACAATCATAGGTGACCAATGGAACTGAGACAGGACCAAAAGGGTAGAAGTCTCATTGCAAGCAACCTGGACTCATTCAGACTCAAGACCATCTACAAAAGATAGGGATTGGATCTCTCACTTGTGCCTACTCTGTACCCAGGAATTACAAATTACTGATGCTGATGTGAGTCCTTATTTTTCTGGCACATCATTCAGATATGGGTCATAGAACATGTATTTATGTGGTTTTCATTTGCCTTGTGGCCTTAGAAGCCACTGAAAGATCTTTGAGATAAAATTTCCATTCTGTCTCACAAGGACATTTATGTCTTATTTTATTTTATTTTATTTCATTTTATTTCATTTTATTTCTTTTGAGAGAGAGACAAAGCACAAGCAGAAGTGGAGCAGATTGAGAGGGAGAGAGAGGGAATCCCAACAGGCCCCAGGCTGTCAGCAGAGAGTCCAATAGTGGCTCCATCTAACCCAACCATGAGATCATGACCTGAGCCAAAATTAAGAGTATGACACTCAACCAAGTGAGCCACCCAAGAACCCCCACAATGACATTTTTAAACATTCAGTAAAGTCTTATATATTAAAACAAAAGAAAAGGTGGGGTCGAATGGGAGTTAAATCTGGCACAATGATGGTGATGGGGTGCAATCACTAGGGAAACATGCCAATTCTGGGGAAGTGCCCCCCTTATTCCTGGGTCCAGCCAGGCCAAATCACACCAGGGGGACAAGGATCAGATAATTAGGGGTCAAAACAAGAATAAAGATAGGCTAATTAAATAACCCCTCAACTCCCATTGTCACTCTGCTGCAATACAATACTCTCATTCTCTCTCTCTCTCTCTCTCAATATACATATATATACACACATACTATATGTATATCACACATGTATATATAGTAAAGCTCTTTCTTTCCATAGAATGACAACTAATACATGCAGAAGGATTTTGGCAATATTCATAATAATAATCAAGTCAAGAAATACCAATGGATGCAAAAATAGAATGAGAAACAGAAATTTACACAATGTCAAAGCATCTCTGTACAAAATACTTTTTAATTACAAGGACAAAAAGACAACTATGTAATGAAGAAACTTTTCAGATATCAATTTAATCAAATTATCAAATTTGCAGGGGCACCTGGGTGGCTCAGTTGAGCATCTGACTTTGTCTGGGGTCATGATCTTGCAGTTCATGGGTTCAAGCCCCATGTTGGGCTCTGTGCTGACAGCTCACAGCCTGGAGCCTGTTTGGATTCTGTGTCTCCCTCTTTCTCTGCCTCTCCCCCACTCCCACTCTCTCTCTCTCTCTCTCTCTCTCTCTCTCAAAAATAAACAAAAAAAAACTTTTTTAATTATCAAATTTGTTATCACCAATAATGAAACAAATCAATAACTAGCAACACCTGATAAGATGAAATAAAAAGCATTGTTTTTGTAATCTACCTATCACAAGTATATAATCTGTGTCTAATTATGAGACACTCTAAGTGAAATTGAATGACATTGTGTATGTGGTATTACTGCTCTGTATTCTTGATAAAATTTTCAAGGGCATAAAATTCAAGGAAAGATGGAGGAATACTTCCAGGTTAAAGGCTAGGGTGACAAGACAGTTGGGTAGAACAGATGAGCCTGAATTGTATCCTTTTGCTGTTAGATGAACATGAATGGGGTTTCTGGACCAAGAATCTACAGGAGTTATTATAATTCTTGAAACTCTTCTATAAGCTTCAATTTGTTTCAAAAAGAAATATTAAAAACACTCATACCTTTTATGTAGTCCTACTGCACATAATTAAAATGCGACTCTACCAAAGTGGGTCTTAAATGGTTTAACTTCTATTCAGGGAGAGGAGCCCACTGAGTACATGCTTATATGCATGACAATATCTTTATCTTGTTTCTAAGCACTTCCTCTCATTTTCTGGACTTTCTTCTTATAAGCTAATAAGAATCAGTTAATAGACTGGCATGGGTGTCCATAGGCCATAGTTTGTGTAGAAATGAATTAGAAGAAAAGAGAGAGGGCCATAATTGAGAACATAGCCTTTTCTCAATGCCTAAGTCATAGTACCTGATGATGGTTCTTTCTCTAAGGAAAGAGTATTAAAGACAGAAGGACAAGGTTGGAGAAAATTGTGTCAGTTGTTTGCTCTGCCTAGCAAGCTTCCTTCTTTAATATATTGAAAATGATAGATGTGAAGAGCTACTTTTCCATAAGAAAACATTTTCAATGACATTCCTAAACCTAAGCAAACCCAAAAGAAGCATAGTATTTTTAATATGGAAAATATAAAAGATACTATATAATAGTTAAATAGATAATATAACCTTTTCATTTATCACAATATTTAATCCTAGCTCCTCAAAATATATGGATTGTTGTGGCAAGGGCAAAGAATTTTGATGAAAATTATTTTTAAGTTAGACAATATAAAATAAAATGCTTAGACCCTTACAGAAACCTAAAGAAAACTTTTAAAAGCTATATTATGGTATAATTTTTGGATGACCAGTTTTCCTGATGTTCTTTGAATATCTATAATAAAACTGACACCTAGAAAAATTAGTGTTTATTCTTTATGCATTGTGTTAGCACTTTAAAAACACTATCTCATTTAATCACTTATAATAATCCTATGAAGCAGAACTCATTATTACTATTTTCATTTTGCAGATGGAAATACTGATGCTTACAGAGCTTAATTTGCCCAAAACCATACAGCTGGAAATGAGAGTTGGGATTTGTATTTAAATATTTTTATTATTATTATTATTATCATCATCATCATTATTACTATGCACTTGGTTTTTAAAAAGTCTATTATTCCCAGAATGGAAGGGTTGATGACTGAAATATTTAGAATTTAGTTTTCCTGTTCTGTTTTTGTTTTTTCCACAGCAAACAATGAAAGCATACAGAAGTTTTGTGTTGTGCTTATATGGTAGCTGAATCCATTATTTTTTATCTTCTATGTAATTTATTTTAAGGGAATATGTCTTACATCTTACAACTTACAGATGAAAAAAGATACGACTCAATTAGAATTTCTTTGGCAGTCCTGCATAGATGTCCCATTATTCTGAAATAATTATTTGAACTTGTGGAGGCTTCTCTGAATGTGTCTTAAATGATCTGTTTTCCATTTGTTGCTTTCTCTTTTCAGAAAGGTAATTTCTAATAAAAATAACACCTGGTTACAAGAAGTAATATATTTCACATTCTCTAAAACTTTTAATTCTTCCATTTTTATTTCTATCGTTGCTCTTCAGAAGAGATTTATTTATTCACTAACCAATTCAAAATGCCTTTGTACAGTCAGTCCGGCATAAGATTTGAATGGACTGTTTCTTTAACTATTTCAAACAATATATTAATATATTTCTAAATTTCTATTTTCTTTTAATACTTTTCTCTCATACAAGATACTTCAATCTGACAAAAATATGAAAACAAGTAAAAGTTACCTGTTTTTTTAATTGCTTTTCTTATAAGAATAAATAGGACATTGTTAGTTGTATTTCATAAAAATTGGTCCTAAGCATTAAAAACAAATAATGAGGCAGAAGTTCAGCTGGTGTAATTCTATATCCTGTTATCATTTTTGAATCATGCTCCTCTGATTTTCTTTCAAACAATATATTCTCACCCCAGCAGCTAGAATTTTCCTTTTAAAATGTAGATCAATTACAGCAGTCTCCCAGGGCCTACCAGCTCACAGAGAAGCCTGGCTCTCCCTTAGCCTGGAGGCCTGGAGAGATCTGATTCCTGTTCCCCTTCTACACTTATCCTGATCTCACACCCTGCAGCTCCTGGTCTTGCTCACTTTGCTCCCCTCATACAGACCCTCTGCTAGGCTGGCTTTTGCTTACCCTTTGATGAATGAAGGTATCCCTCCTTCATTTCCTGCCCTCCTGTGTGCAGCTCAGCTAATCCCTTCCTGACCACCTCTCTTATCCTCAGCGAAAATACTGAGATATCCTAACTAATTCATCTTAACTAGAATATATAATGTCTCTGTCCTTTCTAGGAATGCAGTGTCCTTCCTTCCTTCCTTCTTTCCTTCCTTCCTTCCTTCCTTTGATTTGTCTGCTCTCCTTTATTCCAAATCAAAATTAAACCCCAGCTCCATTCTAGCCCTAATCTTTTAAGCTATTCTCCTTATTCAAGGAAGCTTTGAGAATTATGAACAAGTAAAGGCTTATAAAGTCCAGAGTAAAGAGACTGGGAGATGGAGTAACTGATTAAAGATTCCCTTATATTATTAAGATCCTGGAGTATTGAGAACCCATCCATATCATGCAGTATCGTCATGTTTATCTGGTTAATTGAAAAGCCAATATAATATGTTTTGCAAATTTTATCTTAATTATTCATGATTTACATAATTCTCACTCAATGTAAACTGTATTAAAAAGTCCAATAGGCTGCACAAAATTAAATGTATATCACTTCTTTTTGCCTTCATTAATTCTGCAACTTAAAAGTGTCATCTAGAGAAAAACACATTAATTGAACAGATAAAGAGAGCAATTTTTATTTTAATTGCTGTTTTGCTTTGAAAAGCTTTAAAATTCAATTTGACCTTTTGGAAAACATTTTTTAATACTCACAAAATCTGATTAATCATATTTACATCCAAACAGAGTTGTGAGAATGAAATAATTAAAAACTGTAAGTATAGCAGTTTGGTATTTGGACAGTAATTGTTTCTCAAAAATAAAACTAGAATCCAAGATCAAATATTCAAGAGATTTTATTTTATTTATTTTATTTTATTATAAGTTTTTATTTTTTACTAAGACTATCAAAAACTAACCGTATTTTCGAACTACTGGGCCTTTGGTGAAAATACTGACAATGACATCATATAGTTTTTCATATGCAAATTACAAAGTTCTGTGATGAGATAACAGAAAAAACTGCTGGCAAGTGAGATTTTAACTAATTTCCAATTTCATGTTGGTTAATGTGATGTGATTTGAGTCCTAGATGTCCTGAGAGACAGCTGAGAACACAGGACTCTATTAATGTACATGAGGTAGTCACTCACCTTGGTGGGGTGGCCTATCTACATAGGCCATAGGAGAATTTACTGTTAACTTTACTAATTTTTTAAAAAAACAAACACTATAGGGGCACCCGGGTGGCTCAGTTGGTTGAGCATCCAACTTTAGCTCAGGTCATGATCTCTCAGTTCAAGGGTTTGAGCCTCACATCTGGCTGTGCTGACAGCTCAGAGCCTGGAGCCTCCTTCAGATTCTGTCTCCCTCTCTTTCTGCCCTTCCCCTGCTCACGTTCTGTCTCTCTCTCAAAAATAAATAAACATTAAAAAAAAAAAGAACAACGACATCATAGAAGCATCCATATAGCAGTTTCTTATTGAAGTTCATACTACAGTGAGAAAAAAGTCACTATGAAAAAAAAATCTGGCACCCAAAACATGACATTTCAGATGAGAAAATCTCAGTAGGCTAATAACTGGGACTATATTGCTGATGCAGCAGAGACTTCATGCCTTGGTCTGATGATAATGAACCAAAAAGGGATTAATTAATTATTTTTAAAAACAAGGATAAATAACTATTTTAGTAGGAAGAAACTGATTTATTATGCCATAACTGTATGAATAGTTCTAACCTATACAATTGTGTTACAACCTAAATAGTCATATCACCAAAATAATGATGCTATTATTGATTTTATAGATCTATCTGTAACCTATGCTACATATTTCCTTTATGTATTGGTTAGGACTTGTACTCCACTATAACCAAAATATAAGTGGATAAGCAAGAACAAATTAATTTTTCTCCTCTATAATCTGAGCACTATAAGAAAGAAGCACTTATGCATCTGTAATGCAGCAATCAGACTCATTACTGAGTTACCCATGCTACAATTCAAACTGTAATTTTATGTCCCAGTTCTGATTCATTCATGCATCCATTCAATAACTAAGTACAAAGGGCCTGCTATCAGGCAGACCCTGGGCTTGGCAGTTAAAATAGAGTGGCAGAAAAAAATATATATGGACTCTATCCACATGATATTTATAGTCTTATAAACTAGTAGTAGGTATAGAGGAGTTAAAAATAATTAGTACTATATATAAATAATATGATTACAGTCTGTAATATAGAATGTATATAAAATAAAATTTGTAACTTATAATGTATTTATAATAAATATAGATTTATAAATATTGATACTATGAAGAAAAATTCTAGGATATTATGAGAGAGTATTCAGCAGATTGTTTAAATAGCCACAAATATTTCCTCTTCCTGAATTCATGCCCTTATAATATAACACTGCAGATCTTCCCATCAAGAGATGGAGTGAAAACTACTTAACTTTGGCTAACAGGCCTTTAGCAAATATGATGCAAGCAAAGACATGAGAAGTATTTGCACATCAAGGCTTGCTCTCCATCCCTATGTTTAATTGCAGCATTATTTACAACAGCCATGATATGGAAACAACCTAAGTATCCATCAACAGATGAATGGATTAAGGAAAGGTGACTATACATATAGATGATAGTATATGATACGTATATATATATAATTTATATATGCTGTGCATAATATTAATATATATAATTAATATAATATATATGAACATTATTCAGCCATAATAAAGAAGGAAATCCTGCCATTTGCTACAACATGGATGAAGCTTGAGGACATTATTCTAAGTTAAATAAGTCAGATGGAGAAAGACAAATACTGTATGAACTTACTTATATGTTGGAATCCAAAATAAAAAACAAACAAACTCATATGAACAGAGACAGATTGATGGTTGCCAGGGCCAGGAGGTCAGGGTAGGAAAAATGGCTGAAGGTGATCAAAGGAAGGAAACTTGAAATTGTAAAATGAGTAATTTATGGGGATATAATGTACAGCCTGGTGACTATACTTAAGAAAACTCTATTGCATATTTGAAAATTGCTAAGAGGGTAGATCTTAAAACTTCACACTACAAACACAGAGAATTGTATCTGTGTCAGTGGTGGATGTGTCAACTAACCTTATTGTGATTTTGCAAAATATACATATATAAAATCATTAAGCTGTATTCCTTAAACTTATACAATGTTATATGTCAATTATACCTCAAGAAAGTTGAAACAAAATTAATTTAAAAAGAAAAAAATTGGGGCGCCTGGGTGGCTCAGTTGGTTGGGTGGTTGACTTCGGCTCAGGTCATGATCCTGTGCTTCATGGGTTCAAGCCCCATGTTGTGCTCTATGCTGACAGCTCAGAGCCTGGAGCCTGCTTTGGATTCTGTGTCAGCCTCTCTCTCTGCCCCGCCCCCACTAGTACTCTGTCTCTCTCTGTCTCTCTCAAAAATAAATAAGCATAAAAAAGAAAGAAGAAAGAAAAAGAAAAGTAAAAAAAAAAAAGACTTCTTCTCTTGCTATGCCTGGAATTTGAGAGCACCATGAGTCCAGCAGGTGGCCTACTGGAGAATGAGAGATCATGAAGGAAAATTGAAATGCCCTATTCCACAGCCAGTCCATCCCCAAAACTTGTGAATGAGATCATTTTGGACCAGCCAGCTTCAAGCCAAAATGCCAGTTGGCAGTAGAACCAGTGGCTGACCACAGAGACATGAGTGAGCTCAGTTGATACCAGCTGAAGAAAAAAATGACTGAACCCAGCCCCAAATAATGATTCACATGATCATGAGCTAGATAAATGATTTTTGTTAAGTCATCAAATTCAGAGTATTTTGTTATGCAGTGGAAGCTAACTGATACAAAGCATGTTAGAGGACCTAATTTAGCTTGTAGAATTCCGGAAGACTTCTCTGAGGAAGGTATCTGAAGGATGACTATGAAAGAGCCAGCCAAAGAAAGTCAGGAGGACTACATTCAGACAGAGAAAAAGTGTATCTGAAGACCTTGAAGTGAGGAAGAGTTAGACACATTCGAGGAAATGGAAGAATGAAAATTTTCTTTGTCAAGCTTCTTCCTTGTTCTCGAATCCCAACATCTTTCTTCCCTACTCTGCCCTGTATACAGCCTCAGACTTGAATTCTGATAATTGGGTTTCCATTTAATTTTCTGTTTTCTAGTAAACAAAAACTCTAAATCCTCTACTCCTGGCTGGCTCACTCATATTTTTACCATACTGTCTCTAATGGAGACAATGTTCCACTGACCTTGAGCTTGCTGGTTAGGGTCCTGCTATCTGCTGACAGACTTTTCTGATTCCCATTTCTTGTCTTGGTTTTGAGAACTGGCATGCCTACATTACCTGGTCTACTGTTTCTTATACCACCACACTGTAGAAGTAAATGGGAAGGGTAATTGTGGAAGATGGTCCTGCAGATAGTTACAGAGATGACAGACAGATGATAGATAGACAGATGATAGATAAAGGCAGTTAGACAAAAAAAGCAAGTCAGAGAGCAGCTTCTATAATCCCATTTTTATAAAAAAATAATATATTATTGTGTTTATGATATGCACCCTCCCACACATAAACACACATACATACATATACCATACTTAACAGACATTGCTTCTGCTTATACGTTCCAGAATCATAATTCTGTTTTTTTTTACTTCCATATTGTTTTGAATACACTGATTTAAATTTTCTAATCAAGGCTTACTCAAGGAAATATTTTTATTAGTTAAGTTGGCTTCTGAGATATATACCAAAAAGTTATTTTCCCTTGGTGGGTTAACAGATATACATGTAGCAATGCCCTAGTTCAAATCTGACCGTACTATTTATATACTTTGCAACATACCGCCAATGCAACTATAATAATTTAACCAGGTTATAGGTGTTTTATTATATAAATATATGTCTATGAGCTAACTCTTTGTGTTTTTTTTTCTGAAATGAAAATAAAGACTAATTTAAATATTTCTTCATTAAATGTTGCTATCATGAACTTTTGCCCCTAAAAAGAGGGAACAAGGAAAGTAGGTACACAACTAGATAGTTTGCTTTTTTTTCTTTCCATTTAAAAAAATTTTTTTAATGTTCTATTTTATTTTTGAGAGAGAGAGAGAGAGACAGAGCTTGAGTGGGGGAGGGGCAGAGAAAGCCACAGACACAGAATTGAAGGCAGGCTCCAGGCTCTGAACTGTCAGCACAGAGCCTGATGCACAGAGCCCAATGTGGGACTTGAATCCATGAACTGTGAGACCATGACCTGACCTGAAGTTGGATACTCAAACGACTAAGACACCCAGACACCCCGATATTTTGCATTAATTAAGTAGGAAGTCTAGGTCAACAAATTTAAAATTCACAATTTTAGTTTTTTAGCATCTTTCTTCCTTACATGTAAACATGCAAGAAATATGTTTAACAAATGCTCTCACATCTGATCGTATTATGATTACCTCGCGAAGTTGTAAGGCAAGTATTTTTATCCTCCTCGCTTTTATAGTTGCAGCAGCTGAAACTTGGAGTTGGAGAACACATCTAGGGTCACACACAGGGTCAATCGACTGAGGGTTTTAGCATAGATCAATAAAATAATTCTCTGGATAAGTTTAAATTAGTCCCCCAGGGACAGTATTTCAACTGATACTTACATTTCTTTTCACGAATAGTTTCTTCAGAGAGCAGTTTAGTTTATGGGACAGCTTTACTACAAAGTATTTGGCCCAACTAAATCTGATTTTCTAGATGACTAAGTAGCCATTTATTGTAGGCAAAGATTTTAAATAATATGAAAAGATCAGGTAGGAGCTGAAATATGTAAATTTTGTGTCACAATTCATTTTGTGTCAAGTATTTCTTCATTATGTGTGGAGAATTTGGATTTGATTTTTCTCTCATAACACTCAAGTAATATGAGAGTGTTTCATTTTAATATTGATGAAATAAGTAGAAATTTGGTCCTTCTTTACAGAAGGATAGCCATCTTCAGGCATTTATGTAGCATTTTATATCTCTAAACTGGTTCACAATTTTTATATGATTCATCCTTTCAACAACCTTGTGAATATGTCAATAGTGTTAACTTAAAATGTAAACTTGGGGCACCTGGGTGGCTCAGTCAGTGAAGTGTCAGACTTTGGCTCAGGTCATGACCTCACTGTCTGTGGGTTTGAGCCCCACATTGGGCTCTGTGCTGACAGTTCAGAGCCTGAAGCCTGCTTCAGATTCTGTGTCTCTGTGCCCCTTCCACACACACTCTGTCTTTCTCGGTCTCTCAAAAATAAATAAAAATGTCCAAAAAAAATTTAATGTAAACTTAAAATGTAAAGATTTTTTTAAACCATAAGCATAACAAGTTAACTGACTTGCCCAGATATATTAGATTTTATATTTCTCATAGTCTTATTGAATTATTAGATATAAATGATGCTGCTAACCTTCTTTTATATTCCTGTTTGTTATGAAATATTTTACCTGGATTTAATAATGATCACAGTTCTGAAACATTAAGGATTAAAATTTTTATTTCAGATCATACTATATTATTTATATCTAGTGTCTTGTATATTACTTATACCTAGTGTTTTCTGTTTTTAATAAAAATTCTGCATATTTAATATGATAAAAATATTTTGTTGATGTCTGAGGATTAGTTTTCATCAGATTCTATTTTATAATTAGAAATGATGTTAATTTGTATAACTTATTACATAAATGTCTCACTTATATGAATTACTTAAGAGTTGACCTAAATTACTAAACAGTTAAAAATTCCCACCAAATCATGGCCATCTAGATCTGGTTGTTAGCTAAGAATATTGGGCCCATGTAATCAATTCTCTTTCCCCATCAACCCCTATTAGTAGAATCACTATAAGAACTGCAAGATATGATAACTTTTGGGGAAAATAAGTTGACATACCCCAAATCCTAATAAAACCCTTGCCATGCAGTTGAATTAAGAAAAAAATGCACAACAATAAGTTCTTTCTGTGTACCATCATGTACAATAAATTAAGAGAAACATTAGAAAATGAGACAGACATTTGTCTTTTTTAGGCATCTTGATCAAATAAGTCGCCTGATAAACTTTGATGAATCTAACTGAGAAGCAGATGTGTTGGGCAATTGACTTCTAAAATATGTATTTACATACTTTGATGCCACTGGAGAGAGTGGATGCTGAAAGGGAAAGCCAGCAAAAAGCTAGATGGGAGAAGGACAGGAGAAGGAAATGGTTGAAAATACAGCACTCATCTACTATATGGTCATAGTTACAGTTACATGTTATGGTGTGCAGGTTGAAGGATCATAAAGCCTGAAGGAAGCAGGGCTGTCTGAGATAGGAGAATTGAAGGGAGGGGCATCCCCTCCATTCCTGCACAGAACTCAGAGCAGGTCTGAGGAGCCACCATGAGTGATGGTGGCAGGCTGGGCAATAAGGTGGTACCTGGTTAGTGTTGACAGAAGGCATCAGAAATAAAGTTGGCAAAAATACCTCTTTCACATGGCTCTAGACAGCCAATTTCAACTAGGAAGCCATAGCAGAAGAGCATATGTAAGTATCACTTGTTCAAAAAGTATTTATTGAGCATCAGATCCAGTACTTGTTTCTGAGCCCACATGGGACTGTTCCTGTAGAAACCTACACCTAATTGTGGAGACTTTTTTTCAGGATCTATTCAATATTCTGTGTGAGAGAGCACTAAACAAGACAGCAAAATGAGTTCTTGATTTTAAGGTTAGCTCATTTATCCCTAAGAACATTGTGTAAGTTGTCTGAGACCTCTTACATTCAACTTAAATTGATGATCTAGCTTTCCACAAGAGATTGTCAGGATTAATCCCTTCATGCCTCACATTCTTATTTCCTTTACTTGGTGCCAAAACCGTAGCCTAAAGACATCTCCTCCCAATTCCATACCACTCTGTGCATATGTTAAGCTGATTGAATTTTAGTCCCTTGCTCCTTTCCTGAGTTTTCCTTTCTATGGCTGGTGATCCCTACTAACAGGAAATACCTCTATATCCTTAACAATACCTCTGAAACTTTCCCTCTTGCCCCAAATGAAATCTACTCAGCCCTGCAAAGCCCTCTCTAGTGAAGGCTGTTTTTCTTTCCTTTCACACAACTTTACCTTAATTCCTGGCATTAGAATACAAATCCTCTTTGCTCCCTATTGCTTCTTTTAAACAATTTCTTTCCTGTTTTTTTCCCCCCAAACTCTTGGGCTCCTGCCAGTCACTGTTTTTAAGTTTCTCATCTACTGTCTCCCCTTGCTCACTGCTGACCTTTCTACCTCTATAATCAACATTCTGGCACCTTCACCACTCAACATGGATGATACTTCCAGAATCTTGGTCTTTCTTTTCCTTCATGTCTTCTCTCCTCCACTATCACTTCAGCCATGGTCACATGGATATTTTTATTAAATGCATCAGATATAAAACCTTCAACTATCCTCCCTTCTTGCTACCTTCTAACCTTTTAGCTTATATACTTTAATACCCTCTATATCCCTCCTCCCACCTCATGGAGAGCTCTAATGCATTACCTATCATTTTGTCTTGCTCAGTTACCAAGTTTATGTCCTCATGATACTCCTTATAAACTTAGAATCTATGGTTTATTTAATTCTTCCTTCAAAACGCTTTACTTTCATTGCTTCTATTTTCATTGAACATAATGCTAAATGCCTAGCTAAGGTTAAACATAACGTTCTATTGCCTTTGCGCCTGAGTTTAAGATGGTGAGTTTCTAAAGGGGAACATATACATTTGCTGACTGCTCAATTTAAATTCAGGGCCAAGTGTCTGGCAGTACTCACAAGTTCCAAGCAAACTTATTGCATTTCCTTACTATGTTCATATTCCCATTATCCAGAAAAAGTTTCAGTCTTCTTCCTCTTCTCTTGCTTTTTCTCTGCAAACTTTACTCTCACCTGATGACTAAGAGAGTAGATTCAGTAAGATATAATTTTCCTAATTTTCTCATTCTGCAAACAAGCCCACCGATATTCATTCATGAACTTGCCTTCCTTTTTTAAATTTTTTTATACTGTGTACAAGTTTATTTTACTTTGTTCCTATCATGGGCCACATCTTCCCCTACTCTTGATTTACTTCATCTGATCTCAAAATCGTTCCTCCCGTCATTATCCCTGTCTCTCAAGAATATTTTTGTTTTCTGTTAGATTATCCCTCTTTGCATACATTCTCTACTAAAACAAAACAAGCATTCTCAGTAGGCCCACGCCTGACTCTAGGACCCCTCACCCCTCCCATAACTCTGATTTCACTTACAGCCATGTATGTTATAGAGTCCATTTCTCCACACCCTCACCTCAAAATCTCTCAACTCATATCAACTGAGTTTCTGTTCCAAGCAATCTACTAACATTTTTCCAGTGAAAGCCACGAAGTTTATATTGTCAAATCTATTGGTCTTTGAGCCACATAGCTTCCATTTCACCTTTCTTATTATTCCTCCACCCTTTTCTACTCTATTCTGTGCCCTGGGAGGCTGACCTGTATGGCTTGTAGTTAGATTTCTTGACTTCTTCTCTCCAGTTGGCCTTAGCCAATGGAGAACACAAGCAGAGGGCCAGAGCCCAGTATGAGAGTTTGGTAGGGATGTTTAATTCTGCAGCTTCCTCTTTGCAAGTATCTGTGATTTGCCTGTGTTCTTTGACCAGTTCCACTTCTTCTCTTACAGTAGCCCTTCTGTAGGAAACTCCTTCCAGGTTCAGTTAATCATCTGGTTGTTTTTAACATAAAGATGGTAAAAACAAAACAAATAAAAAACAAACTAACTTACAATTTCTATCCCTTGTACCTTGTACCCAGCACACATTTTTATATAGAGCCCTTTTATTAAACTGCCTACCATGTGATTTCCACATGGGTTTCTGATAAAAATCTCAACATGAACATTAGAATTTTGTCTAAATTTCTCATTGCTGAATTGTCTCCATGTCAGTAAACCCCACTACCATGTACCCCATTATTAAAGCCATATATCAGAAAGTTAACCTTGATTTTTTTTTCTTTCATTTAGTTCTCATATCAGTTGTAACAGAAAATTTTGTGGAGTCAGCCTACAGAGCATATTCTGAATCTGTATATTTCTCTCTGTCCCTATCCCTAATCACTCAAGTCAAAGTCATGATCATCTCCCCCTCCAGACTTACTATCTTTTAAAAATGATTCCTTAAATAGTAGTCTTAATTATCTTTTAAAAATAGAAGTCAAGTCAAATCATTCCCCTCTTTAAATATCCTCTCATCACACTTACAGTACAATTTAAACTTCTTACCCTGGTGTGTAAAATGCTAAATGACAAACATTTTGTCTTTGTCTTCTATTGTACCTTGTTCCATTCTTTTTCTCTGCCAATATACTCCAGCCACTCTGGCTTTCTCTCTATTCAACTTGCTAACCTCATTTCTATCTCAAAGCTTTTGCACAAAGTGCCTTTTTCCCTGAAATATGTTTCCTCTAGTTTTTACCTGGCTCATTCCTTCTCTTGGGTATCAAATGTCACCTTTTCAAGGTACTTTCTGTAATCATGAGATCAAAAGCAACCTAGCTTGACAGTAGCCAGACCTCCTGATCCTGTAAATCTCCTTTAACTTATGAAAATCCCTTTAAAGACTTCCTTTATCTCTATCCCACCCCAACTTTAAAGTATATAATCAATATAGCTCCTCACAATCCCAGTGCAGCTCTTTCTGCCCAAGGGTGTTGTCCTTATGCTATAATAAATTCACATTTTTGCATGCAAAAAAAAGGGAACTTCTCAGCCATGCTCCACCACATCAACCTATTTTAATTTTCCTTAGAGCACGCATACTTTTTAAATTTTTGTTTATTTTATTGCTTAAAAAATCAAAAAACAAAAAAACAAAAACAAAACTCTTTGTCTTTCTCCTCTTTGAGAATGTGAACTCCCTAAAAGAAAAGATGTTTCCTGACCTTTTTTTCACCAGAGTCATCAAAATATCTAAACTGTACCTGGAACAGATTAACTGCTTAAAATATCTTAAATGAAAAAAATTTAATGATGCCTGAAAACATTGAGATTACATTATAAGAAAATATTTATCTCTGGGAGCCCAAAGCATTATAATGGGGGCCTCCAATTACACTCTTTAATGACTGACAACTGAGCAATGTCAGCTGTGCCCTTAGTAAGGAGCAGCTGGCCCAATAGAAAATTACATTACTATGAGGTACCTGGGTGGCTCAGTCGGTTAAGCATCCAACTTTGGCTCAGGTCATGATCTCATGGTCTGTGAGTTTGAGGCCTACATCATGCTCTGTGCTGGCAGCTCAGAGCCTGGAGCCTGCTTCGGATTCTGTGTCTCCCACTCTCTGCCCTTTCCATGTTATGCCTCTGTCTCTGTCTCTCTCACTCTGTGTCTTTCTCTCAAAAGTAAACATTAAAAATTTTTAAGTAGATTACATTATTTACACTGCTCTTATCCAATTTGCTTTTGCAAAAGTGAAACTACATTTATTCATGCATTCTGAATGTAGCCATCACTTGCTTTTACATTATGGGAAGTCCCATAGACATTGGGAATGCAAAAATGTTCTTGCCCTCTAGGAGTCCTTTGACTTACATTACTACTCTTCTTATGGATCTCCATGACTTCTACATCTTTTGCATCATCAGCAAACGTTTTTGGTAAAATACACACACTATAAATCATTCAATCTATAGACCACATACATATTTACCAGGCATGAATACAATGAGTATGATTAAGATTTGAGCTTGTATTGATGGCACAAAATTTTTTTAAAAAAATCACTTTTTGGATAACATTTGCAGACTAATTTTTTTCTTAACATTCCTGGCCTATCAATTAAATTGTTTGAAGTTTCAAAGTTATTATATTGGAGAAGTATGCCCAGAAGTAAGAGGCATCTCAACAGACTCACACCTCTATAGCCTGAAGCGGAAGACCTGCAGTATGAACTAAAGCCATTTTAGCTGAAACAAAGACATAATAGCAAGGGAAAAAAATGCTCATTGTTTTACACTCTTAGATTTTTTTCTGATCGATAATTACTTAGCTGACTAATACATCAGGATTCTTAAATATGGAAGAAGACTTGATCTCTGTGGTGTCCTGTGCTCATCAATATCCCAGACAACAACCCCTGAACACTGGATTAGGATGGTCTCAGGTGACCTATACTCATGGATTCAGGGAACTAGATTTTTAGGAATGAAATCCAGATGCAATTTTTGAATCTTTTCACCTTCACCCCACATCCAAAAAGGCAAGCATTCCTTGCTTAGATAACTCTTTGCACTACTTCTTGAAAATATAAAATTTCAAACATTAGCAAAGGAGTTTTCACTCAGATGTCCCTTGTATCCTGTGACTTGGTCTTTTTTTAACCATATGCCTGGTTTTGGTCTCCAAAAGCAATCTTAATTCATGCCCTGTACACTAAATTGTAGTTCTTACTGTTAATTTTTCTTTCCAGCTCCCAAGCATTTAAATATCTTCTTTCTCTCCCTAAATTATTAAAGCTCAGCTCTTTCAAAACAAAGACATATTATTCCAATTTTTTCTGTATCTCAGGCAATAAATAATAAACATTTAGTATTGGCCTGCTATGTGCAGGGTTTTACGCTAGTAGTTTTGGGATTACTGAGACATATGAGACATAGTCCTTGACCTCAGGCATTTATACTTAAGTTGCATAGGCAAATTACAGTTAAGAGCAGGGTAATATAAAGTAAGTGCGTCATGAATGGAATGGCTAAATGGTCCTACCATTGTGCCAAAGCTGGTCTATATGGATTATGTTCTAGCCACTTTCAAAAATCATCTCTCCAGTAATGTTGACATTGACTGTGTACTAGAGGACAGGAAGGTGTTTAAATTTAGAATGCTGCCCACTTAAACTATATGACATTTTGGCAAAATGGAAGTCAGAAATGCTGAAATATAAAGACATGTTTGTTTATATTAACTCTATGAAACGTAGATTAACTCAAAAAATGAAGAAATCTTTGTCCTTCATCCAAATGAGTAATTGATATATGTAGGAACTTGAAAATTTTAATATGTAGACTCTATTTGTAAAATGGGGATAATGAAATTCACTATCTGGATAGGCAGGGTTTTCAAACCAATTTAATGTTTATAAAGTAATTTAATAAAAATATTAGCCCATTAGTGCTATGAAAAATTACCAGTTAAATGTTTTGATCATGGATTTTTATTAAAGCATTCTTTAAAACCAAAATAATTAGTCTTTTAGTAAGCCTTATAATTAAAGAAGCTTCTTTTACTTATGAATACTATGCTCTAAAATGAGTGGGCAGAATTCCACATTATATCCCATCATTCATTTTTTTTCTTGTTGTTTTACACAGTCATTTAACTTACTCCAACATTTGTATGTATAACTAAGAAGCCCAATGAGCCAGAACAGATTTTAAGAACTTGCTGCCCCTTCAACTGAGAAGTAAATGTTTGACACTATTTCCTTAAGGAAATAATCAACAGATTTGCAAAACAACAGAAGGCATCAAGTTTTATTGCTGGTCCCTGAATTACAATATTAAATTATGTGTTAAAAAGGTATTAGGCACACAGTCTTCTGGAATAACCATCATCATTACATCATATTGCTTTCCATTTGGATTAGCATATAAATGAACAAAGATGGCCAACCACATAGCTGAGATGAGATTTGCCATCTTAAGCATTTAGTTGCCTTGGAAACAGATTGTGTAAAATGCAAACTGGTGTACTTGGATGCTGATACTTGCTTATTTGGGAATTTAAAATTCTGGACTTAGTCTTAGGATAGCAGGGACACACAGAGCAATTACATTATTTTTCCCAAATGATCTTTGAAAACATGTTAAACAATGACAAGGAACTAAGCAGGTAGAAAGGGTGGGCATTCCTGGTTCCTTGGACAGATGTACAAGGGTACAAAACAACATGGTCCATTACAGTAGCCATAATTAGCTAGGCTTACTACTAGTTACAAGTATATGAAGAGAAAGGCATGGGAAAATATAAAACAAGAATTGTTGGTGGATGGCCTACGGACAATGGAAAACACTGCAAGTGTTCAATCATGGCAGCCATAGATCAGATTTACATTATCAGAAAGATAAGATCAGCAGCACTGTGCAGATGGAGGATGGAAGGGAAGGAATAATGTGAATTAAGAAGTCAGAACAATATTCTCAGTGAGAGAAGACATAAGTTTGAATCAACACACAAATATTGGAGATGCAGAGGGAAGATTCTTACAAAAAGCATGATTGGAATCTATATGACTTGGCAATGGAAAAAATGTAGTGGTGAAATGAATAAAAGAATAAATTCAAGACAGATACCAAGGTTCCTAACTTAGAAACTTGGTGAACCTGTGATAGTAACTAAGGTAGGGAGTAAAGGAGAGAAGTAGGCTAGTTTGAGATATGCCGCTTTTGACTTGCCTAGAGGACATTTAGATATGAATACCCAGAGACTAGTTCCTCAAAGGGGTTCTGCACTCCAGACTTGATCTCATTGATTGGGTAACCTTTACCATGTAGTGATTGAATCTCTAAGTTTGGCTGCTGTCATCCAAGGTTGTGCAAAGTGAGTGAAATAGAACAATATCAGGAACGTTGAATCCACCACCATTTAAGAAGGAGCTGAAAGAAAAGATGACTTAGAAGAAATAATTAGAGAATTAGGAAGACCATAGGGGGAAACTTCTAACTCAAAAGCTGAGGGAGAGTTTTCAGAGGAAGGAAAGGGACTAATGTTAGAGGCCACCAAGTAAATATAAATAATGTAATGTTAGAAGTAATCTACTGTATTAATTAAGAAATCACTGATGAACTTTGCTTTAGATGTTCTAATGAGTTGTAGGAAATATGAGCCTAATTTCAGAGTGTTAAAGCATAAGAAGAGAGACAAGAAAAAGAGTGAAGGTAGTATGTATTAACCTGACTATAAAAAGAGGAAATAAGATACAAGATAGTTTGTTAAAAGGTGATTTGGAATTGATGATTTTTTTTCTTCCGTTCAGAAGAAAACTTGAATGCGTTTTGTAAGCTGAGGGAAAGAAATGAGGAGGGAAAGAAAAGTAAACATTTGAGGGTAGCAGGATAAGCAATCTTAAGAAAGAAGTTATCTTAAAAACGTAAGAGATTATTAAAAAGTCAATGAGGAGCCTGGGTGTCTCAGTTGGTTAAGCGTCCAACTCTTGATTTAGGCTCAGGTCATGATCTCACAGCTCTTGAGATCAAGTCCATGTTGGGCTCTGTGCTGACAGAATGGAACCTGCTGGGATTCTCTCTTTGTCCTCCTTTCTCTCTCTCTGTTTCTCTCTCTCTCAAAATAAGTAAACTTTAAAAATTTACTTTTTAAAAAGTAAAATAAAAAATAAAAAATAAAAAATTTATTTTCCTTTTTTTGAAGTTTTAAACTACTGAATATACAAAAAAAATTAAAAGTAGCCATTTTTTTAAGTTTTAGAGAGTAAGTTCTTATTTATAGACTTTAAATTCCCCAACATCAATTTTCTAAATTTAGCCCAAACCACCTTCTTCTGCACACTGCTAACAGTTTGATACATATTTAGCTGACTTATTTTGTATGCCACACATGTATGTATACACATATATATATATTGGTTTTATAAAAAATAAATCACTGTATACATATTGTTTTATAATTTACATTGAAAAACATATCACTGATATATTTCCAGGTGAATGTGCATATGTATCACTTTTTTTAAGTATTTTTTAATGTTTATTTATTTTTGAGAGAGAGAGAAACAGAGTGCAAGTGGAGGAGGGGCAGAGAAAGAGGGAGACACAGAATCAGCAGGCTCCAGGCTCTTAGCTGTCAGCACAGAGCCCAATGCAGGGCTCAAATACACGCACTGCAAGATCATGACCTGAGCCAAAGTCTGACACTTAACGGACTGAACCATCCAGGCACCCCGTGTATCACATTTTTAAACGCCTAATTTTTTTTTTCACATTTATTTCGAGAGAGAGAGAGAGAGGGAGAGAGACAGAGAATGAGTGGGGAAGGGGCAGAGAGAGAAGGAGACACAGAATCCAAAGCAGGCTCCAGGCTCTGAGCTGTCAGCACAGAGACTGATTTGGGCTCGAACTCAAGAGTCGTGAGATCATGACCTGAGCTGAAGTCGGTGAAGCTGGATGCTCAACTGACTGAGCCACTCAGGAGCCCCTAAATGCCTGCTTTCTAAACTGGCTATTTGGTACAGAAGTATTTTTTGTGTCTATTCCCACAATAATGAACATTTAGTTTGTTTCCAATTTTTGATATTCAACGTACCACTTTAAGGAGAGAGATTTTTTCTCTAAAAAAAGGAGGAAGAATGAGTGCTGACAAAGATACTTTTTTTCTGAGCTTTATTGAGGTATGATCCATAAATATAAATTATATGTATTCAAGGTAAAAAAACATGATGTCTTGATATCTGTTTATATTGTGAAATGATTACCACAATCAACCTAATGAACGTATCAGTCACCTCACATATTACCTTTTTTTTGTATGGAGATCTGCCATCAAATTTCAAGTATGCAGTACATTATTATTAAGTATAGTCACCATGCTGTGCATTAAGTCTACAGAATTTACTCACAACTGAAAATTTTTACACTTAGACCAACATCTCTTCATTTAAACCACCACTCTACTTTCTGTTACTCTCAGTTTGACTTTTTAGACTACATATGAGACCATGCAATCTAGCTTATTTCACTTATCTGTCTTCTGCTCAGCATTTTGTTTGTGATATTCATCCATATGGTTGTGCATAGTTGTAGTTAATCCCTTCTCATTTAATTGCATAAATATAAAACGATGTATTTATCCATTCTACTGTTGGTGAAATTTTGGTAATTTCTAGCTTTGGGCAAAATACTGCTGCCATGAGCATACTCATATATCTTTTGGACACACATATGTTTGCATTTCTCTTGAGAATTTACAGAGGAATGACATTGTTGAGTACATTGTATTTTAAGTTATGTCTGTGTTGGTATACAAATTCTTTAGACTGAGAAGATCAGTGAGGGCTGGTTGTAGAAATAAAGAGCTCTGTGCAAGGGGCAATAAAGAGCTTGGAGAGAGGTGATGTAGTAGGCTGGCTGAGCTTTCAAACTCTGGTGACAGACTGATTAGGTTCACTCTGATGTTTTGCAGTTGTATATAGAGTAAATTACACACCCTCCATCATCCTCAGCTTCATCATCTATAGAGGCTGAAGATAATAAATACATTTCTTTTAAATACATTTCTTACTTACAAGAAATGTCTTATATATGTAAAGCACCTTACATATGTAGAATTCATTTTATATCTGCCAAGTGCTTGACAAACATTTAGCAATAAATAAATGCTAGCTGTTATTATTATAGTTTACTCATATAAGCCTACACTGGCCCTTTCAATCTTTCTTTGCTATGTAATTATTCCTCACTCTTTGCTGCAGATCGCTTTTCATTAATAATTAATTGGTCACATGAAGGTTGAGTATTGGGAGGTTTGGGGAAATAGTCCTCTGCTATTAGTAGTCAAATCCCAAGCAAGAAAATTAGACAACTGAAGGTGTCGGCAACAGCATCAACTGTGCAGTCTCCCTTCAGACTCATTGTTTTGACATGTCTGTATCTCCTCAGTGAAGGGAGAGACTTTATTCTTTATTTCACTGTTGTTTGTTCCAACCCCATCATTTCTTTCTCTTTTTCAGTTCTGTTCATGTTTCTCTTTATTCAGGATGGCTCTCAACAGGGAGCAATGATGTATCTTAAAAAATTACCAAAAGCCACATCTAATGCTATCCATGGAGAATTCCTTCCATATGGCCTTTTAAAAAAATATATCTAAATGAGGGTTTTTAATTTTGTGGACATATTATTTTATTGATTATAGAAAATATGTATAGTACATTCTCAGTTTCTCCCCTTATATTATTCTGGAGTGTAGGATAGAAGACAGTCTTCTCTTGCCTCTGGGATCCCACCCCCCATCAAATCCAGGTGTCAGGAAAAGACACACATCATTTGAGTATCCAGACTACATTTTCAGAGCTCATAAGAGGGCTGGCTGCCCAGGGCTGCAGTCCTACAGATGTCTTCACAAGAGTGTTTTTTTTCAGATTCTCTAGGCCTTTATGAGTCAGGGTATGATCTGTCTATCTGCTAATGTATAAGTTTTGGAGAACATTTTCTTTAGTCTCCCATGCCCTGGCTTGGCCCACATTTATTTATTCAAGCTCACCCACTCCTTTTCCTTCAGGGGAGAATTTTCAATAATGATTCCTCTTGTCTTTGATCAGTTTTACATTTTAGAGACACAGTTTCTTATGCTGCTTTTACAAAGTGGTCTCAATAGTGGCATGACATTTGGAAAGCCCATAGAGAAGAAAATAAAAATGTTTCTATTGCTTTTATTTTCCATTTACTTGATCTGATGTTTAAGCAATCAGCCAAATTCTGTTAGGCAACTGTGTTACAGAATTCCAGTGAGTGAGATGATAATAGAATTCCAAGTACCATAATTTTCTAAATCTATTTTTTAATGAGAATTTTTTGTAGAGACGAGAGCCATATATAGAAAATTATTACTTAGGAAAAAAAAGGACACAGTTTGATGATTTTAAAGGCATCAAAAGAAAGCAAAAATCTCTAAATATAATTTTTGAGGATTATATATTATTAGTAAAATCTTTTCATGCATCAATAAAATTAATTAAAATCTTAATACTGAATAGAGGGAGAATTCTATTCTTCCAATAATGGCTGAATAATAATACTAGTAATATATAGCTTCATAATATCTTTATATCTAACCTTATTAAACTTTTAAACCCTATATACAGTGTTGCTTGCTTCATATCCAGAAATTTCCATTTTTGTGAAATTAGCACTGCCTTGCTTCCCTTCCCAGGAGCAAGGCTCAGATATTTCAATTTCAGAAACAATGAAAGAATAACAAGAAATATAGTTTGAGGCAAAGGAATGAACATTAAACTGAGAGTCAGAACAAGTGTACAACTTCCTCCTCTCTATATGACTGCTTCTCAGCAGTACTTTGTTGAATGGAGGAACGAATGATGAAATTGTGAGAAAGACATTTTATCTGTATGTATTTTTTACCTATAAAATGAAGATTAGAGAAAATCCTCATTGAGAATTTATCATGTGAATTCTAGCAGATAGAGCATTGGACAGAGCATTAAATTGTCTATGAAAATATTTACTTAAAAATGAATTCTTTTTCTGGGAAAACTAGGTATCCCCCATGCCAAAAGAATGCAGTTGGATCCTTTCCTTTCACCCCATACCAAAACTAACTAAAAATGAATCAAAGAGCTAAATGTAAGAGATAAAATTATACACTCTCAGAATGAAACATAGGGGGAAAGCTTCATGATATTGGGTTTGGCAATCATTTCTTGATCAATGACATCTTATTAGAGGAATCTAACATTTGCATAGTAGGGATTCCAGGAAAACAATGAGAAAGTCAATGGAAAAGAATGTTATATATATACATGAATGTTTCCAAAAATAAACACGTTCACTACTATCACCAACAAAAAACAGATGAAGGTATTAATCATCTAATAAATGATTGAAAATCAAAGTGGAACAGAATTAGTCAAATTTTGCCAAAGTTGTGAAGGAAACTAATTTTTAATCATTTCTTATACATTTGGACTTATTTTTTCTATTCACTTTCACTTTTTAGGCATTGCTTTGTTTTCCTTTTTGATTTATTTTTAATTCTGTGAAATATTTAAATTACATTAAAGTTGAAACCTAAAACAAGTTTAATTTATAGAAATCTCACTTGCATGTCTGTTTCCTTGTATTGGTATACATTTATTAGGTTTTTGTTTATTATTAGAAAATATAAGCAAATTAAAGGGTGCCTAGGTGGCTCAGTCGGTTCAGTGGCTGACTTCGGCTCAGGTCATGATCTCGAGGTTCGTGAGTTTGAGCCGCGTGTCAGGCTCTGCTGACAGCTCAGAGCCTGGAGCCTGCTTCAGATTCTGTGTCTCCTTCTCTCTCTGCCCTTCCCTTGCTCATGCTCTGTTTCTCTGTCTCTCAAAAATAAATAACATTTAAAAAAATTAAAAAGAAAGAAAATATAAGCAAATTGAAACATACACACACAAGCCAAATATATATACATATATGCATATAAACAGAGACACATATATTTCCCTTTCAAACAAAAAAGATGTTTTTGTATGATGAGTACTATAAACATTGATCTGCTTTTTGTGCTTTTTTTCAGTTAAAAATTATTCTAGCAGTTATTCTATGATAGTTTATGAAGACCTTCCTTATTCCTTTTTATATATTCATAATAATCCAATTACAGATAAACCAGGCTTTATTTCACCAGTCCATAATTGATAAAATGTGCATAGTTTCGGTCTTCAGTTATTATCAATAAAGCCACAATTAATATTCTGTGTATGTGTTGTTATGTATTACTGCTAGTGTATCTCTAAGATATATTGTTAGAAGTAGAATGAGTAAAAGGTACCTGCATATACAACGTTGTTGTCTGTTTGGCTTTTTTGTTGTTGTTGTCATGAGCTATATTTGTGATAATCCTGAGAATCTAACGATGGGCTTCTCCCAGCAAGGAGTTTGTTTTTTCCTGAACTACCATTGACCACTTCCACCTATGAAGTTCAAAGTGGATAAAAAGTCTAGGATTTCACCCCAACTCCTTCCCAAGAGTGCTAAGCACAGAGTTCCATTTCAGTTCAGATGTAGACATTTGTCCATCTTTGGAGCTGTATTAAGCCTAAGTATTTCCTGTTTCATTTACAGAGTGGGGTAGGGAGAGGAGGGTTTCATTACTTTCTAGAAATTCTAGAAGAGTGTTGAAATGTATATTTGCTGTAGCTGATCCACAATCTAGCATACTTTGCAGAAGGACCTTTCAGGTATCTGCTGTGCCATTGTACCAGAGGTAGAAATTTTTCATTCCTTCTTTGAGATTTTAAGCTTTTTCTCATTCTTATTGTTGCGTTTTTCTTTTTTATTGATTAATCTTGACATATTTTTTATTTGCGTGTTTTATATTGGTTATTTCAATATTTCTACATATATTTATTAATTCTACCCTTTATAGTTTATCCAGCCCCTGGATTTATTTATTAAATCTATCCTTTATAATTCAGCCATATTTATAAGATTTATAAACTTTTTTGAATTGAATACTTATTTTTTATGTTTAATAAGTAAATTGTTTAGAGCTGATTATCTACTCTGAATATAGATTTAGCCATATCCCATATATTATTATATGTATTGTTTTCATTGAATTCAATTACTTAAATAAGTTATCATTTACACGATTTTTTAGAGTGATTTTGTATATATATGAGTTGTAATGTTTCATATTTTATGCTATTAATTTCCAGTTTTATTACATTTTGGCCAAAATATGTGACTTATTGGGTTGATTATTCAAGTTTATTGAATTTTGGGATGTGTGAAAGTAATGTAGCCAAAATTTGGTAATGTTCCAAGGGTAATAAAAAAGAATTATTCTCTGTACTCTGTTTATGTAACTCAAAATTCACCATGAATATATTACTTTTTTCATTGTATCAATGACCTCCATTCCTTTTCAAGGTTTTTTTTTTCTTTTGTCCTCGATCTATATGGCTAGTTAATTAGTTACTATAAGAGTCTGTTACCAGACCCATCACCAGTGATGCTGAGAACATGGGCTGTACCATCTCAGGGGCAGAATTTCTCTCTTTAACTTCTTCTACACATCTAGGGAAGTCACTGTGCCAGAGTAGAGCTTTTATTTATGTACTTAAGATACTTTTCTCTTTGGTCTGGCTTCTATACTAGGTACATTATGGGACCATTTTCAGCTTTACTCAGTACAAAGCCTTTTGAGGCAAAAGGCTCCCTTTGCACCTGGGATGCTTTGTATTAGAGGTGGTCAGGTTCTTTGGGAAAGCCTAATGCACCTGCTTATTCATGCTAGCGTGGTGTTGCAAGGAAAGTGGCCTTTATCTTTCCTTTAGTCTGTCTTTAGTGTCAGCATCCAAACACACCCTGCCAAAAAGAAAATTCTAGGTGTGGAGCGCTTTGGCCAAATTGTGCTCTGTTTACATCCTGTGGCTAAAGCACCATCTTCTCAAGGCCAATTGTGAGCAGATGCTAGCTGTTCTCTTCTATCTGATCCTATCAGCACTCTATGTGGAAGGAATTCTCAAGGTCTGTATTTCATGGATAATAGCCTCCCCTATATTAGTTTTTCTCTACTTTTATAACTCTTTGATCATTTAAGACAGGATTTCAGCAACATTAGATGCCACTTCTTGAGATGCTATTTATTTTAGAAATATCCTAACTGATTAGGTTTCTAAAATCATTAAAAATGATTTTTTTATTTGTAAGACTAGTTGATATTTTTTAAGTTTATTTATTTACTTTGAGAGAGAGGGTAGAGGGGGGTGAGACAGAGAAAGAGACAGAGACAGAGAATCCCAAGCAGGCTCTGCACTATGAACTAATGAACCCGTGAGATTATGACCTGAGCCAAAATCAAGAGTTGGACGTTTAACTAAGTCATCCAGGCACCTCAAGACTAGTTGATAGTTTAAAGTATGCCCCCCATATTTAAATAACTAAAAAGTGATCTATCAGCCTAAAAGTATGATTTGGTTTACTTTGTAAAGATTATAGTAGCAAGGATAAGTGTAGTGGACCAGGAGAGAAGGACAATAGAAATAATGAGACCTGCTTTGTGATGATTTAGAATGAAAAGGGGGTAAAGAAATTTGCCCCCTAGGGGCGCCTGGGTGGCTCATTTGGCTAAGCATCCCACTTCCGCTCAGGTCATGATCTCACAGTTTGTGGGTTCGAGCCCCGTGTTGGGCTCTGTGCTGACAGACAGCTCGGGGCCTGGAGCCTACTTCAGATTCTGTGTCTCCCTCTCTCTCTTCTCCTCCCCTGATCATGCTCTCTCTCACTCTCACTCTCAAAAGTAAATAAATATTAAAATATATATATTTTTTTTTTAAAAATTAAAAAAAGAGACTTGCCCCCAGCTTATCTTTAATTACCCATACCCACAGAAGTAAATTGGGAATGTTCAAATTAGTCAGAGTGTCAAATACCTATTACCACACAGCTATTGTAATTTCTATTACTTTCCTTGTCAGTAAACTTTTTTTTTAAAGTAAACTTTTAAAAATCATTTTGTTTTTGTTTTTGTTTTTTTGTGTTTTTTTCTAATTAGGCTTCTTAATTTTTTAACATTTATTTATTTTTGAGAGAGAGACAGAGCTCAAGAGGGGAAAGGGGCAGAGAGAGAGAAAGAGACAGAATCCCAAACAGGCTTTGAGCTGTCAGCACTCAAGAACTGTGAGATCATGACTTGAGCCAAGGTTGGATGCTTAACCGACTGAGCCACCCAGGTGCCCCAGGGTTCTTAATTTATAGTCTAAGTCAGTTACCATTTTAAGTGCAATGTCTTTACTATGTTTTTATTTCATCATCTTAGAGAACTAGTGAAAGTAGGATTGTAATGCAGTGATTTCTCTGTTGCAGAAATCAGAGAACAAAGGGGCAGAACTGTAAGGCATGTATTATACAAAGAGTTGTAAAGATGCACAAAACTTTTATCATTATCTTAGTACAAAATGTGTACATAAAAGCTGTCAGGAAGTTGCTTCATATTTTAAACTAAAATATTTTAAATATAGATAAATAAGTAGGTAGAGGTAGACAGATGATAGATAGATAGATGATAGATAAATGGATAGTCAGGATTTAGTTCAGTATATGGGACAGAAGCTATAACAAATATGTCTTCAATTAATTGGTACCTTGATTGATTTCAAAGCATTGAACTGTTTTAATGCATGTTTTCTTGTGTAATTTTCTATGTGATATATATTAATGTAATATAATAATATATAATATCTTTCTGTCTCTACAAAATTTAAGTGAATTTGATTGTCTGGCATGACAAGTAATAAATCCAACTTGTTGACTTACAGGTGTATTCCTAGTATTTTGAATAAAAGAGATTGACAAAGGATCTACCTTAAATCTTCTTTATTTGTTTAAAATTATTCACATAATTTTTTTAGTCAAATCTGACATTATTTTTTTCCTCTTTAAGGAAAAAATAGCTTTCTTATAGCATAATAACCATTGAAACAGAAGGTGAATGATGATAGGAATGTAAGTTAAAGGAGGCCAATCAAGACACCTCCTCACACCTACCATTGATGATCTGGCTTCGGCATGGTGAGAGTGAGACCAATGCCACATGCCTGTGAAAAGAGGACGCTTCTTATAGGCAGAGCGACCTGCATTGAATCATGAGTCCATCAGTTCTTTGCTGCAAATTCATGGGAATTCACTAAATCTCACCCACATTCAGTTTCCCAGTAAGTAAATAAGAGGGATAGCAAGAGCTTTTTCCCCGTTCTGTTGTTAGAATAGTACTACAGAGATTGGCAGGTGAGAATCAATTTGCAGAAATGTTCTTCATTCTTAACGGCAATGACCCTGTGATGAGTCTCATCCTGGGAACTGGCCTGATGCAAAGCTCTGGTGTTAGAAAGTCATAGGCAAGCACACAAAATCAATGTTATCTATTTATCAGACTAGACACAAAAGTTTGAAGGTTAACTGTTCAACATTAAAAGTTAAACTTCATGGGGTGCCTGGGTGGCTCAGTCGGTTAAGTGTCTGACTTTGGCTCAGGTCACGATGTTGCAGTCTGTGAGTTTGAGCCCCACATCAGGCTCTGTGCTGACAGCTTGGAGCCTGCTTGGGATTCTATGTCTTCCTCTCTCTATGCCCCTTCCCTGCTCACACTCTGTCTCTCTCTCTCAAAAATAAATAAACATTTGGGCCCCTGGGTGGCTCAGTCAGTTGAGCGTCTTACTTTAGCTCAAGTCATGATCTCGTGGTTGGTGAGTTTGAGCCCTGCATCTGGCTCTGTGATAACAGCTCAGAGCTTGGAGCCTGCTTTCAATTCTGTGTCTCACTCTTTCTCAGCCCCTCCCCCACGCACACTGTGTTTCTCTCTCTCAAAAATTAATACACATTTAAAAATATTTAAAAATAAAAAATAAACGTTAAAAAAAGTTGAACATCAAACATTAAATATTTGATATTCATTCTATTGAAAAGCAATCTTTATATCATAAAAATATTTGGGTTTTTTTTCATCCTTGGAATGTTTTGATTGGTTCCTTCTACTAATTCCTTTAAATGTTTCTTCATTACTATGACAAACTATATGTATAACATTTTATTTAACTATTGGAAGAACATGGAAAAAAACAATATTTTTTTCAAAGTGTTGCAAGCATATATCATAAGTAAATAAACAGATTTAGTGCATATCACACTGATAAATACAAATAATTTAGTGAATAAGATATGATAGTGAAAAATTATTTTAAAAAGCAATAAAAGGGAGATGCCTGGGTGGCTCAGTCGGTTAAGCATCTGACTCTTGATTTTGGCTCAGGTCATGATCTCACGGTTCCTGTGAGATGGAGCCCTGAGTCTGGCACTGCACTGACATCACAAAGCCCACTTGGAATTATCTCTCTCCCTCTCCCTCTTTCTCTGCCCCTCCCTTGCTCTCTCGCAAAGTAAATAACTGAACTTTAAAAAAAAAAAAAAAAAAAAACAGTAAAAGGGGTCCCTGCATGGCTCAGTCAGTTGAACTGATTTCAGCTCAGGTTCTGATCGTGGGATCCAGCCCTGCATGGCTGAGCATGGAGCCTGCTTGGGATTCTCTGTCTCTGTCTCTCTGTCTCTATGTCTCTGTCTCTCTCTCTGTCTCTCTCTCTCTCTCTCTGCTCCTCAGCCCATGTTCTCTCTTTCTGTCTAAAAGAAAAAGGAATAAAAATATTTTTTAAAGATCCTAGATCAGAGTCCCATAAATTTTATCTACATAAAATAATATACACTGTAAACAAATGTGTTAAGATGTTTCTAACTTAAAAAAAAAACATTTTTGGATTGGTCCTCAGGAAAAATCATAGGTGAGACTACTAAAGTATCCAGTGTATTATTTGCTATAACAGATCCATATCAGCATTTTTTTAAGTAGGCTTCACATCCAGCCCAGAGCCCACCATGGGGCTTGAACTCACAACCCTGAGATCAAGACCTGCGTGGAGAACAAGAGTCAGATGCTTAATTGACTAACCTACCCAGACACCCCAACACTGGCATTTCTAATCATGTATCTCACTAATTTTAATGCCAAGATCATGGTACAGATAATAAATTATGATGCCCTCAATTTAAAATATTATATTAAATTCCATTCATTTCTCCTTCCTGCCTTTCCCCAAAGATGTGTCAAGTATGGACAGTAGAAAAGATCTTGCAATATCCGGGTTATATGTGTTTGTTTCTTCTCTCAGCCACTTGATGGGCTAACAGATGAATATACAACAAAACACTCTGACTCTCATATTTTGGCAATCTAATACGGGCAGAAATATGAGCATTTCTTCATATTACCATGACAGGCAACATGCTGGGTTCAAGCCTCATTGAATGTAACTCTACGGAAGAATTCCCTCTGAGTACACGGGCTGAAGCTCAGGCCTGATATTTTTATCACAGTTACAGTAGTCAGCAAGAAAAAACACTAAATTTTCTATGAAAATATTATAGCTTTTTGGCATACAATAGCCCCATATTCTCTGAATCCTAAACAAGTAAATAAACCCATTTATGTATAGTAGCAAGAGCTATTTCTTTTATGGCTATTGACGTGTGAATGCATAAACCCTTGGGAGCTTAAAAATCTGCTCTAATTCTCAGAAATATAAAATTAAGAATAAAGTGTAATCTGTTCCACATGCAAGCTCATCTATTTTTTAATGATATAGCTAATAAATCAGGAAGTAAAGCTTCCTCATCAAAAAAATGTATCAGAATGATCTCAACATTTGCAAGGTTTAAGTGCCAGGAACCCTATAAACGAGTGGTTTTAAAAAACAAATTTTGTAAATTTAAAGCAATTCTAGTTTTTTTAAAAAGTTAAACCTTATTTAAATAATTAGTTTATACATCCTTGGAGTTAGATATCCAGTCATTTTACAGATGCTGATACCAATATAATGATAAAAATATGTTTTAGAATATACACAACATAGTACTCATCTTTTACACATATGGAAAGTAAAAAAAATTAAAATCACACACAAAATTAAAACTGCAAAAATATAAAAAGACCTGTAGCCTCCTTTACATGTTTCAAATTATGATTAATAGTTACTATTTCTGGGGCACCTTGGTGGCTCAGTTAATAAGCCTCTTCCTCATGATTTTGGCTCAGGTAATGATCTCATGCCCCACACATTGAGTTCTGCACTGACAGAGGGATTCCCTTTCTCTCCCTATCTCTTTCTCTCTCTCTCTGTCTCTTTACCAAAATAAACTTAAAAAAATACTGTTTCTGTAGTTACATGTAAATTTCACGTTTCAAGATCCTCAGAAGAAAACTCCCAAGTGTGTGAAAATAAACAAAGTTAAAAACAAGCTAAAATCTCTTACAATCAATTTAATAAGGCAGGGATAAAATTGCTACATGTCCGGTTACCGAACAACAACTTTACCAAGAATGTTTCTGCCACTTGCCGATACTCACCTGGGCCATGCAGGGACGTGCAACAAGGATGATGCAGAAGAGAAATTTATATGCTTTGAAGATAAGATGATTTGAGAGTTCTTTTGCAACTGTATATTCCATGGCAGACTTTTTTCTAAACTTTTTTTTTAATGTTTATTTTGGAGAGGGAGAGAGAGAGAGCAAGAGCAGGAAAGAGGCAGAGAGAGAGGGAGACACAGAATCTGAAGCAGGCTCCAGGCTCTGAGCTGCCAGCACAGAGCCCGACATGGGGCTCAAACCCATCAACCTTGAGACCATGACCTGAGCCGAAGTCAATGCTAAACTGACTGAGCAACCCAGGTGCCCCATATTCCATGGCAGACTTTAAAATGTCAAAAGATCTAAGCTTGTTTACATAGAATATGCATTCCAATACTATCTGCTTAACCTGCCTTCTCATATTCTATTTCATTCCTAATTGCACAATACCCAACACACTAACCAGTATGATCAAATATGACCCAAATTGGCATGTAGTACATGCCCAGCTATTGTTGTTCAAGGGGTTAATTTTACTATCAATTTAGAAAATTCCATCATATAAAATAAAAATATGCTTAAAATATCAAGGTTTTTTTCTAAATTATCCTAAAACCCTGGACACAGAGAAAGTATACTTTGAATTTTCAGGTGATGTGGCATACAGTAGTGCCCCCTTATCCTTGGAGGATATGGTCCAAGACTCCCTAATGGCTGCCTGAAATCGCAGATAGTACCAAACTCTATACATCATTATGGGTTTTCCTATGTATATATATCTATGATAAATTAGGCACAGTTGGATATCAACAACAATAATTAATAAAATAGAACAATTATAACAATGTATTGTAATAAAAGTTAGGTGAATGTGGTCTTTCTCAAAATACCTTACATTCTTTACCGTACACTCTTCTCCTTCATGTGATGATGTGAGATGAGAAAATCCCTATGTGATGAGATGAAGTGAGGTGAATGACCCAGGCATTCTGACATAGTGTTAGGCTACTATCAGCGATCTGACTATATATTAGCAGAATCATCTGCTTCCGGACTGCGGTTTACTGTGGGTAACTGAAAACTTGGAAAGTGAAACCGTGGATAAGGGGCGGGGTGGGGAGGGGAGAAGTCTATTGTAGTGCGTGGTTTCCTTCACAAATGATTTGGAAGTTTTATCAGTGGAGAGTACTCAACAAATCCTAAATATATTTTAATTACAAATCAGTAAGTTAGATAAAATTGGCCATAATATTAATTTGTTATTCAGACAATTTGAATATATGTGACTTTGAAAAAAAAAAGTATCAGCCCAAATTGTAAGATACTTTTACTAAACCAAATCTATTTGGTATATCTAAATTAGATAATTCTCTAAGCAATTCACATAAATATTTGGAAGCACTCCATATTATCTTAAATATGTCTCCCTCCATATTTCCTTAAATAATCAATGAATCAGTCAGTAAAAATTTCAGAATTAAATCAGAAAATATGCTGACATTTATTTATTTGAATGTATATCAGAATAAATCAATCAGCAATAAATGAACATTCAAGTTTCCACAAATACTGTTTGATTCATTAGCACTTTTTTCTTTTTTTTAAATATATTTATTTATTTTGAAAGAGAGACAGAGACAGAGAGACAGAGAGAGGGAAAGCATGCACACACATGTGGGAGGCGGGGGAGGAGCAGAAGGAGAAGGAGAGAGAGAATCCCAAGCAGGTTCTGTGCTGACAGTGTGGGGCTGGATCCCACAAACCGCGAGATCATGACCTGAGCCAGGATCAAGAGTGGGATGCTTAACTGACTGTGCCACCCAGACATCCCAGTACTTTTTTTTTCCCTAAGCAGGGATTTAAAAATAAATAAATAAAATAAAACTTGAGATTCTGAGTATCTTGTTCAAAAATGTGCAAATCTGCAAATTCCTATAAATTTACATATATAGCAAGATTACTGACCCATCTTTTTACAGAAACAGTAAGTAAGTTAAAAAACATTATGGCGGTTTTATTTTATAATTTTTATTTCTTATTTAAAAATTAAATAATTTAATTTCTTATTTAAAAATTTAAAAAGTGGGAAATGAAGAAACCCAAATCATCAAATATTCACCATACTTTGTGGGTATAATCAATTTCTCAGCTGATTTCTCAGTCTTTCTCTGAAGACTCCTTTTCTTGGTACCTTTCTACTTTATTCCACTCTCTAGGTTAAATCCTGGAGACTCATGGTTTAAACACTTATATGCCGATGACTCAACTGTCTTTATTTACATTCTTGAATTCTCTAATAACGCCGGATTCAGTGATTATAAATATAAATAATATAGTATTCTGTAATATATAACTTCAGTGACATTCTTTTTCTTAAACTCCTCCAGTTGTTTGATGGAAACCTCTTTGATAGGAATAACCTATCTCTTTTCTTAAAAAAGCTTAAATGATCTGAATCCTGTCCTCTTCTTTGCCCTTTATTAAATTATCCCCCTAACTTCTAGATGAACTTGCCAACTTTCTGCTCAGCTTGGCAATGACATATCAGACAATGGCTTTTTTACTAACATCTTTTTGCTTGTCATGATATTTTCCCAATCTTTTGATAGCTATTTTCTCCTTATCATTGAGATTCCACCTTAAATGTCACTACGTCAAAGAGGCCATCCTATTTTGCAAGACATGATCCTGGTTTAATTCTCTGCTTAGCATTTATGTCCTTCTGATATCATCTCATGTACTTCTAACTTTGGGGGAATAGGGGAGGAGATGCATTTTCTGTTTTATATTGTCACTTTCAAAGTATCTCCAGGACTAATGGGAGATACTCATAGATTGATTAGTAACTATTATTAACAATTGCACTTCAAATGCTAATTCTAAAGAGTCTATTAGACAGTATTTTTTTTCAGTTGATTTATTGTATACTTAGCTTTTAACATATTCACTCTACATCCATTCATTTGTTCAACAGTTGTTTATTGAAAGTCTGCCATTTGTAATACAGAAGACAGGCCATTCTAAATTTACACGTTGCTAGTTGAACCCAAAACCAAAGACTGAGAAATAGAATTATTTTTGCTGCTTGTTTGTCCCCTGTCTTGAAATGCTACATTATTTTTTCCCCTTTTTTCCCCCTCTTTTAATCTCTCCAATCACTCAAGCTTTGGCTAAATTCCTAAGAGCTAAAATTGACATTAAAGACAGTTTATTTTAAGGTCATGTCCAACCAGTGCCATTCACATAGGAGATGTCAGTTATGTTCTTTACAATTTTCTTTTGAAAATTTGACAAACACCACTAAAATGCAAATTATGTGTTTAATGGTGGAATAAAACCAATATTGGTAAGCATACTTGCTTTTTATTGATCAGTTATACATTTTTTCAACCAGCATCTCTATATTTTATGACCAGCAACTTTTTTGAAGTGTACATTTCTGTTAAAACTTTTGCTTATTTAATTCAGTTCATCTTCAATTCAAATCTTCATTTTGTTTATATTTAAATGTTTAGAATATTTCAGAATGTATTGGCACTATTTGACAAAATAGTTGAAGTGGGTTTGTCCTGGAAACTCTGGACTAAAGACAAGTAAGTACTATTCCAAGTGCCAATCAGTGACTTGGAGAATTTGTCCAGCCATCTGTGACATTATAAAAGAACTTAGACAAACAAAACTGAAAATTTGTTTTTTTAAACTTAACTATGGGAACAGTTTAAATCAATGATGTTAGCATTACATACACTACAGAAAATAAATGTTTCTAGGAAATGTTTTGTTGAGATAAACATCTATTGCTACCTCACTAACCCATGGGAGCCTGCCTCGTTAGGATATTAGACCAATTTGCAAATAGCATTTAGCCCCTTCATGGAAACTTACGCACTTTTCAAATATAATACTTTGAAGAAAGCAAAGAATTCATCACAGGAGACATTGCATAAAGCATAATGGAACATAAATATTAAAAGTATTCATGATTTAAACACAGGAAACAAACTGATTTTTGCAGAGGGAGAGGTTGGGGCATGGGGAAAATGAGCGAAGAAGAGTGGGAGATACAGGTTTCCAACTAAATCAGTTATTCCAGTAAATCAGTTATAAAGGATACAGCACAGGGAATATAGTCAATGATATTGTAATAGCATTGTATGGTGACAAGGGTAGCTACACTTGTGGTGAGCTTAACATAATGTATGAATAGGTATATGTAAATAAAATAAAATAATAAAAGACTTGTGATTGCAGGCAAACCAAATTCTTAATGAAAAACTTACCTTTGTTACTAGTCACTCAGGCTGTGCTTCCATGACCCCCAAACAAATCAACCAATTTATTATAAAATACCGAACAACTTTATTTCTATTTGTCTCTGTTGTTGTTCCTGTTGTTATTTTATTAACTGAATTGACTCTTTTTGGTCAGAATCAGTTTATTCCTTTGCTGTTGTGTAGAAACATTCTTAATGTTGGCTATGGGCATTCAGTGGCAAAACAAACAACAAAACTGAGAAGAAAAATGACTGCAGCACAGATTTTAAGAAACATATTTTCCTGCTCACTGATCTCCTTTTATCTTCTGCCCATATGTTTCTGTGTTGCAGTTTTATCTCTTCCACACTTATGGAATGCTTTGGCAGGGGAAATGAATTCTGATGAGACAGTCTTGGTGACATTCCAGAAAGTTTTTAAGAAGTTCAGCTACCAAACATAGGCTTGAATCTCTCCGTGTTGCAAGGATTTAGCCTCCACTCGTCAACTGACTCTGGCTTGTTTGTTTGTTTGTTTGTTTGATATGTGTGATTTTAGGATGTGTGTTTGCAATGCTCAGTGATTCAATTGTGTTTTTACTATCTGACAGGCTCGACCAAACCATGAACTCATTTTTCAAAATTCCCTGTATTTGACTAAGTGAATTCTTTCTTGCTGTATGAGGCAGATAGGAAAGGTGTATGTCACGTATCCTGGTAATACATGCAAGGGGTACATTTTCAAGTACCTGTAGGGGCAGATCAAGAGCAGCTTGCAAGTCAAGTCATGTAGTACCAGCAACAGTGATACTACAATTAGCACATTCATCCCTGGGTGGCAACAAAAAGGAATGCTGTTTCTCTTATTCTGTCAACATGATGTCTTATGCAAATAATTTGCATATATTAGTATGTGGACGAGCTGAAACTTTTCAGATTGAATGCAAATTTTATCTCCCATGTCAGAATGTAGATAGCTCTATCTATACATATACTTCTTCTTACAGTCCCGAGTAATGCAAGATATGTTACCACTGTTCTATTCTCTTGCTCTTTTTAAAACTCGCTCTCTTACCTTCCTTGGGATGTCTGTTTTGCTTACTTTCACTCTTGTTCTTGCTCAGCCTAGAGTTGTTCTAGAAGAAATGATGGGAGAAGTGTTGGAAGGAATGGTATTTATTTCAACAAATATTTATTAATTACATTCCAGGTGCCAGCTCTTCCATTTATCTATTCATACTAATCATGACAGAAATATGAACAAAGGCAGACATTTCTCCTTATAAAGTATTACTACTTATGCCATTACTATGGTCTTTTATATGAACTGAAGCAACAAAGTTACATTTAATATGCAAGATCTTTCCCTATATTATATAGTTTTTCTCCATATGCTCATTAGTTTTTGTTCTATTTCTATTTGAGAGTTGCAAGTATATTAGGAAACTTACTCATTAATAAGGAAATTGGAGAATTAAGATAGAAAAATATTTGTTTAATAATTTTTATTTAGTTTTCTTTATGATTTTTTTAATCTCAGAATTTGTCTCTTTATGTTTTTGTTTTTGTTTTTTGCTGTAATATGCTTGTTTTCTCCTTCAGGACAATTTCTGTATATCAATAAATGTTTTAAAACTTCCTGAATTGTAATAATAATTCTTAAAAATTAATTAAAGTCCTAACAAATTTTACTTAGAACTACTATAGTTTTATCTTTGTAATTGCCAAAATTTTGAAATCATAATCCATTCATGGTAAATATCAAAAATGTGCAAACTTTATAGATGATGAGTACTATCTTCCTAAAGACTCACAGTATATATCGTTCTAATATCTCAGTTTTTATGAGAAAAAGTGTGTTTTATTTTATGGACATTTTGTATCTTGTCATGGGTCATACTTCTTTCTTTGCCTTGGTCTTTAAGAAACTCAGAAATTATTTCAGTGCAAACCTTTAATTACTTTATATCATGAATTTCTTTGTGTTAATTTCCCAACAAGATTTATTTTACTATCCCTGCATTTTTGATTGCATATATGTCTAATCTCAGTCTCTAGTCTCCACAGTGGTCAAATGAAATCCCACTATCCAAAGCCCCTATTTAAATTACAGATTTGGTTTTCCTGACATGGTCTGCCCCTCCCCCCTAAAATCATATTGTTAAACTATCTGATCACCCAAGGCCACCAGGAAAACAAAGAAAATACTAGCAGGCATGAAATTCAGGGCTTAGAGATTATCTCCCAGAAGCCATGAATAAAGGACAGATATCTTTTGTTAAAGAATAAATTCTTTGCCATATATAATTAAAGAGATATGTACTACCCTTGGTGAAATTATTTGAAAATGACGACTTTTACATTGAGCCAAGATGGAGTAGCAGGCAACAGAAATACACTCTTGCTTTGAACAACTAAAAAAAAAAACTGGATAAAACATATAAAAAAACTTTTTAACATATTATACATTAGGCCAAGGACAATAAGCCTAAGGTTTTAAAACCAAATGAGATTATCCCATAATTGATAGACTTCAGTGCCTGGGGAATTTCCAGGCTGTGGCACAGACCATGGAACCAGGCATAATACAATATTTTCCTTGGGTAGAAAAGACAGAGCTGGGATCCCAGAGAATCTAAAGTAGATAGAGTTCTCAGGATAAAGTATATAAGAAAAGACACCTACCGCAGACCAAGATTTCTGGAGTTTGTAGAGAGACTTCCTTGAGCCTTCAGCTGAGAACTGATCACTGTATATGTTCTTGTTCCCAACAGGCAGAGTGGAAAAACCTCCTAATTCATGCCTGAAATAGTCAAAAGAATGTTGCCTCATAGTAGGACAAACTAAATACTTGACTACATGCTTCTTTGATATCACATAAAATGACTTTAAAAGCAAGACTTGAACGAATCAAAATGTTTCCAAATAATTTGATTGCATCCCAGAACAAATCTCAAGAATATTATAAGAATAAAAAGTATTCAGGACATAAGAAGGCAAAATATACATTTTACATTTAATCAAAAATCACCATGCATGTAAAAAACTAGAAAATATAACTCATAATTATAAGTAAAGTTGATTACTCAGAAAAGACCCAGATATAACCCAGATTATATAATTAGTAGACAAGTACATTAAAACAGTCTTTTTAACTCTATTCCATCTGTCCAAGAAGCTGGAAGAAATATTCAGAATGGTAAGTAGAGACATGAAACATTTTTTAAATGTGATATTAAACTCATAGAGATGAAAGCAACAGTGTCCAAGACAGAAAATAAATAAATAAAACACTGAGTAACAGTAAATTGGACACTGCAAAAAAATTAATAAACCTGAAGACAAAGCAATATGAATTGCCCCAAATCAAACCCAATGGGAAAAAAACTGGGAAAAAAACAACATAGCATCCTTGGACTGTAAGAAAGCCATAAAGGGTCAAATATATAAACAATTGGAGTATCCAAAGAAGAGACAAAAGAAACAGAGCCAGAAACTTATTTTTGAAATAAGGCTGAACATGTTCTAAGTTTGATGAAAATTATAAACCTACATGCCTAAGAAGTTCAACAAATTCAAAATATAAGAAATGTAACTAAAACCCCACTAAGGCACATCAAAATCAAATGTCTTAAAATTATTTATGAAGAGACCATCTTAAAAGCTGCTTTGAAGAAGACGTGAATGGAAGGAAGAAAGCAAGGAAGATTGTTTGTAAATAATGTAAGTTGGAAGGCAATAGAATAACAAAGTACTCAAAAAACATCTGACAACTTAGAACCCTATACTCAATAAAAATGTATTTCAAAAATAGTGATAAAGAACAGTGCTGGAGTCCACTCCAGCAGGTTCAGAGTTCCCTGAAGGATGGACGGTGTTGGCGAAAAAGAGTGGGAGAGCTTCGAGTTTCTTTCTGATCACCAGGCAGGCATCTCTGCACTGACCACAGAGTCAGCTTTATTTATGGAAAAAAATGTATAGGGTACAAAACAGAAGTGGCAATTGCCTTAGACATGATTTCTGATGACAAATTCTTTGGTATGTAAAAATTTCCCAGAACATAGATTGGTAGAAGACTCATGCATAATCTTTATCAATAGTGATTGATAGTAGGTGATTTAGATGCTTATCATATGGGGAAGGAAGGTATCTTCAGCATTCAAATACAAGGCAATGTTTTTAGCATAGCAAAAGCAAAAGATAGTTCTTTGTGAGCAGGGGTCAATAGCCTGTTTTCTTGAGGGGGAGAAAAACAGGTTTCTCAGGAAATGTAATATTTGCTCCTATAATCACAAAAGAAGAAATTCCTATAATAAGTTCCTTCATAAGGTATGATTAGCATATTTTAGGATAAGGGGGCAAGTCAATCCTGATACCAGTCAACAAGGTGCCCTGGGGGTCGGTGCTCAAGCAAAAATAATTGAGTGGGGGGTAGACATCAGTTGCCATCTGACGGTGGGAGACCTTGCAAACCCACCATAGCTCACAAGGAGTTTTCTCAACTTTAGTGAGTTCAGAAATGGCTCCCAGCAGGACAGATGTGTTCAGTCATACAAAAGCTAATATAATTCATTAGTAGTATACTTGCACTACAACAAATTTGTAGTTTGTATTGTATAAAAAATATTAACTCACATTTGATTACAGACGATGTAAAATCAAGATGTACTACTTTTGGAAGAAAACATAGGAGAAACATCTTTGTGTCTTGGTTGGAAAAGTACTTCATACGTAAGACACTAAAAATCACAATGTAAAAAAGAAAAAAAAAGATAAATTTGTTGTCACCAAAATTAAATACTTTTCCTCTTCAAAAGACACCACTAAGAGAATGAAAAGATGAACTGAAAACTTGGAAAATACTTATAAATCATATATATGGTAAAAAAAATTTACACCTAGAATATATAAAGAGTCCTTAAAATCCAGTAAGAGAATTAATGACCCAATTTAAAAAAAAACAAAAGATTAAAATACACACCTCACCTTAGAAGATACATAAACGGCAAATAAGCACATGAAAACTATTTAACACAATCAACCACTGGATAAATAAAAGTAAAAATCACAATAAGGTATTCCTACATACCTACTAGAATGTTTATGTTAAAAAAGTTTGATCTTATCAATTGTTTACTAGAATGTAGAGTTACTGGAACTTTCATACACTGTTGGTGCAAAGGAAAAATCATACAACTCTTTGAAAAACAATTTGGAGTATCTGAAAAGTATACACTCATCAGGCATTTTACTATTAAGTATTTATCATAGAAAAGGGGTAATAAATGTCCAAAAGACTTTCACGTGAATGCTCATATCAGCTTAATTTATTTTTATTTTTTATTTTTATTTTAGAGAGAGTGTGAGTGGGACAGAGGGGCAGAGAGAGAGAGAGAGAGAGAGAGAGACAGAATCTTAAGCAGGCTCCACACTTAGCATATTCTACAACACTGGGATCATGACCTGAGCAGAAATCAAGAGTCCCATGCTCCATCAACTGGGCCACCCAGGCTCCCCTCAGCTTTATTTTTAATAGCCAAAAACTGGAACCATATCAGATGTCCATCAAGTGGTAAGTGGATAAACAAACTGGTTCTTCCATCAAATGGACTATTGATTAATTATGAAAAGGAAAGAACTTTGGTAGGGATTGGCAAACTATGGCCCTGAGCTAAATTTGGTCTATGAATGTTTTTATATGGTGCACAAATTAAGAATATTTAAAAAAAATTTTAAGTTTATTTTTTTAAGTTTTAATTGTTTTAAATGTTTATTTATTTTTGAGAGAGACAGTCAATGGGGAGGGAGGAGGGACAAAGAGAGAGGAAGAGATAGAATTCCAGTCAGGCTCCATGCAGTCAGTTTGGACACCAACGTGGGGCTCAAACTTAGGAACCCATGAGACCATGACCTGAGCCAAAATCAAGAGTCAGATGCTTAACTGTTGGAGCCATCCAAGAGCCATCAGTTTTTACATTTCTAAGGCTATAAATAAATAAAGAATATGCAACAGAAATCTTACATGATCCACCAAGTCTAATATATTATGTGGCCCCTTTGAAAAAATAGTTTTCTGATACCTCCACAACCATATGGAAGAATCTCAAAATATATGCTGATTGAAACAATATAAGGGTAAAATAATAAATACTGTATTGTTCCATGTGTATAAAATTTTCAAAAATAAAAACTAATCTGTGGTGACGAAGAGCCAATCATTAATTTCTGGGAAGGTAAGGCATGGGGAGTGGAAAGGAGAGATAACAAAGGGGAAAGAAAAAAAATTTGGGATTATGGATACATTCATTATCTTGATTAGAGTGATAGTTTCATGGATCTTTAAATATATCAAAACATTAAAATGTGTACTTTAAATGTGTGTGGTTGTATGCCTATTATGCCTCAAAAAATTTTAAGGTTATTTTAAAATGGTGATTTGTATTTTCTGATCAATAATGGCTGTAGCCAACATGAATTTTTTTCTGTTTTCACTCATTTTATTTGTATTACAAATGTATTCCTTTTGCATCAGTTTAGTACGGACAAAGGTTATTTAAAAATAATTTTAAAAATTAAATAAAAATATAAAAGTAAAAATAAAATTTAACATGGAAAAGAAAAAAATTGGTACTTCAAAAGCAAACTCTGCTCTTCTAATATTCTTTTTGAACACATGACTTTATGGCTGTTCATCTTTAAAGTGCCTGATAAAGGGCATGCCCATAAAAACAGTCATTCACGATTTATGGGTGCAGTGCAGATTAAGCCAAAAACCTCTGCCGAAAATTGAGCTTGTCCATGTGTGGTGAACCACTACATGATTGTCAAAGAGGAGGGGTAAAGATGAGAGAATTATTGGCCAACTCCCTTAAAGGATATTTTTAAAGTTCTAACATTTCACTTATAGTTATGTTTCCTTATGATAGTTGAATGAGGCACAAAGAAAATCTTTAGCCCTAAAGAATTAAATACTATCAAATATGGCTACTTTAGGCATTATATAATATCATTTTTTATCCAATTTATTAAATATGCTCATTGGCTAAAAGGATTACAATACAGAAACAGAGGGACAATGATTGCACCCATTGAATATACTTATTGGTTAGATATTACTAAAAATCATGGTATCACTGAGTGTCAAATTCGTACAAGAGAAAACTGAGATTTGTACATCAGAGATAATGTTCATGACTCTAAAATGATCACATAAGTTTCTCAGATGTTGTTAGCAAACATTCACATACTCATATCCAACTACATATTGAATTTTCAGTTTTTTTATTGCAAATAAATCACAGCATTCTAATAAACACAGGACACATTCCCTTATTCATATAGTTAGAAATAATTCTGGTCGTGTCAATGAGCTTGTGGTGGAAAATGTCATAGTAATGATTTTTTAAGTTTCAAATAGTAACACTTTAGGTAGATGACAGATGGATTAGATAGATGATAGATAGGAAATTACAACGTAGAATTCAGTTTTCACATGTGTTAACAACTCAGAAGATTGACCTCTCTTTTTATTTTCAGTCTTCTATATTTCTGGCAATGAATCATTTATTCTCTTATTTTAAAATATAAGCCATCTTTTACTCACTTCTTTTATCTGCCATATTCACCAGTCCCAAGAGGTATTGGATTCTTTACTTTTTGGTATGACATGACTTGACTGTATTGCTGAAACCATTGTCATGTTTCAGTTCCTTATCATTTTCAGCTGTTCACACCTGGGTTTTTACAAGAGCCATAAAACTGACTCTCTGACTCCTGGACCTGTCCTCCAACCAATGAGGCAAATTCCTATCAAATCAAGTTCTTTCTTTAATTAAACCTTCAAGGACTTAAGATTTTGTTCTATCGTATCACATAGAAACTGATTTGTTTGTCTTATAAAAATTTTGGGATCATGGCCTTTTCCTACTTAGCCATTCTTGCTCTAATATTCCACAATTTCAATATTCATTTCAAATCAATGGATTAATGAACAGATTCTTCCTTATTATTTTTTTTTGCCACTGAATCTCCCAAGCTTATTAGTTCTCCAAGCCTAGAGATAGATACTTTTCCTAGAATCTCTGACTAGTCAGATTCTGCTTCCTACTTAGTTTCCCTCGAACACTAAATTTCTATTATTCCTTTCCCTGATTATACTAGTTTAACTTAGTCTTAATCATAGATGACCATCGTTTATCTTATCAGTTAGTATCATTCCATAGGTATTAATCTTATTTCTTCATGAATCTTATAAAAATGATGGAGTATAGAAAATTATTAATGCTCAGTCTAGAGAAAATCACATGGGTGCTTTTGAACATCAAGTTAGAGTACCAAAGGTACTAGGTTCTGACTCAGAAAACCTGGTCTCCTGTCTTAGCGGTATCACAGTTAATAAATTACTTTTTAAATGTGCTTATTATTTAATCCCTCCTATACTCATTGAGTTTCTACTTTGTGCTGAGCGCTGAGGCTTCAATATTGAACAAGATGGACCTGACACTTATTCTCACATATTTTATAATGTAAATAAAATTGTTAAGAGAATGAGCTTTAGCATCAAACTTACTTATGTTGAAATTCCAACCTTGTTATTATTTTAGAAAAAGTTATTTAATCTCTTTAAGTTTTTCCTTCCTACCTCATAAAGTAGGCTTAATGGCATCTTTCTTATACAGTTGCTATAAAGAAAATATATAAATAGCATATTCCATAGATTCCAAGAAGCCCCCTTTTTCTTCACATTTCGATATCTTTGAATGTTATGTGTAATCAGTGATGTCTTTTGATTTTATTTGATAGTGAGTTCTATACAAAATAAAGGTATTCCATTAAGGTAAGGTAATATATATTGAGCAATTACCACAGAGACTGAGACATGATATGAATTCAATAAATGGTAGCTATTACGCATAGTAGGAAGAAAAAACAGACTAGCAAACAGATTATTAGAGTAATATATAATAAATGGAAAATTTTTAGGCAGTGGAAAGCCAAGAGAAGCCCAGTATGTTACATGAGCACATTGTAGAGCACATAATTTATACTTAGGGAAGCTTTTCAAATGTTGTTAGCAAATATCCACATACTCATATCTATTCATATATTAAATTTTTAGTTCCTTATCACAAAAAATTACAGTATTCTAATAAGCACGAGATTATGTGACTTTTAGCATGACAAGATTTAGCATGAAAAATAGTAATAAGCACATAAGACAAAAAGAAACAGCATGTGCACCCAGAGGGCATCGTGTTTAAATTTTTTTTTATCCAGTTAAAAAAATGGGCAGAAGACATGAATAGATATTTTTCCAAAGAATACATATAGATGGCAAACAGACACATGAAAAGATGTTCAATATTACTTATCATCAGGGAAAAACAAATCAAAATTATAATGAGATATCTCACACCTGTCAGAATGGATAATATTAGCAACACAGGAAATAACAGGTGCTAGTGAGGAAACAGTGTGAGGGGAATCCTCTTACACTATTGTTGGGAATGCAGACTGGTATAGCCACTTCGGAAAACAGTATGAAGTTTCCTCAAAAAGTTAAAAACAGAACTACCGTATGACCCAGAAATTGCACTACTAGCTACTTATCCAAAGGATACAAAACTATTGATTTGAAGGGACACATGTAGCCCAATGTTTATAGCAGCCTTATCAACAATAGCCAAATAATGGAAAGATCCCAAATATCCATTGGCTGAAGAATGAATAAAGAAGAGGTTATCATATATATGATAGAATATATATGACACATATATGATAGAATATATTATATATGATAGAATATTACTCAACCATAAAAAAGAATGAAATCTTGTCATTTCATGAATGGAACTACAATGTGTTATGCCAAGTGAAAAATGTCAGAGAAGAAAAATACCATGATTTCACTCATAAATGGAATTTATGAAACAAAACAGATGAACATGGGGGGAAAAAGAGAGAGGCAAACCATAAAACAGACTCTTAACTAGAGAGAACAAACTGAAGGTTGGTGCAGGGGAGTAGGGTAGAGGGATAGGGGGATGAGGATTAAGGAGGGAGGTTGTGATGAGCAGTGGGTGTTATATGTAAGTGATGAGTCACTAAATTCTACTTTTGTAACTAGTATTACACTATATGTTAACTAACTGGAATTTAAATAAAAACTTGAAACTAAAGAAAAAGTCAGTATTGCTGGAGTATACTGAGAATTTGCCAAAGATTAAGTTGGAGAATTAAATAAGCATCATATCATAAAAGACAAAAGACATTTTAAATTGTTCTTATGATTTGCAACATTATATGACAATATTGGAGAGACACTGCAGTATTTTCAGAAGCAGTGGAATTGTGACAGATAACTTAAACTCTGTAGACCTTAATAACTTAACTGCCTACTACTAGATTATGGGATAAGGGATTATCTCACTATAAGTATTATGAATTTACAAACTTCTATGAGAAGAAGTAAAGAGCACAGGATTTTTTAAAAAAATAATTTCTCTGCAACAAGCTTTAACCTATATCTTTCAACAGAAATACAAGTGTGTGTGTGTGCGTGTGTGTGCATCCTCATTTTATTTTATTTTAATAAATTGCAAGCTCTGATACAGTAGCAGGATATCAAAAGAAAAGAAAAGCAGAATAAAGTCGACATGCCTACCTTGAGTTCTCTTTCAAGAAACTCCTTGAAATACATTTGAAAATCATTACTTTTGAATTCCTTAACCTCTCTCTAAATCAAAATTTAGCTCTGACCTCATTTCATTCTCTGTTCCCTAAAGCACTCATCTTATGTCCTTTGATCATGGACTACTTATTAAACTACGTATATATTTCTCTTACATTTATTGTGTACATGAAAGTGTCCTAAATATGACCATAAAAAATTATAACCACACTTCACAGAAAATTATACAAATTGAGAGGCACAAAAATTCTGTTTTTATATTCTCTTTCCTATTTCTCCATGTTTTCCTCTTTCTAGACCCCTACGAAAGGTATAGATATAACCATGGCCATTTTTGTAAATGACACTGAGGAAGATATGAATCACAGTTAGCTTTCTGTACTGTTCTTGGAAGTATTTATTTTCCAGCTCAAATAATGTGACCTTGACATTTTTTAATACACAAGATGATTTGCTGAAAGATTAAGAAAAATCATTTAAGAGCAGGTAGAGTATTCATAGTATCTGTGGGTTATGCCTACCTACAGGTTTCTAAAAACTAGAATATCTTATGAAATGTAATAACTCCCATATTGAACTCAATGATTTGGTCATGTATGGGCAGTTAATGTAAGCAAAGAACCTCAAAATCCAAAAAGGTATGGGATGATTGAAGCTACCTGCAGTCCTGAGGTCAATTGGAAATCACTAATGACGTAAAACTTTGGTTTTTAGTATTTTCATGGGCCCCACACAAGTCGGGAAATCTGAACAGAGATAACAAACAAACAAGCAAACAAACAAACTAATATAGCTTCTGGAAGACAATCCCCTAGTGAAAGGATAAAATAGAAAAATAACTCTCCCTGAAGTTGTTGTATCCATAAACAAGATTTGACATTTTTGTCTTTGACAAGTCTGTCCTCCCAGAAGTTTGTTATCCAAATCATACCATTCAAGTCTTCTGGAATATGCGTGTGTATATGTATGAATATGTATGTATACATGTATGTATATATATATATATGCATATTATTATATATAGACAGGTACTTAAATATGACAATTAGGTTTCAAACCATTGAAATGTTTCCAGGTATTCTGGGGTTTTTTTTGATGACTTTTCTTAGGTGGTACTATAAAATTCCACCCAGTGTCCCTATCTTGTGACTTATAAAATCATTTTTTGCTTAGTACCCCACTTTTGTTTAGGTCTACCAGATAGCTCAAAGACATTTGTATCTGAAGCAGTTATGATAACATAAGACAGGAGACATGAATGGACCAGTTGTGCTTTTCCTTTCTTTTTTTTTTTTTTTTAACATTTATTTATTTGTGAGAGATAGAGCGTGAATGGGGGAGGAGTAGAGAAAGAGGGAGACACAGAATCCGAAGCAGGCTCCAGGCTCTGAGCTGTTAGCACAGAGTCCGACACAGGGCTCAAACCCACAAACCGTGGGATCATGACCTGGGCTGAAGTTGGACACTTAACCAACTGAACCACCCAGGGGCTCCCCCAGTTATGCTTTTCAAAGTGGTTGCACAAATGTTTTCTCTGGGACTGTAATTTAATTATTTTATTTCATTTTTCTGTTAATCTATATTCAAGTTTAAAAGGGAAATTTCTTTATAAACTTGAAAACAAAAAGCCATATACTGCCATAGGATTTTAGTCACAGTTTGTATCAGGTTTAAGATCTCATTTATTCCAGATGCAGCTCTTCTCTAACTTTTGAGGACAAATAGCTAAAGAACCGAGGATGACTTAATAAATAAATAGAAGATGGCTTCATGCCAAAAGAAGGGAAAAGGAGATTATGATTCATTGTACTAACACAAGTTTTCACTAGTTCAATTAATGGTATGGAATAAAAAATTAAGTTTGTATAATAATACATAGTTAGGCCTGTAATTTTAAAAGAAACTGGACCATAGTAAGCACCACAATTGCAGTGTAATCAACTATTTATTTGGTTTTAGCTAAACATCATCTGACATAGCAGATTAGAATTATTACCTTTACTTCAATTTTGAGTATTAGACATTTTACATTTATTTTATTTTTATAATTCTTTAAAACTGTAAGTATAAGCTTATAATTTGTCTTAGTATTATACATATTCAAAAAAGTTAATACAAAATGATTTAAGTTAAATGTGGGAGTCCTTAAGAAGTCCTTCTCAAATGGATCTGCACTTATACCTAAGAAACACTTAAGTGGTTCTTTAACTTCATAGTATATCTTCAATCAACCATCATGTTCATTCTACTTGACATTTCATCTCCCACTTTCAACAGTATACTGGAGACCCAAACTGAATTTTGTAATACCGGATAGTTGGAAGGATGATCTTAATTGCTTCTGTGAAGATTATATGCCATTCATAAAAGCTTTCTACTCAGTAGCATTAAACTTAACCACTTTAAGTATGCACGATAAGTATAGCAGTATATTTAAAAATAATAAGAAGAATAAGTATTTTAAAAAGTGCCTTTCATATATTTTAAAACAAGAAATAAAAAAAGGAAAGTTTATTGTTATACACGGTATTCAGTGAAATAAGGATCAACGATTAAAGAATGGATATGTATTTTTTTTGTTGAAAATCAATAAAATAGGCCATTGGGAAACTAATTTTTTAGGGATCTTTCATATTAATGTTTTATTTGTCTAAAATAGTTTCTTTCTGTACAGAGTTGGAAAGAAATGTTTTAGTAATTAATTTATGTATTTTAAAATTTACCTTATTTTAAATGTTATCTATTCAGTGAACTTAATTAAAATTTTAAAATTATAAAATTTTTAAATCTTACAGGACGAAAAATTAGATCCATGGTTTTAACTTTTTCAAATTTCACAATTAGTTTAAAATATCAAGGATACTAACTTTCTCATTTGCAATTTAGAAACATTAGGAGAATAGCTATTTTCATCTATAGAGCAATATCAACTATCATTCTCATTCAATTTAAAAATGTAATAAGCAAAAATATGAGAAATAAAGATTAATCCTCTATATTGAGCAAACTTAGCTTCATGAACAATTTACTGTATTATTCTTATTTTTCTCTTTTGGAGAGAACTGGTGAAAATGTGTACACTTACCTAATGCAAGACTTCTGAGGACTGTTGAGTAAATAGTCCCCACACTAGTAAGTAACAGCTTTAGAGATATAAGACTACTTTCTTACCAAGATTCTGGAATGCACAGCAAGTCTGGCTCTCTATTGATCATTCTTCTCACAGGATTGAAAAAGAACCATAATATCTTTGCTGAGATAGAAACTACCAAGTTTAGAATAAGTTTTAGGAGACCATGTTAAGTTTTTTGACCTTTACTCTCCTTAAGATATATTTTAATTTAAATTATTATGTTTTTATAACACAGTTTAGTGTGGAAATTTACTTTTGATTTAAAATATCTTGGAAAACGTCTTATAGAACTTTTGTGAAACATTATTTGATATAAAGACATAGAAATTTGTATTTTACTTATGGTTTTTACTTTAAAAATACACATTAACAGTAATCCCACTATTTCCTACAGTGTTGAACATTTCATATTTTACAGCAAAATGTGAGATCATAAACACTTTTTTCAAAACTTCATTCTCCCACAAGTTAAATATTCTCTTGCTATCTTAGGTACTTTCCTGTTTCACTAGTTTAGCTTTTTTTTTTTTTAAGCAAAGTTTTCATATGAACAATTTCTAATAGACTTCCAGATATACAGCACTTGTTAAAAATTCATGCCGCCAGAATACAAGAAGGTCAGAAAATGCCTTTGAATTTATGCCATGGTCTTTTCGATAATTCATTCAGGTTTTAAAAGGGAAATTCTTCATTAAGTAAAGGACCTAATGCTTATTAATTTATATGCTTAAGCAAGGGACACCACTAATTCATTTATTAAATATCAAAGCCCATATGTTTTCACCCCTTGTCCTTGCTTATTGATTAATTACCTTAAGCCAATGTAGGTGAAAGCAGGGGGGAAAATACAGTAACCTAGGTAGGTTTCTGATCTCATTTTTTAACCTAATGAAAGATGGCACGTCTTTACATTTCTGTGCAAAAGCCCAGATGCTACAGTTTAAAATGAGTTTTCATGTTTAAGTGTGAATTTTATAATGCTTGGGAGATGTGGTGCAATCACTTAGATGCAATGGGGATGATATGAAGAAGTGGAGGAAATGAAAGTTATGGAAGCAGTAATCCACTATGGAATGCCAGATAGTTCTCCAGATGTAAAACACTGCTCTTGGATACATTTAATGCATCAGGACATGTTGTTCAAGGCATGCTAACTGGAGCTAATAGATGTTCAGGAGACAAGGAGAGGAGGCTGAAGGGGAAGAGTTCTTTGAAACTCTTCAAACTCTCAAATCAGGTAGAGAAACACTGGGTAAAACATAAACAGATTGGGGGTCCCTGGGTAGCTTAGTTGTTTGAGCATGGGACTCAATTTCGGCTCAGGTCATGATCCCAGGGTCATGGGATTGTACCCCACATCACGCTCCATGCTGAGAGTATAGCCTGCTTGGGATTCTCTCTCTTTCTCCTTCTGCTCCTCTCACCATCTCACACTTGCTCTTTCTAAAAAAACAAAAAACAAAAACAAAAACATGGGGTGCCTGGGTGGCTCAGTTGGTTAAGCCTATGACTTCAGTGCAGGTCACTATCTCATGGTTTATGAGTTCGAGCCCCGGGTCGGGCTCTGCGCTGACAGCTCAGAGCCTGCAGTCTGCTTCAGATTTTGTGTCTCCTTCTGTCTCTGCCCCGCTCATGCTTTCTCTCTTTCTCTCAAAAATAAACATTAAAAGGAATTAAAAATAAATAGATAAAACAAAAACAAAAAACCATAAACATATTAGATAGATGGTAGATGAAAGATAGATATCTAGGTAGATATCTACGTAGATATCTAGATAGATAGATAAATAGATAGATGATAGATAGATAAAAGATAGAGATAGAGATGTATAGATACACACACACACACACACACACACACACATTTCTTTCCTGGAAGTTTGGCAGGTCGTGTGTGTATTTGTGTGTGTTTGTTTGTTTGTTTTGCTTATGTTTATCAGTTAGATTACTTTCATTGCAAGCAAGATAAAGACATTGCCTAAATTAGGCAGAGTTGGAATATAATGAAAGTAGACCTTGTAGCACACAGAATGGACCAGGATAGAAAAAAAGTTTGGAAAATATAGAAGCAAGCATTGGGGTGGTAAGAATTTATCAAAAGGCTTATCAGGGAACAAAAGTACTGCATGAGCTCCAGTTGTTTCTGATTGGCTGTTTCAGCCCTTGAGGCATTCAGGTTAAGTTTCAAACTCAGAAGAGACAGGCTTCAATTGGCTAGTTTGGGTTACATATTCACCCTTTTTATAAATAAAGGGTTCCTTTTATTTACAATCCCCTCAGGACTGCACAATAGAAGAGAACCAACTGCAGAAAAGAGATCAAGGTGCTGTTTTCCAAAGGAAGGGAATTCTGGTTAACCTTAAATATAATAAAACTCAGTACAATGTAGGAATCCCACGTATATTTTTACAGGTGTTGTTTCTTAAGTTTATTGGACATTGAAACTTTATTTTTATTTGTTTTTATTTTTTCAGAGCATCCATATAAAAAGTAATGTTTTAAGATACTACCTGAGGGTAGGCTGCCTTAGAAGCACAGTTCCTTTGATCACACTACATTGTCAATGGAGAACATATTTGACTAAAATGAATCAAAAAGTCTCCCTTAGAACTAAAACTAAGTCTTTTGGATACCTGTTTTTGTGCATAACATAAGTATGCACATGTGTAAATGGGTAGGAAAGTGAAATTGTCTTTGTCAACTTGGGCTGCTGTAACAAAATACCATAGACTGGAGATAATAGAAACATGCTATTTCTCACAGTTCTGGAGGCTGGAAAGTCAAAGCTAAAAGTGCAAGCAGATTTGGCGTTGGGCAAGATGTGACCTCTTGTCTTCTAGTCAGCTGCCTCTTTGCTGTGCCTTCACATGGCCTCTCCTCAGTACATGAGCAGAAAGAACATTCATGTCTCCTTCTCTTTTTTATAAGGAAGAGTATCAGTTCCATCATGACCTCATCTAAACTTATTTTACCTCTCAAAAGTCCCCCTCTTCAAATACTGTCACACTAGTGAGTAGGGTTTTAAGGTATGAATTTGAGAGGAATACATATGCAGTCCTTGACAGAAATAGTCTATATTTTTTGTGAAAAAGCAAAGAGAGATTCCGCTTTATAGGCTCTTTTACCAAATATGTATCTTCTACACTTTTTAAATAAAGACTCAAAAGAAGATGTGATAGTATAACAGTGGTAACCGAGGTTTATTAAGCATTTTCTATGTGCTAAGCCTATCGATCATCTTACATTCATTATTCTATTTAATTATCACAACAGCCCAATACAGAATATACTATTACTAATATTCTGACTTTACATGTGAGAAAATATGAACAAATGATCTATAAGCTAATAAGGTAGAGAGCCATAGAAGGACTTTATATTCGTGACTATATAAAAGATATTTTATTTCAGTGTTTATGCTTTCTCACTCATTTATTTAAATAATATAGTGAAAATACTGAGAGATGTTGATAGTTTTAAACACTTAAATGTTACTATTCTGTTTAGGATGTTTGCATAACTAAAGAGTTTCACCACAGAAACTTTGCTTAGAAGAGTATTTATTAAAGTAACGGAAAAAACACTTCATCAAACTGTGTGTAAAAATTGTTATGGCTTTTGGCATATATTTCTGTTCACCTGATTTATTAGCCTTTAAAAATATGCAAAATTAAATATGTGCAACTGACACCTCTGTAAAGATTATAGTTAATTCATTTTATAATCACATCTCAGGCATTTTATGAGAGCTGGATGACTTAAAATCCAATGTGGGATATAGATCTTTCATGCATTACATTTGATTATGGTCAGGAGGTCCTGAGCCATGAAAAGAAGCCATGTATTTCTTACTTAGTTTACTAAGGCAATCTTTATACATTGTTACCTCGAATTTGAAGATTTTTTTTTGTAGGGACATGCCAAAGCTTATTTCTCTTTCACAGCATGTTTATAGATTTCAAAAATAAATGGAAGTCATTAAGGAGTTATTTTCAACAATCTTATATTTCATTCATTCAAAGAAAAAAGAACTTGCTTAAGGCTATCATTTTTAAAGCTAGTTTTGTGACATATTAATAAATTCTAATAGAACTTAAAGCACTCCTTCAGCTGTCAATTATAAACTGTTATAAGTTGATATAAGATGTACTTCTTACCTTTTATATATATGTACGTGACTCTTAGTTCAAGTTCAGTAGTTAAGATTGAATTGTTCATGATTTGAAAATTGACAATGTATATTCAATTCTATTGCAAGGCAGAAAACACATTTCTACATTTTTCATAGTCTGTGGCCATATGAAATGGAATATAGGAGGAGAAGGGTGATAAAAAAATATATAAATCGACGTATATAACTATTTTTTCCAGAAAAACCAACTACTCATATTGGAAAACGATTAGAAGCCTCTTTTTATAATCTTATTTCTGATATTAAGTACTTTCATAATCTTTTTTTTTCTTTTTTTTTTTTAACTTTATAGTTTATTGTCAGGTTGGTTTCCAAATAACACCCAGTGCTCTTCCCCACAAGTGACCTCCACCATGACCATCACCCCACTTCCCCTTTCCCCCTCCCCCTTCCGCCCTCAGTTTTTTTTCAATATTCAAGAGTCTCTCATGTTTTGTCTCCCTCCCTCTCCCTAACTCTTAAGTACTTTCATAATCTTAAATTGCTTGCTCTTCTGAACTGCATTTAAACAATTTTGAACTTTAAGGAAGCTAATAGGAAGCACCTGAACCTTCACTATTTCTCAAAAGAAGTACCTTTCCTTTGGTTAAAAACTTCTAGCTGTAAGAGAGCCCTTATCTTAAGGACCAGCCGTCATTGCATGTGAACAATTAGAGGCTATATTTGAAGGTACATCTTAGCCTAATAAAATATTTTCTAGTTGTGTTCACCCCACCCACACAAAAGTCTATAAAAACTTCTCTGGCATGAGAATCCTTCAGTATTTAAAGATGGATGACAGTTATGGATTCCTTACACACATTTATTTTTCAAGTTAACTGTTTCTGACTCAGGGTACATGGGTCGCTCATTCTGTTAGGCGCCTGACTTTGGTTCAGGTCATGATCTAGCAGTTCATGAGTTAGAGCCCCATGTTGGGCTCTGTGTGGACAGCTCAGAGCCAGGAGCCTGCTTCAGATTCTATCTCCCTCTCGCTCTCTGCCCCTCCCCCACTCAAGTTCTCTCTCTCTCTCTCTCTCTCTCTCTCTCCCTCTCTCTCTCTCTCTCTCTCTCAAAAATAAATAAACATTAATTTTTTTAAGTTTCTGGCTCATTTAATAATTTTTTAAAATATCACCACACTTCAAAACCCTTTTTGTCTTATTCACTTTCCCTTGACAAATTCTTTTTTAACAATATTTTTAAAAATCTGGCATCCACAGTTTCAAGTCCACTGTGACTTGAGCGGAATGAGAATAATGCATATTCTGATATGGTGACTATTTTTCTTTTAATGCAGCTAAACTTACATCAGGGAAGGTTGTTTTGCTTTGCTTTGTTTTGTTTTGTTTTGTTTTGTTTCAGTAGCCACACTACTCCAATGGCTCTTATTGAATATGCAAACTGCTAAATTCCTACATATGTTAACCAATGAATTACTCAGCCAAAAGACCATTGTCTTGTACTTTCAAAGCCAAATCTTTAATTCAAAATCCAGGAGTCAGTCCTTTTTTCCTCTATTTAACATTATCGTTACCACTCTAGTATTAAGGTTATTTTAAAGGTAGACTTTTGCCATGCCAGATATTATATGTTGTTCCTAATATCATGACACAGTAATTTTTAAGTCAGCCGCCTACTCACATCACTAATAAAGATTCTTTAATTGCCAAAATAGGGAATTAGACTATGTAGAGCACATCACAGTTCACACACACACACACACACACACACAGACATGTTTAGATATAATTTGGGTAAAAGTTTCACCAGATAGAAATCTGTTTTTAATAAGTGCTACTGTTATGTAGCACTTATTTAAAAAATCTTTCTGTTATATAATCAAGATTTATTAAATGTCTTGCTGAAATCAGCATTCCACATGTTTGTTCTCTTACCTAAGTTATTAGTCTGCAAATTGTTTCAGAAAATAAAATGAAGTTGTATCTCAGTATTAGATAATTCATTTTCTAAGTACCTTCAAAAATTTGCTAATAATATATTCTACTAAGTGTGTTATTCTGTAGCCAAGTTCTCAATCTTGACTGTATATTAGAGTCACCAGGGAGCTTGGAGAATACACTGACGTCCAGGTCCCAACCAGATTAACTGAATCTGAATCTCTGCTAAAGGGCCCTGAGCACTATATTTTAAAAACTCCCTAGGTAATTCTGGTGGGTTTTGAGGACATTTTTGCCCAAACAAAAGCATAATACCTCTGATTCACTTTAGCCAGACTTCAAATTATCTCATGCTGTGCACAGACTTAAATGATTATTAATTGAATAATTAACTGATATTAATTAGAAGACATTGAATCATTCCTTTTTCAATTATGAAATTACATTCCATCAAGGATGTCTCAATTTGGTATTAGTGTTTATTTAACATTTTTGTAACACTTGTTAAGATTCCTATCTTTTAATAAAAGATAGATCTCAGACATAGCGTTTTGGGAGGCAAAAGCATCAAGAAAGAGTTTTAAAATATGATTTTAAAATTCATCATAATATTTTTATTAGTAGTGACACTAGGTTTCTGTTTGCAGGAGTAACCAAAATACCTTTCTTAAAACAAACGCAACAGAAGTAACATGAGTTCACCCCTTGTTGAGTTGCAGGTAGAGACCAAGACTAGGTGGAGTTGTCACACAAAGGAAATGTTATTTGCAGCGAATAAGTAGGACACAGGGATTTATTTCTAAAGCCTTGACTCCCTAAGCATGGGTGAGTGGGTTTGTTCTATTTAGGGTTAGGATGAATATTCAGAAAAGGGAGTTCTGTCATTGTATGTAGAGGTGGGCATAAGGTGGCACGTACATCTTAAGGAAGCATGTCTATGCATACATTGTATATGATGTTCATAAAGTTTGTGCTCCTCCTTAGGCAGAGATTTTAACATCATAATGAAGCAAAGTTAACTATGGGACATGGAGAAGGGGCTATGGGCATGCTCCAAGAGCCAGTAGAAACTGATGGTATCCTGTCCTCCCTATCTCAGGTAAGGAATGCAGGATCGTTCTTATTTTTGAAACAGCACTGGAAATTTTTTCCACTGATTTATTGTCTCTGATACAGTTAGCTAGACAGCTGTTAGTCTCTGGTTCCCTTTGTTCCCTTAAAATCCTTAACTATTGATATTTTTGCATTTCTTTGTAATTCTGACACCCCCTAGGAAGTTTTGCAAGAAGTGTGCTTGGGCAAGTAGGGGCAAAAATGACAGAAGATCACTGATGGCCAAAATGACTCCTCTGTGTCATGAAAGCTGTCTGTCTTCCTTTTTCTGGGGACCCCTAATTCTTTCTGCTTCCACAAATACTGATAGTGCACACAAATGGCTGAAGTCCTGACAGTTAAGCAATGGATAGATGGTCAGGAAGTAGTAGTCTGGAGTGCTAGCATCTATCAATTTATCTCGTAGAAATATCTGGATGGTACTTTTCAGGTCTTCTTATTTAGGTTTCTCAAAACTGCATTCTGAATTGTCTGAAGCTCTACTTAGTAAGCTTGAGTATTTCATCATCTAGGGTGGGAAATAAGGCTATGAGAAGGGTTCTTGTTGGTTCTTGCTTAGTATCTTGTCTCCTAGGTTGGTTTTCAATGTCCCTTGGTCATCAGATTTTAGCTCAACATATGAAACATTGATTTTAGTTTTGTTCCAATTCAATTAACTTCTTAATCGTTTGATTTTTTTTTGAGTTAAATTAGGAGTAGAAATTATCCCTCCCAAATTGCAATTTTGTGTTTTTTAGTATTATCTTCAAAATCTTCTGTATTTTAGAGTTTTATGTACTAAAAGTTTATTTCTCCATTTTAAATAAGATATTTTTAATAGATCACTTTATTAAGTTTTAGTTAATTTTTCATAGGATTTGAGGTCTGAAACTTCTTTTCAGACCTCAAATCCTGTCTTAGTTTGAAAATCATCCTATCAAGCAATCTTAATTTATAGGTAAAAAATAAAAGTTAAGAAAATAGTAATAAATAAAAGCGGCTATTTACCCCACACTTACCATTACAAGTATTTTACTGTTTTAATTTTATTATTACATCTAATGTCCACAGAAATATTATGAGGTAGATATTATTTTTAATCCTTGCTTAAGAGGTTCATAAAAAGAACCCTCCCTGGTCATCAGCTAGTGTTTGGAAGATTGAGAAATTTCTTTTAAATTTCTGTTATAATCTTTATTATTTCCTTCCTTGTGCTGGCTTTAAGCTTCATTTGTTGTTCTTTTTCTAGCTCCTTTAGGTTTAAGTTTAGGTTGCTTATCTGAGATTTTTCTTGCTTCTTGAGGTAGACTGGTATTGCAATATACTTTCCTCTTAGGTCCACTTTTTCTTCATCCCAAGTGTTTTGGACCATTGTGTTTTCATTTTCATTTGTTTCCATGTATTTTTAAAAAATTTCTTCTTTGATTTCCTGGTTGCCCCATTCATTGTTTAGTAGCATGTTGTTTAACCTCTGTGTATTTGTGGTCTTTCCAAATTTTTTCTTATGGTTGACTTCTAGTTTCATAGCCTTGTGGTCAGAAAAGTTGCTTGGTATGTATGATCTAAATCTTTCTGTATTTGTTGAACCCTGCTTTGTGACTTAGTATGTGATCTATTCTGGCGAATGTCCCATGTGCACTTGAAAGGAATGTGTATTCTACTGTTTTAGGATGAAATGTTCTGACTTATCTATTAAGTCCATCTGGTCCAGTGTGTCATTCAAAGCCATTGATTCCTTGTTGATGTAGATTGAGAATTCACATCTTACTCTGTTATTCTGTAATTTCAAACCATGACTACTAGAGTTCTTCCACCTCAGTATTGTAAAAGGCTGTGGATACTAGGCCTGCTGAATCAAATCTGGCATTTTTAAAGTATAAGCATTGCTTTCCAGTTTCAACAGGAAGCTTCCCATATAACCATGATACCTTGTTTTGACATTTCCCCTTTTTTTCATTATAGTAATTTGTAATTAAAAAGAAAACAATCTCATATATTCATGGAACTATGTTATTACCTAGAGCAGGGTTTTTAAACTTAAATTCATCACAGATGCTAATAGTATCTCAATAGTAATAGATGCCAATAGCATCCCCAAAATTGTGACCATAAAAAATATCTTCAGACATTGGCTAATGTTACCTGGGGGATAGAATTGTTTCTGGATGAGAACCACTGCTCTACAAAATTCAGGTCACAGGATCATACCTTTTTTCCTTTCCCAAAAGCTGTTTCCTGTGTTCCCAAATCCTTAGTGATAGTGTCAACCACATTCAGTTCTTTGGCAAAAGCCATATAGATTTTTAGAAGGGATGAAAAACTTTTTTTAAAAAAAGTTGTTATTTAAAATACCCTTTTCTCTATTTTTCTCCATTTAGGATATTACATCTTCATAAAAACACCCTCCAGTTTCTTTCTAAAATATTTGAAAGAGAAAATTATTTTCAACACAAAACAATTCAAGAATTGATAACATATTGAGTTTTCTTTAAAGGGAATTCCTTTTAAACCGAATGACTAAGATCTTTGCCACTTTGCCTATTTGTAACCTTTAGTAGAAAGGCACCATGGTTGTGCAGGCAGATACAGTATATTTCCAAGATAAAATGCCTTCTATGTTTTTTTCTAAGTATGTGATTTTCCCTTTCAGTGAATTTCCAAATAGTTATTCATAATCTTGACATAAAATTCTATTCTTCTCTTTATATTAGGAGCAATATACTTTATACTTTATACAAATCAGCTTTATACTGAGCATGGTATAGCTTTCATTATGATAATTCAGGTCTACATCTCATGTCATAGTTACGTTCTTCATGTTAAGATTTTATATTTATCTTGGGGCACCTGGGTGGCTCAGTTCATTGAGCATCCGACTTTAGCTCAGGTCATGATTTCAGGGTTTGTGAGTTCAAGCCCCGACTCAGGCTCTGTGCTGACAGCTAGCTCAGAGCCTGGAGCCTGTCTTTGGATTCTGTGTCTCCCTCTCTCTCTGACCCTCCCCTGCTCACGCTGTCTCTCTCTCTCTCTCTCTCTCTCTCTCTCTCTCTCTTTCTCTCTCAAAAATAAATAAAAAATTTAAAAAAGATTTTATATTTTTCTTATCATACTTAAACCCAGTATTGTTATTTAGAAATATAAAGACATTAAGTTGCATTCAAAGTACATTTACTGGTTTTTCCTTAGAAATCGTAGTTATCTACACCACTGTTTTTCCTCTCTGTATTTTACTTGATACACATCATTTTATATATTATTGACCTTTCCTCATGGCAATGGCTTTCCCTCGTGAGATTTAAGAACCTTGTTGATTATGTCAGTGAATGTCCTGAAAAATATGTCCTCTCCAGACCCATGAAATGCACTTTGTCACAGCAGGAGCTAGTGATTTGGTTAGCATAATTATGTTCAAAAGAACCAAGTTCTGTTCTTTGATGTCATTTATGCAACCAGCTGTTCATTTCTCATATCTGCTTTTCTATTCCAAAGGTATGACCTTCAAATGGGGAAAAAAGATGAACACACCACCTGGATTCCATGCCCTTCAATTCCCTACATAATACTTGACAGATTAGAGGTTTTTTCTTCTTCTTTGTCTTCTTCTTTTTTTTTTTTGTAAACTCCAGTATGATTCTCCTGTGTTTCAGACCAATTGGGTAAAAGGTTAATGAGTTTTTTGTTCTTAATCCTGGGTAAAATTTCTCTCACATAGTAGTCACATGTTCCAAGAAGATAGCCCAGTGCCTTGTCAACTGATTAGCCTTGAGTCTATTTGCATCTGGAAGAGAAATCACCAATCTTCATACCTGATCTCTTCTCACAAGTATTCGTCAAGCCTAGCCAAATTTCCAAAGTTTTGTAATTTTCTGTGAAATGTGGAATTTTATGTGTCCAGAAAACCAGGTTTACTCTTGGTAGAAATATCTTCAGATGGTATGGAATTTCAGTGATTAAGAGAGAATTTCTTTCTGTCAATATTTTGACACTCTTTGGTTTCCTTCTTACTGAGTAACTTATTTCCCAAAGCTTGCTCTTTGGATTCTTTCCCCATCCTCTTTGAATAAACTGACCCTAAGTAATTATTTAACAATGTCTCTTCCTTTTTAATTTTTTTTACAAGTAGTGTTTCCAACTTCATATTGGATACAGACAGTAAGAAAGAGTTAACATACATCCAATAAGTCCTTTGGAATGATTCCTTACTGATATTTACTTCCATGTACATAGTTCTTTATAGCTTCTCCAAGAATCCTTTCTTTCATTTATTCATTCGGCACCTATTTGTAGAGTGACTACTATGTTAAATTTACTGTTCTAAACTCTGAGGATTTGGCTGAGAACAACATGACAAGAACCTTGTTCTCATCATGTTTACATTTAATAAGAGACAGAGGTTAAAATATAATCCAATACAAACCATAATTTCACATAGTGATAAATAAAACAGGATAATATGTGGTAGAGAGTGTCAGGGTCCCTGGATCCTTGAGAATTCTGGCTTGAAGATAACCTGGCCAGTTCTGTCTTCCTGATGACTTCTGCAAATGCACTAATGCTGATCAATAACACCTTCCCTAATTCTGGAACAGTCTCTCTTCCTTGAATATCAGTAAAAAACTCCAGAACCTCAATACAAAATATGAATATATTTATTTGTTTATTATTCCTGAGAATTGTACCATTGTTTGCTGGGAGCCATTTCTGAAGTAAGGCAGGTTTGCAAGGCCTCCCACCATCAGATGGCAACCAGTGTCTACACCCACTCAACTCCCACTCAACTTTTGCTTGAGCACCGACCCCCAAGGCTTGCTGACTGATATCAGGAGTGACTTGCCTTCTTATGCTAAAAATATGTGAATTGTACCTTATGAAAAAACTTATTATAGGAGTTTCTTCTTTTGTGATTATAGGAGCAAATATTACATTTCCCGAGAAACCTGTTTTTTCCCCTGGAGAAAACAGGCTATTGACCCCCCCCAACAAAAGAACTACCTCTTGCCTTT
>CM053573.1:85368499-85480803 GCA_028646485.1 Cryptoprocta ferox
TTACATTTCCCGAGAAACCTGTTTTTTCCCCTGGAGAAAACAGGCTATTGACCCCCCCCAACAAAAGAACTACCTCTTGCCTTTGCTATGCTAAAATCATTGCCTTGTATTTGAATGCTAAAAGATACCTCCCTTCCCCGTGTGATAAGCATCTAGTCACCTACATCAATCACTGTGGATAAAGATTATGCATGAGTCTTCTACCAATGTTCTGGGAAATTTTTACATACCAAAGAATTTGTCATCAGAAATCATTGTCTAAGGCAATTGCCACTTCTGTTTTGTACCCCATACATTTTTTCAATAAATAAAGCTGACTCTCTGGTCTGTGCAGAGATGACTGCCTGGTGATCTGAAAGAAGCCGAAGCTCTCTCACTCCCTTTCGCCTACACTGTCCATCCTTCAGGGAGCCCTGGACCAGCTGGAGCTGGACTCTGGCAATTGTTGGAATAGATATACATTTCATGCATATTCAGAAATAAAGCTAAATGTCCCACTCATTAAGAAAACAAACTTAAATATCAAATAAAAACAGTTTGATTTCTTAGTGGCTACATACTAGTTGTGAGTTTGAACAAATTTCCTTACTTCTTGGAGCCTCAGTTTTCTCTCCTATAAATTAGAGCAATCCACTTAGCAATCTATTCCTAGATTTAGAGTGAGAATAAAATGTAATATCTAACCTAAAGTTCATAACTGAGTACCTAGCATATGATAGACAAAAATGTGGGTTATCTCTTCTTTATACATTTTTGTTAGGATACTGCCTTCATCTAGAAAAGTTCTAAGACAGAAATATTTACTTGTAGTAACAATAGCCCTTTGATTATCCAGCATAGTTTCAGATTCATAAATTTAATTCCTTTTTAAAACTAGGAAGCCTGCCTTAGTTTCCTTTGGTTTTCTGTTTGAAAAATATTAATAAATTACAGATACTCCAAGTACATGTGGTCTGTATATTAATAAACAAGCCTTGCTTTTCCTGTTTTCTTGGCTGGCAGTACTATCTTCTCTACAGATGATTTAGAAGCCAGATGCAGAGCAATTTGTGACATAGATGCCCCCTACTGTGAAGCAATTATTGCCCTAGAGGCTCTTATCTTGCCTGGTTATAATTTTATTATAAAGCAAACAAAGTTTTTACCGCGGAATGTTTATCAACCTGTAGCAACAGAATCATTATGGATGTAAATTTACATGACCAGATTGAGAGACATGCTGTAATGGTCTGCATCATAGCAATCATGGTAACAAATAAAGTCTAGGTTTTCTCCAACTACATGTATTATTAATAGAAGCTTATTTGCCAGCCCCCTTTCTTTGTTCCTGTTGCTCAAAATGCAGAAAAAAGTTCTCTGAAAACTCTTTCAAGACATGAGCCTAGATATTTCAAAGTATTTAAAATCCTAAATAAGGAGTCTTAGAAATAACATGCTAAGAAAAAAAGATAAATATATAGAATTTTAGATAAAAGAGAAATTGGTATTGAAAGGGGAAGGAAATGAGGTTGAGCTGAAAGATGAGTTGGTGTTTTAACCACATAACATCTACAAGTCCTATCCCTGAAAATAGAAACATGGGCCAAGAAGATTTTGATTATCTTTCTGCTTAACATCCACCTAACAGCAAGGCAATGTGTATAAAATTTTGTAACACTTTCAGATATACTACAAACTTGATTACTGTTTAAAGGGGAAAATTACATATTTTAAAGGGAAAGGGGTGGTCTGAATTTTCCATTAACTTTTGTATAAACTGAGAGGACACTGAAAAGAGAAATGCAATTAAATTTCAATTAAAAAAAACTGCCATATTGATAAAAAAATAAGTCAAATTTAAAGTAGGAGGGGACTTTGACATTTTGTGAGAATAGATAGCATAGAAGATATTTGAAATACAATATATGATTATATGTTTTTTATTTTCTACTGCTTATGAGAACATCAACAGCTGTTAGTAAAAGAACAGATTGTGTGGCACCTGGGTGGCTCACTGGGTTGTGTCCAACTCTTGATTTCATTCCATTTCATTTCATGATCCCAGGGTCTTGGGATTGAACCCCACATTGGGCTTCACCTGAGCATGAAGTCTGCTTAAGATTCTCTCTCTTGGGGCGCCTGGGTGGCTCAGTTGGTTAAGCGGCCGACTTCAGCTCAGGTCATGATCTCACAGTTCGTGGGTTCAAGCCCTGCATCAGGCTCTGTGCTGACAGCTCAGATCCTGGAGCCTGCTTCTTATTCTGTGTCTCCTTCTCGCTCTGACCCCCACCCCACACTCTGTGTCTCTCTCTCTCTCAAAAATAAATAAACGTTAAAAAAATTAAAAAAAGAAGATTCTCTCTCTCTTCCTCTGCCCCTCTCCCCAACTCATGTAGGCTCTCTCTGAAAAAAAAAAAAAAGAGTTAAAAAATATAGATTGTCTTCTGAAAGATTGAGTTTAAATGAACAATAATATATACTGTAAGTTCATATTTCTAAACTGCTCATTTTATGTAAATGGCAGACACTTTTTTATGAGCAATGTATTCAAAACTCCTAAAATAAAAAGTTAATACTTTTGGATGAAAAATATTAGCATAATTGTGAAATGAAAAACCAACATCAGCAAAGTCAAATTTTCTTAATATCAGCAAGACAGTACAAGAAGGATACTTAAACATGAGTTAACAGCTTGCTTCTCTGATGATCATTCATCATAAGGAAAAGGAAAGGAGGTGAGATCAGTAAGGATATAATGAAGAAAATATGTCTAACCATTTTTATTTCTCAGCTACAACATTTCCTGCTGATCAAGCTGGCTGTTGTGAATGGCTAATGAGAATAAAATGAAGATTGAAGTGCAGGAAAGAAAAATTAAGAGATTTATCTTCTTTTTTATTAGAATATATGGCGAGAATATCAAAATAGGGAAGAAATAACACTTGACATCTTTTTTAGCTTCAAATGATTTGTTTACTTTAAAAAGAAATAACACAGGGCTGGCATGTAAGAAGTTTGGAAATCACCACCTTATCCTAACAACAAGTAAACACTGAACAAATTGGAATATCAACAACCATTCTTAGATCTATAAGAGAAGTTAAGTCAGAGGGGAAGCTACTGCCCGCTAAATTGGAGAGACGGGTGAATACAAAGAATTACAACTTACTGGTAAAGAAACCCATGACGAAACCTCCGTGGAACTAGTGCAGGGGAAAGCTGAACTGTAATTGATGAATTGCACGAGGCTCAGTATGGACAACTCTGAAAGTGAAGAACTTTAGGGATGGGTGCCTGGTTGGCTCAGTTGGTTAAGCATCTGACTCTTGGTTTTGACTCAGGTCATGATCTCAGGGTTCATGAGTTTGAGCACCACATTGGGTTCCATGCTGAAAGTGGAAGCTGCTTGGGATTCTCTCTCTCCCTCTCTCTCTCTGCCACTCCCTTGCTTGCTCTCTCTGTCTCTCTCTAAAAAATAAATTGAGGGGAAAAAAATAACTTCAGGGAGATGCAGTCATAGAGAGCCCATATTCATTTTTGAATTTTACTTCCTGGAGTTCTATCAGGTTCTCACAGTGAATATCAGATAAAATTTCCCTCAGTCTGCCTACAGAGTGAGAAGAAAGGGGAAAATTTTGAAATACATCAAAACCTTTTTTCTTTTTTCTTTTTTCTTTTTTTTACCATGGTCTTCCCTTAGGAGAAATTATTTAACCAGAACTTAACTGTTGGGATGTTATCACAGCCTTGTTGACCTGGGGAAAGGGAAATATCCAATCCAGTTAGCCCTAGACTTTCACTTGGAAGAAGGTGAATACCCAACTCTACCCACTCTAGACATTCTGTCTCACCTAAGAGGGGGTGGGGAGGGGACTGAAATGCACATGCGAAGTTCACAGTCTAGAGGCACGGGCTTACTAAAAGGTACTAAGATTTAATCACAGGACTGTAGAATGGTTCTCCTTTCCCACATATTACCACCATATTAAAGGCCTATTTTTTTAACCTGGTAAATCATGCCTGGCTATCAAGAAAAAAAATCACAGACATCCTAAAAGGCAAAACCCACAGATTAAAGAGACAGAGCAAGCATCAGAATCAGACTCAGATATGACAAGAATGTTGGAACTTAAGACCAGAAATTTAAAAAGACAATGATTCATATACTAAGAGCTCTAATGGATAAAATAGATAGAATGCAAGAACAGATGGTCAATGTAAGCAGAGAGATGGACATTTTAATAAAGAACCAAAAATAAATGTTAGAGATCAAAAACACTGTAACAGAAATGAAGAATGCCTTTATGTGTTCATTAGACTGAGATGGCAAAGAAAAGAATCTCTGACCTTGGGATATCTCAGTAGAAACCTCCAAATCTAGTAAGCAAATGAAAAAAAATTGGAAAAAAACAGAAAAGAATATCCAAAAATGATATAACTACAATAGATGTAGCATATATGTATTGAGAATACCAAAAGGAGAAGAAATAAAGGAAAAGAAGAAATATTTGAAATAGTAATGACAGAATTTTCCTGATTTAATGACACCAATCCACAGACTAGGATGCTCAGTGAACACCAAGCAGGATTAATGCCAAAAAAATTACAACCACACATATCATTTTCACATTACAAAAAGTCAAAGATAAAGACACAATTCTAAAAGAAGTAAGGGAGGGAGGAATCTTACCTATACAGGAACAAAGATAACAATTGTATCCAACTTCTCCTCATAAACCATGTAAGAAAGAAGACAGTGAAGTAAAATATTTGAAGTGTTGACAGGAAAAAACCCACCAACCCAGAATTCTGTACCCTGCAAATTTGTCCTTCAAAAGTGAAGAAGAAAGACTTTCTCAGAGAAGAAACACTTGAGAGATTTTGTTGCCAGTAGGCCTGCTTTGTAAGAAATAGTAAAAAAAAAAAAAAAAAAAAAAAAAAAAAAAAGTTTTTTAGAGGAAAGGAAAAAGACAAAGGTCATTTTCCTGGATCTATATAAAGAAAAAAAGAACATTGAAGAAGGGATAAGTGAAGGTAAAATTAAAATTTTTATTTATTTATTTATTTATTCTTAATTGGTCTAACAGATAATAGTTTGTTGAAAAATAATAAAAATAAGGGCAACTGGGTGTCTCAATTAGTTGAGCATCTAACACTTGCTTTTAGCTCAGGTCATAATCTCACAGTTTGAGGGTTTCAGTCCCTCATTGGGCTCTGGGCTGGAAGTTCAGAGACCTCTTGGGATTCTCTCTTCTTTTCTCTCTATGCTCCTCTCCCACTCACATGCACATGTGCGCTCCTTCTTTCACAATAAGTAAATAAATAAATAAATAAACAAACTTAAAAAATAATATCAACAATGTATACATTTGTGCATGCTTATGTATACATATTATATAAGTATATATATGCTCATTTATATTTATATTTAAGTGAAATGAAGGATTGCAATGGTACAAGGGACAAAAGGAAGGAATTAGGAATGTTTTATTATTAAAGATGTTTACTGTATCTACAAAACGGCATAGTGTTATTTGAAAATGGATGTGGATTAGTTGTAAATGTATATTGCAAACTCTAGGGCACCTGCTAAAAAAGTTAAGAAGAAGTATACTGATATACTAAGAAAAGACAGAAAATTTAATCATGTGGGAACATCTTAAGAAAGCATACCTACCAAACATCTACACCTAACTACCTAACTATAATGGTGACAAACTTGAAAATTTTCTACTAAGGTCAGGAACAAGGAAAGATGTTCCTTCTCACCACTTCTTTAGCACATCTTAACCAGAAGTCCTAGCTAACACACTAAGACAGGGAAAGCATATGCAAAGTATGTAAATTGGGGAGGAAAAAATAAAACTCTGCTTGTAGATAACATGATGGTCTATGTAGTAAATCTGAAAGAATTGACCAAAAAACTCCTGGAAATAAGAAGCTATTATAGCAAGGCTGTAGAATACACAATTAATATAAAAATGTCAATTGCTCTCCTTATACTAACAATGAAGAAATGAAGTCTGAAATTAGAGATATCATTTAAATTGCCACACCCCAAAATGAAATACTTAGGCATAAATCTATGAAAATATAAGATCTATGAAAACCACAAAACTCTGGTGAAAGTGATCAAAAAACAACTACATAAATGGAAAAATATTTCATGTTAATGGATAGGAAGATGCAATATTGTCAAGATGTCAGTTCTTCCCAACTTGATATCTAGATTCAATGCAATCCCAATCAAAATCCCAAAAGATTACTTTGTGGATATTTATATAAACATTCTAATGTTTATATAAAGAGACAGAAGACCCAGAATAGCCAGTACAACATTGAAGGACAAAGAACAAAGTGCAAGGACTGACACCATCTGCCTTCAAGGCATACTATACAGTTACAGTAATCAAAATAATGTGGCATTGGTAAAATAATAGACAAAGAGATTAAAGGAACAGATTAGAAATGGAGCTCTCTAAATATTATTGACTAGTCTTTGAAAAAAGAGCAAAGGCAATGGAATGGAGCAAAAGATAGTCTTTTCAACAAATGCTGCTGGAACAATTGGGCAAACTCATGCAAAAATGTTAATCACAGACTTATATCCTACACAAAAATAAACTCAAAATGGATAAGAGACATAAATATAAAATGTAAAATTTTATAAAACTCCTAGAAGGTAACATAGGAGAAAATGTATGTGATTGGATTTGGTGATGGCTTTTTAGACGTATTACTAAGGCATGATTCATGACTGGATGAATTAGTAAGTTTTTAATCATTAAAATATTTTGTTTTCTCAGTGTCCATGTGGCTCAATTGGGTAAGTGTCCAACTCTTGATTTCAGCTTAAGTCATGACTGCATGGTTCATGGGATCGAGTTCTGTGTCAGGCTCTTTTCTAGCAATGTGGAGCCTGCTTGGGATTCTCTCTCTCCATCCCTGTCTCTCTTCCTCTCCCCTGCTCATGCATACTCTTTCTCTCTCTGTCTCTCAAAAATAAGTAAATAAACAAAAAATTTTTTTTTTCTGTGAAAGACACTGTTAAGAGAATGAGAGGACAAACCATAGACTGGGATAAATATTTGCAAAACACATATCTAATAATAAAGGACTGGTACCAGTGTGTACAAATAAATCACGCTCAACAATAAGAAACAACCCAATTAAAAAAAATGGGCCAAACATCTGCATAGGCACCTCATCAAAGGAGATGTACAGATGTCAGATAAACATGTGAAAAGATGCTCCATATGCCATTGTGAAAATACAAAATAAAACAATGAGATATTACTACACACCTTTTAGAATGGCCAAAATCTGAGACATCTACAACACCAAATGTTGGCAAGAATGTGTACAAACAGAAACTCTCATTCACTGCTGATGGGAAAAGAAGATGGTATAGCCACTTTGGAAGATAGTCTGGTAGTTTCTTACAAAACTAATCATACATTTACCATAATATTCAGCAATTCCACTCCTTGGTATTTATCCAAAGGAGTTGAAAACTTATGTCCACACAAAAAGCTACACATGGAAGTTTATAGCATCTTTATTAATAATTGCCAAAATTTGGAAGCAACTAAGATTTCCCTGAGTAGGTAAAAGGATTAATAAACTGTGGTACATCCAGGCAATAAAATATTATTCAGTGCTAAAAAGAAATGAGCTGACAAGCCATTAAAAGACATGAAGGAAACTTAAATGCATGTTACTAAGTGAAAAAAGCCACTTTGAAAGGAGTCATACTGTTTGATTCCAACTCTATGACATCCTGGATATGGCAAAACCATTGAAACAATGACTAGATCTGTGGTTGCCACTGGTTAAGAGGAGGAAGGGATGATTAGACAAAGCACAGAGGATTTTTCATGGCAGTGAAATTACTCTGTTTGATACTATAATGGTGATACATGTCATTACAAATTTGTTAAAACCCATAAAATGTATGACACCAAGAATAAATTCTAATGTAAACTATAGTCTTTGGGTAATAATAATATGTCAATATAGGTTCATCAATTGTAACAAATGTACCACTATGATGGGGAATGTTGATAATGGGGGCAGATATGTATGTGTTGGGGTAGAGGGTATATCTGTGCTTTTATTTCAGTACTGTATGACCCTAAAACTGCTCTAAATTAAGTCTATTACATTAAAAATTATGGGGGGAATATTATACCAGTTCTCCTCTAAATCTTTTTTAAGAAAATGTTATTTAATTTGAGAGAGAGTGAGAGAAGGGGGAGAGGGACAGAGAAGGATGGAGAGAGAGAATCCCAAGCAGGCTCTGCACTGTCAGCACAAAGTTCCATGTCAGGCTAGACCCTGTGAACGGTAAGATCATGATCTGAGCTGAAATCAAGAGTGGACATTTTACTGACTGAGCCACCCAGGTGCCTCTAAATCTTGATAGATACTAATCCACATGTTCTGTGCTTAGTATAATTAAAAGGCTAGCCACAAACAATCTATTTGATAATGCCAATCCATTCCATAAGATTACTTTTACCATTATGATCTATTTTTAGTTTTGCTGTTTATTTGTGAATAAATGACTATCCTTTAAGAAAAGTCAGACACAGCACATTTTCTTCTGGTTTAATTGGGACCTAATTTACAGATTTCTTTTTTTTTTTTTTACCTAAGCTCTAAGAATCCCACTTAAACAGAAAGCTGAGAATGTCTGAAGAGAAGTATCTATTCAGTACTTCCAATTAAAATGGATTTTTCAATCCATTCAATGTCCGGGGTTGTACCCTACTTTCAAATTCATAATTTAATGAATATTAGCAGAGACATGAGACCCCTGGGTCAGAGACAAAGGATGACATTGGTCACTTCATAGCAGGAAGAGCTAGAGTATCATTGTGAGGTTCCTAGCATTTCAATTCCCACTGGGCAATATGATAAAAGCCATGTGATGCCGTCATATCAGGCAGTTGGGATATGTTAGACCTTTGCAAAGGTCTTTGGATAAACTGCAAAGATTTCAGAAAGAAAGACTGCATATGAATTTGAGAAGCAATTCTTAAAGTGTGGCCCCTGCCAGAAAGCATTGGTATCCACTGGAAACTTGTTAAAAATCCAAATTACCTAGCCTCACCCCAGACTTAGAACATCAGAAACTCTGGGGTTGAAGCTCAGTAACCTATGTTTTGAAGCTTCCAAATGAATCTGCTAGGCACTAAAGATTGAGAATCATTAAATTAAAGGAGAAAAACAAAATCCTGATCCACAAACGTATAAAGCATGGTTGTGCTAACATTTTATGAGATATTATCATTTGCTAGAATAATTACCACAAGTATATCTTGAGTATAAATGTGTTTCATTCATTCACTAATTTATTCATTTATAAACTTTTAAATTCAAGAACTATTATTTGAGCACTCATTATGTACAATAGTACACATGCTTCAGAGATAGCAGTGAACACAAATCACTCACAAACTGCTGTAAAATACCACAACATCCAAATTCATAGTTTTTCATGAAGTATCAAAGAATTTTAACTTATTCACAGTAACAAAAATTTGAATACATTTTATCCAACCTTAGCCATATATTAAACTTACCTAGGAAGCTTGACTAAGTTTAATTCTGAAGCCAATTACACCAGACACTCTTAGAGCTGTGACTCTGTTCCCCTAAGTGATTCTAATGCAAGCTGAAATGAAGAAACACTCACTGATATTATCTAATTTAATGCCATCAAAGACCTTAATTACTGAATGTGATTATTGATATCCTCTGTAGTACAACATTAACCAATGTTCAGCCTTAGTCACATTGTGATATTGCTAAATATTAGTGCCTATAAATCTCCTCAGATTTTTTCAGTTAAAGTCCAAGTGTTCTATAGAACAAAGATAGTCACCTTGGAGATTAAAAGAAATATTTCTTGTTTCGTACATCAAACACAAGAAGTCATTACATTTATAGTAAGTCCAAATATCTTTTTAGAATATTTAAATGTAAAATCAATACACATCATTTCTAAAGAGGAAGTCAGATAAGACCTCTGTTGACATTTTTCCAAAAGTTTTCTTTTCTTAAGTATGCTAGAAGATGGAATAAGAAGGTAAGAAAGAAATGTGAAGATTGCATGAACTTAAAGGGGATTTACACTGCAAAGGAAAATGAAAGTTGTGATTTTAACTCTCCCTAGAAAAATTATCTTTAAGTATCTAAGAAACAGTTATATTAAAACCGCTTCAAAAACAGTAAAAAATTCAAGAAGATTGCTTACACATGTAGGGATAAAAAGCACTATTCTGGGGGTAAGAAAATGATGGTTTAGTCCTAGTTCTGCCTTCACTAATTAGATTTAGAAGACCTTGTACATGTTTCCTGACCTGAAAAATTCTATCTGGCATTCCTCATTTCAGTATCAGTGATCTATTGCCACCATAACTGTGTGTGACAAACAACAAAACCTTAGTGGCATGAAGCAATAATTTATTAAGCTTATATGTATGAAGTTCAGAGATTTAGGGTAGGAGGTTTGGGTCTCAACTGGGCTTTTTTATATGTCTGAGAGTCAATTGGCTCCAGGCTGGGTCCTCAAGCATCTGTGAATCAGCTGGCTGCCTCTGAGATGACTGGCTGCTGCTCCACACTCTTCTCACCTCTCTGGAAGGCTTGCTGAAGCATATTCTCATGGTGAAGACAGATGAAAAAGAGCAAGAGTACATGCTGGTGCTTCACAAGATTTAAGTCACATGGCAGATTACTGCAAAGTTACATGACAGAGTTCATAGATGCAGGGAACGGTAAGAATGAAAAATTTTTTTTACAGTCTACCACAACCTACCCTCTAACACAATTGTTCATGGTATTTCCACATGTAAAATATATTCATCCATCCCCAGAACTCCAAAAGTTTTATATCATCATGACATCAGAGTAAAATCCAGATCTTATAAGGTTTCTTTTGATCCGAAGTTTTGCGAATGAAAAAATGTATGCACAATAGGTATAGCAATCATTGGCCAAAAGTAATTCTGGAATTCTCTGGGCAAATATTCTTTCATATACAAAGTAGCTAGGCTATTCATTGGCAAGGTCAGTGAAAAATGTGGGCAGATATTGGTTACATGTACATGCAATGTGTAAAAATAGAGACTGACACTTCCCACAATAGTAGTTAGAGAGAATAGGCTGAAGGCTCTTGTATAATAGCTTTGTCATTTATTGTATGGTGTAAATCTTAGACTACTATTCAATAACTTATTTTTTATCAATACATTTCAAAAGCATGCAATAATCCTTTTCAGTAGCAATTTGTTAATAAAAATCAAAACTACATGTTTGGTGGAAAAAAAAAGGTCTTTTCATTTTCAAATTTGATGATGAATGTGTAACTTATACAAAGTAAATAGATGTCAGAATTTTCCATTTGCCAAAGAGACTTCATGGTATTAGTGACTATGGGAAAATCAGAAAACAGGAATTTCATTTTTTCGCTGAAAAGCATCGCAATATTTTATATAAAATAATGCTATAAAATGATAATTGTAGATGACAATTTACTACCTGTAGCTTTTGAAAATGTATTTACAAATTTCTCTATGAAACATGACTTTTAAATTTAAATAATTGGTTTTTGAAAATACATGTGATAATTTTCTCTTTTAAGCTTTCTTTTGCACCTAGAAAAGTAAAGCAATAGTTGTTTGTTATTTGGTTTCATTAGCAGAAAGAAGAAATTTCATAGTTAAATTACACCAGTTTTGATTTTATTAGTGTTACCAGATATTTTAAATAGAAATCAGTCAACTTAATTCTAAGAATATTTTATCTAATTCAAAAAAATTAAATGAGGCTTTAGGAAATTAATTTTCAAGTATAACATATGAGAGTAATATAAATAATACAGCAAATTAAGTTAAAAGTCTCAACATTTAGAATAAAATTATTTACTATGGGGGGGATGAATTTGCTGGAGGAGAGGGTCTATGTTGAAGGAAATAAATTGTTCTTAATGATTAAGAAACTAATTGAATAGAAATGTACTTGAGATTTTTGTATTATTATAAATCATTACTCTCCCCATGTGAGTGATAAATTATACTAGTCAAATAAGAAGCTATAAATGTTAACATTTATAAATATTTATATACTTTTATATGTCTGTGTATAGTTTTATATATTTACCTATATATAGGTAAATAATGATATTGCAGGCATTAAGACAAAAATAAAGATATTATTATCACAAGATTTAAATTAAAGAAGAATTTAAGAAACAAAACAGATGAACATTAGGGAAGGAACAAAAAAAAGAGAGGGAAGGGAACCATAAGAGGCTATTAAGATAGAGAACAAACTGAGAGTTAATGGAGGAAGGTGGGTAGGGGTGAGCTAAATGGGTAATGGGTATTAAGGAGGGCACTTTTCAGGATGAACACTGGTATTTATGTAAGTGATGAATCAATAAATTCTACTCGTCAAAACAATATTACAGTATATGTCATACACTAACATTCTAACCAGAATTAAATAAAAATTCAAAAAAGAAAGAAAGAAAGAAAGAAAATACTACAGCCTTTAGCCAGAAGAAAATTCATCACAGATTGAAGCTAGAAAGACATAGTTAAACATGAAGAACAAAACGAAGTCAAATATGCCACTAGATTGGCATATTAGCCTGAGTGGCTCAGTGGGTAAAGCATCTGGCTTCGACTCAGGTCATGATCTCACGGTTTGTGGGTTCGAGCTCCACATCAGGCTCTGTGCTAACAGCTATCTCAGAGCCTGGAGACTGCTTCAGATTCTGTATCTCTCTCTGTCTCTGACCCTCCCCTGCTCGTGCTGTCTCTCTCTGTCTCTCAAAATATAAATAAAAAATTAAAAAAATTAATTAATTAAAAAATGCCACTAGATTTAAATAAATAATGGCTGTCTGAAATAATGATGTTTTGTTATTAAATTATATATATTAAATTAAATGTATATATATATACCTATATATACACACACACAAACATTACATGTCAACATTAGCATACAGGTGGGTGATAGTAATTGAATATAAAATATTCAAAGGTCTTTATACTGTCTGGGAGATAGTAAAAATACAAAATTGTTAGTCTTTAATAAATTTGTACAACATTTTGTAATACCTATGTTTTCATTATGGTAAAAGTACATTTTTGTTTCACTAAGAAGGTAATAAAATAGAAAGCAGAAATAATCATAATAATACTTAATCCAAAGAAAAATAAGGGAGTCAAAAGTAATGATAAATATTTAGGACAAAGAGAAAATCAGTAGCAAGTTCTCAGAGTTAAACCCAAATATATTAGCAATTATATTAAATGTGAACAGATTAAATATTACAATTGAAATATAAACATTACAATGCTGAATACCAAAACAAAATCATCTATATGCTGCTAGAAAAAGAAAACTCATGAATACTAAGGATATAAAGGTTGAAAATAGACAGATATATACTAGTCAACACTAATGAAAACATAATTGTTTTAACTTTAGTGATACCAGGCGAAACAAACTTTGAAGCAGAAAGGATTAGTAGAGACAAAGAGAAAATTTACAATGGCAAAATAATCAATCCACCAAGTATATTTAACAATCTTAAACTTTTATGAAACATATTAATATAGCCTGAAATGTATAATGCAAAAAATAACAGAACCAAAGGGAGACATAAACAAATATACAAATTGAAGAGTGTTTGTCATCTCTGAATAAATGCAAATATAGGGAAAAATAAAATAATGCTCCTTTTATACATGACCTATGATGTATTTTCCATTTTAGTACTTGTAGTTTTAAATTTATAATTCATTTAGCAAAATTTATTAAAGTAAGTGCAATGAGCCAGATTAGGATACAGAAGGGAATACAACAGTCATTTTCCTTAAGAAACTTACAACAAATAGGGGAGATATAAATACATTACTAGATATCAAATAACAGAATTTGCAGTTACAGTGGAGGCATGGGAAAAGAGTTGTAGGATTCAGAAGAGACCCTTTATCTTGAGACATGGAGAATGATTTCAAAATATGAAATCTTTCTCCTGAAAGAAGAGCAAAGCCCTTTTAAGAATGGTAATTGTTTCTCATTTATTTTGAATTATCAGTGTCTAGCACATCTGAGAACAGTTTTTCACCTGAAAAAAAAAATGGAATAAAGACTATTCCAGGCAGATACACACTGCCGTAAGAGAGTGGGGAGCTTCAGGCATTTGCTGGCTTTATGGGGCCTGTAAAGAGAGAAACAAGGAAAGCTCAGTTGAAAACCATTTATTGAAAAAATTCAGATAATTGAGACCTCTTTAACGTTCACAGTTTTTCCAGAACATAACAAAAGGAAAAGAAACATTCAGGTTATCTCTCTTTGAAAAATATATGTTATAGTTCAAGTGTGAAAAAAAAAACAGGGACTGAAAGATGGGCCATTTTACTATCAAGTATTGACTCAAGTAGACCATGTAGAAAATTTGAGTATTGATTTTTAAAGCTCAGGAAGGTATTTAATAAGTACTTTGAAAATTTTCCTTGATTTCAAAATGCCGATATTTTTCTTTTGTATAACTAATTAATTAATTAATATGAAACATTTATAGGTTCACATCTAATCCAAATTTTTGACTGAAATACATTTTTGTTGTACTTAATTGAAAAACAAATACATTAAACAGGATCTGACCTGAGCAAACCCAAGCAGGCTTCATGCTCAGTGCAGAACCCAATGTAGGGCTTGACCCCACGACTCTGGGATCATGACTTGAGCTGATATCGAGTCAAAAGCTCAACTAACTGACCTACCCAGGAACCCCTCCTTTATTAACTTTAAAAAGTGAATATCTTTTGAATAAAAATTAGAAAAATAGTTTACAGTATTTCATATTGGAGAAATACATCCAAAATCGCAACCTGGATTATAATTGACAAAGTTACAATGTAATGAAAATTTTTTACAGTATTCACTTATGTAGTTTATCAGAAATTTTACAAACATTTGCAAAGTTCCATAAGGTTCTCACAGACAAGCATATTTATGTATGTTGTGAGGTTCAGGACACACTCAGAATATGGCAACTTGGCATATTAAATTTAAATTGAAGTAGTGTCAGAAAATGGCAGGGTGCCTGGGTGGCTCAGTCAGTTAGGTGTCCAGTTTTGGCTCAGGTCATGATCTCATGGTTTGTGGGTTTGCACCTGGGATGGACTCTGTGCTGACAGCTCAGAGCCTGGAGCCTGCTTCAGATTATGTGTCTCCCTCTCTCTGCCCTTCCCCTGCTCACACTCTGTGTCTCTTTCTCTCTCTCAATAAGTACATGAACATTAAAAAAAAAAAAAGAAAGAAAGAAAGTAAAAGAAAAGAAAATGGCAGAAGCAGGAAGATAACTTCGACCTCCGCCCCGCCTTGCCCTACAGAAAATCCGGCTATGAGAGATGCCTTTTCTATACCCAGAGAATAGGAGTACCCTTATCTCCAAAGATGAAGGGACATCAAGAAGGATCTTATGAAACAGGCCTGTTTCCTTCAGTTTACTGCATCTACCTAATACTCCTTAACCTATCCAATTTGTACACAACCTCACTCTCTTCATCAAACTTAGCATAAAAATACAGAAGTCTAACTGTTTCTTTGGGTCCTCGTTTCCTTATGAAGTCTCCTGTGTCATATAAAACTTATATTAAATAAATTTGTATGATTTTCTCTGTTAATTTGTCTTTGTCAGTTTAAGTTTTAGACCCAGACAGGGACCCTAAGAGGGTCAAGGAAAAATTTTTCCTCCTTCCTACACATGGAAGACAAACGTGTAATGGGGAAGAAGAGAAGAAGAGGTACCAAAAAAGAATATAAAAATTAACCAAAGAATATTGAAAATAGTATTGCACTTAATTCCATTCATAAATTATGACTGCATCCTATAAATGTACTTATGATAGGATATTTAATTACCTGATAAACTGTAATAGCTACTTTGCATCAATAATCAAGTCAATAATCTGTGATTTTTAAATTCCCTAAATGTGTATTTACAGGATATACTATAACAGTTCCAAGACTATTTGGTCTATTGGACCATTGACCTGAAATTTACAAAGTCATTAAATATGTATTTCCATGATTGGCTGGAAAAGCTTTTGCACCAAGTCAATGATCTGTTTCTTCAAAATGTTTAAGAGCATATTTACATGAAAGATCATGGTTTTTTTTTCTTTTCTTTTTTTTAACAGCTCTCACTATGTATTTCCTTTAGAGCCAAAGGGCTATGTCTTGTTTTGTCAGTAATGTGTAAGGAAAGATTGACACAATAAGTTTTAATGGGCCCACTGGAGATATTATCATACTAGTAGGATAATATTTCCATGTTTAAATAAACATGCAGAGTATTTATTTTATCTGAAAAACCATAAAGCTCATATTTGGGTCTGTCATTTTTGTCCCTTAGTGTATTTCACTACAACATTAAAAATACTCAGCTAGTCAATATTCAGAAAACTTTAAACATTTGTATGCATCTTTGCCCATGTCCATCAAATTATGTCTTGCTGGGAAATTTTGGGAGACATTTTTTGCATCTTTATTTATCTCCTATAAATATTACAAGTATTTATTTGTCATCAATGGATTGTTTTTTTAACTCAATACCTATCTTATTTATCTGCCAGGCCTCATCTTCCTATACTAAGTGCTAAATAATTATTTGCTATATTTTGTTATGTTAAAATACTTTCAATAAATTATCAATGAACTTCATAGCATTTGTCTCCATAATATCAATTTAATTTTATTGTATTAAATTATTCAAATTATCACATCCATCTACATTTTGTGATAGAAAATGTAGAACTACTTAAAAATTTTATTGCAGGTACTAATAGGTGTGGAGAAGTAAATTACACTGACTTTACTTCTTTATTTTTTCTTTTGTTTTTTTTAAAAACTTTTGAGTATAGTTGACACATAATGTTACACTAACTATAGGTGTACAACATAGTGATTCAACTTCTCTATATATTATGCTATGCTCACCACAATACTTTCTTTTATTTTTAAAAGCAAATGCTAAATTCGTTAGACTGGATAAAAGACCTACACTATTCCTAACTTCAATTGAAACTGGCGACTTCATTTTTTCTGTACTCTAAAAAGCTTTAGAAAAGGACCTAAAGGTAAAAATATCACATAATACAGTGTATTTTGTTGGCTGAGAGTTTTGTTTCATTCACAGTTTACTAGAGAGTTCTTTTGTTGGTTTTAACATTTGTTGAAGAGTTTTGAAATATATGTCAGCAGTATTCTTTGGTTTGTTGTTTGGGTCTGTAATGAGACGTGAAATAAAAATAAGCACCACAAAAAAATGTTCTGTAAAATTTTTAAAAGTTTTTTTCATGTTTATTTATTTAATTTTGAGAAGGGGGCAAAGAGAGAGAGAGGGAGAAATTATCCCAGGTAGGCTACACACTGTCGGTGCAGAGCCCAACTGAGGGCTCAAACTCATGAACCTGTGAGATCATGATATGAGCTGAAATCAAGAGTTGGCTGCTTAACCAACTGAGCCACCCCAGCGCCTCTTGTAAAATTTTTTATTAAAAATTTTTATTTGTGTTTGAATACCTGTAATCATTTTACAGTTTATGTAGGAAATTCAATTTATACTATTTCACATTGAAATTTCATTCCTCTTATTATCATTCTATACCAGCTAGTGGAATTATTTTTACATTCAAACATTTAATGCAGAAAATGATCCAGGTCAATTGAAGATTTTTATGTTTTTTTTTTTCTGTGTTATAGCAGTTTAACATCTGTCAAAATTAGGAAGGCTTAGGAATCAAATGTGTAAGCGAGTTTTTAATAGTGCTTTAAAAATAAAAGTGATTTTTAGAATACATAAATAAGTTTAATTAGGCCTCTGAATTTCTAGAGGCAGAACTGCTGATCTTTTGAACCTTCTGTTGATAAGCATCTTGAAACAGGTCAAAATTTGCCACATAATTATTTGGCAGTATTCCAGTACATGCATTTTGGAAAAGTGTAATATTGACTTTTATTTTTCCTCCTCTGGGTGGAAATAGAACTTGTAACATTTGAGAAATGTGTTACAATTCTGTCAGTCAGGACCTTCTTATCTCCTACTTTATTTAAACTCTACTAAAGAAAGTATATCTGACCGTTGTGTTTCCAATTGCAAAGCTATTTCTACTGGGCATCACAGCTATGTAGTCTCTTTTCCCATTCTTACCACATAGTTCCATTTCCACTTTTAAATTTCTTTCTTTCCTTCCTCTTCTAGTAGTCATGCCAGAAAACCGGTAATAGAAATTAAAAACAGGGACGCCTTGGTAGCTCAGTTGTTTAAGTGTCCAACTTCGGCTCAGGTCATGATCTCACTGTTCCTGGGTTTGAGCCCTGAGTCAGGCTCTGTCCTGACAGCTCAGAACCTGGAGCCTGCTTCAGATTCTGTCTCTCTCTTTTTCTGCCCCTCCCCATCTCATGCTCTGTCTCTCAAAAAAAAAACAAATGTTAAAAACTTTTTAAAAAAGAAATTAAAAACAAAAGAGCAACAACAAAAAACCCCACTTCATTCGATAATCTTTGTTAACCTAAAACTAGTTCAAGAGGCATTGCATTTATTTGGGATCAAACAATTGTAATTTGGGGTAGAGAGTTTTAGGTAATAACCCAAATATTGTCTCAATTACAGGAGGTGGACTCAAGGTTTTTGTGGGGGAAAAAGATTAGATAAGCATTAGATTCTTACATTTTTTTTAATAGAAAGAGAGTGTGCAAGTGGGGGAGAGAGAGAGAATGGGAGAGAGAGAATCTTAAGTGAGATCCACACTCAGCTCAGAGCCCCACATGGGGCTCAAGTCAGAGCTCAGGCCCACAGCCTTGGGATCATGGCCTGAGCGGAGGTCAAGAGTCAGGCGCTCAACCCACTTAGTCACCCACGTGCCCCTAGATAAGTAGTTTTTAAAAAGAGTTTATGAGGCTGACAAGCAGGATTAGATTTTTTCTTCATTGATTGGTCAGGTGAAGTGGTCACTCGGCAAAAGTTCACTTTTATTGGTCTTTTTACGTTGGATTTTCGCATTCCTGCTGACTTCTTGGAATGTTGGTGGTTTGGCCCAGGTTGAAGGTTTACAAAATAAGAAGTGCAGGGCAGCTCCGCTAAAATGGCTGCTTTGGCTTTATTTTAAAAAATGTCTCTACTTATGTCATTTTTCACAATCTTAAAAACTAAAATTGTGTTTCCATCAATTCTCTTTTCTGGTGAATTTTATGGAGGGTGGATTCAATCTGTGGCAAGTGTATGCTCAGATCCGCCCAGATTCAGCGGCTTGTCTCCCATACATAAGTAGTTCACCATGCCTGGAGTGGATTCAGCATAAAAGTAGACTGTTACCTCAAGCCAGAAAAGAATTTTTTTAAGTACTTTGCTATCTGCTGATAAAGGAATTCTGAGACTTTAAATCTTGCATTATTTATGTACTACACAGCCCATGAAGAAAATGATCTGCCATAGTATTAAGGATGAGATAATAAATTCTTTAGCTTTAAGGTAACAAAATAAAAAGGCGGTGACCTTTAGCTAATAATCTCTTGTAAGAAAGGTCAATACCTGCCAGGGAAAAAGGAAGGCAAGTTTTAAGTCTATTACTGAATAAAAAATCTAACTTTGAAAAGGTTTGGTGTTATTTTGTCAAATAGGAAATGACTGAAGTTGTAATATTAATAAAGTATTTAGTGGCACATACTTTAGTGAGGGGATATAATAAGACAGTACACCATTATATTTGATATAAAAATAATTATATATAAAAAAGTTAATAAACTACAAGATAGAAAGAACCTTAAAGATCATCTAAAACATCTTTCTTTTCAGAAGAAAAAACTGCTTCTAATACAGTTGGTAGAGGGGCACCTGTGGCTTTTTGATTAAGCATCTGATTCTCGATTTCGGCTCAGGTCATGATCTCTTTGTTCGTGAGTTCAAGGCCTGCATAGGGGCCTGCTTGGGATTCTCTTTCCTTCTCTCTCTCTCTGCCCCTCGCCAACTCTCTCTCTCTTAATAAATAAATAAACATTAAAAAAATAAAACAGTTGATAGAATATCGCAGTAAATATAAGGGCCGAAATTGTTTTTAAGTTTTAAACATTTGAAGCCACTTGGAATTTTTTGGTAGTTTAAGGGAATATTTTCTCAATTAAAAACAAAACAAAACACTATGTGTGGTCATTTGAATGACAAGCCCTACCACATGAACTCCTATGTGACCTAATGAGAGACAAACTAAACCATCAGAGGCCATAAGAATCAACCTATTTTTTAGGTTTATTCATCTTCCTTTTTAATTCACATTAAGGTCATGTCTGTTCATCATCAAGCCAGTTGTAATTTCAATCAAAATGACACAATGTATCAGTGATGAACAAAAAGAGGAATATATTAAATTCCTTATTTAAACTTTAAACTCATTTTACTGCACATAAAATAATAAGGTAATCCTACAAATCACATTATCAACGGCATTTACAATAAGACACTATACAAATACTTGAAAGATATAGAGGAATAAATATAACCAGACACCTCAAAAAGAATTTTTAAGTATAGATGAACAATAAATTCAGCATAGATTGTCATGGCAGCTTCTATAAAAAGGGAAAATACTTTGGGCTAATATACTCATTGTTTCATGTGAGAAAGCAGCTCGTGTCTGTTCTAGCACTGAATTTAAGTGGGAACTTATTAAATTGAATCCATGTTTTAGAATTATTGAGGAATATAATATATGGCATTATTAATGTATTTTAAAACATTTTAATGCTTACTTGTTTTTGAGAGAGAGGCACAGAGCACGAGCAGGGGAGGGGCAGAGAGAGAGGGAGACACAGAATCGAAAGCAGGCTACAGGCTCTGAGCTGTCAGCACAGAGCCCCATGTGGGGCTCAAACTCACAAACCCTGAGATTAATCACCTGACCCAAAGTTGGACACTTAACCGACAGAGCCACCCAGGTGCCCCTGCATTGCTAATGTATTTTCAAAAAGTTAGAAATGTTTTCAAAATGGTAGGTTGCATACCTTTTTGAAACTCCGCCCCATAGCACGTTAGGGTCCTTGTTGGTTAGTGTCAAGCTGCTAGCATTGGCACAGGTATTAATGTTTAAAGGGAAACAAAAATAGAACACAGTCTACTCAGTGACTACTGAATTTATTTATTTTTAAATTTTTATTTAAATTCCTGTTAGTTGACATACAGTGTAATATTAGTTTCAGGTGTACAATATAGTGATTCATCACTTCAGTACAATACTCAGTGATCATCACAGCAAGTGCACCCCTTAATCCCCATCATCTAATTAACCTTTCCGCCCTCCCATCTCCCCTCTGGTAACCATCAGTTTGTTCTCTATCATTAAGAGTCTGTTTCTTGGTTTTCCTTTCTTTTTTTTCCCTTTATGTTAATTTTTTGGTTTGTTTGTTCATTTCTTAAATTCCACATATAAGTAAAATCATATGGTATTTGTCTTTCTCTGACTTATTTGGCTTAACATAATACTTTCTAGTTCCATCCATGTCATTACAAATGGCAAGATTTCATTCTTTTTTAATTTATTTACCAGGCATGAAAACATATACCAGTGAAGAACTTTACTTCTTTACAAACTTTCTTTGAGGGAAAAAAAAACAAGGGTTTTTACACCATTGAAAGAAGAAATTTGTTTTGCTAGGTTTTGCAAGGCACATCTTGCATCTTGGATTGGGGTGAATGAGTGCCTTTATTTTTTATTGGCAATTATATATATATATATATATAATTTATTGTCAAATTAGCTAACATACAGTGTATATACAGTGTGCCTTTGGTTTTGGGGGTAGATTCCTGTGATTCACTATATATATATATACATATATATATATGTGTGTGTGTGTGTGTGTGTGTGTATATGACATATATATAACACCTAGTGCTCCTCCCAACAAGTGCCCTCCTCAATGCCCATCACCCCTTCCCCCTTCCCCCAACCCCCCATTCCCCCATCAACCCTCAGTTTGTTCTCTGTATTTAAGAGTCTCTTATGGTTTCACTCCTCTTTATTTAAAACAAATACCTATATTATTGTTTATGAATCAGAAAAGAGTCTTCCTTTAGGATGTGTGAAACTCTCCTTGTGTTTGAGTTGCTCAAAGTACTTAGTGCTGTTGGTTAGGACCGGCATTCAGTTTTGATGTTTCCTAAGTAAGTGTTGTTGCAAATGGAAGTTCTTTTACACCAAGAGCTAGGAAGCAGGTCTCCAAGGCTGATCTAGAATAAAAGCAGTCAGAGACTAGCCAAGACTGAACCAAGTTATTGAGACTTAATCTTTTAAATGCAATGCTTGTTGCTATTAATAACATCTTATGTATAATGTAATATATTTCTGTGTTGTCTTTTCTACAACTTTCTAGCCCTTTGTCAATAAAGAAGTCTCTGCTTAGCCATGGTCTCACTTTCCACAGTTTCAGTTCCCGTGCTCAACAGCAGCCTGGAAGCAGATGGCCCTCTTCTGACCTATCTTCAGAAGGCCAGTAGTAGTAGCCTACTGCTATGTCCCAATGCCTGTGCCATTCCCCTCACTTCATCTGATCATGTAGGCATTTTATCATCTCACATCATCACATAAAGAAGGGTGAATGCAGTGCAATAAGATATTTTGAGAAAGACCACATTCACATAAATTTTATTACAGTATATTGTTATAACTGCTCTATTTTAGAATGATTATTGTTGTTAATCTCTTACTGCATCTCATTTATAAATTAAAATTTATCACAGGTACAGGCATACCTCAGAGATATTATGGGTTAGGTTCCAGATCATTGCGAAAAAGTAAATAACTCAGTAAAGTGAGTCAAATACATGTTTTGGTTTCCTGGTGCACGTACAAATTATCTTTACACTATACTGTAGTCTATTAAGTGTGCAATGGCATTATGTATAAAAAGATGTATGTACTTTAATATTGCTAAAAAATTCTTACCATCATGTGAGCTTTTAGTGAGTTATAATCACTGATCACAGATCACTATAACAAATGTAGTAATAATGAAATAGTTTGAAGTATTGGGAAAATTATCAAAATGTGACACAGAGACATGAAGTGAGCAAATGCTATTGGAAAAATGGTGCTGATACAATTACTTGATCCACGGTTGCCACAAACCTTAAATTTGTAAAAAATGCAGTATCTACAAAGTGCAATAAAGCAAAGCATGATAAAATAACGCATGCCTGTACATATGTTTAGGAAAAAAACAATATATATGGAGTGCAGTATTATTAATGGTTTCACGCATCCACCGGGGGTCTTGGAGCTTATGCCCCTTGGATAAGGTGGAACTACTGTACCACAGTGACTTGATCATAGTGTCTTTTAAATATGTATAATCTGATATCTAGTAAGACAGACCACTAGCCCTCCATGTTCTATACATGCTTATTCTTCAAGATAAAATTTAGTAGCATTTAATTTAATTCTAAAGATAAAAAGGTGTTGATTTTCTAATTTAATTAAAGTTATATATTAACTTTGGGAAAATTACTTTCTTATTATATATTATTCTCACCCAAGAAAATGATTTGCTTTCCATATTCAAATATTATTCTATGTCCTTCAAAAAGATATTTGTAGTTTTTATAGATTATTATCCTCTTCAATATGTTACTAATTATTGTTTTATTCACTCTTTGATTGAAATATGTTCTTTTCCAGTTCCATTCCTGGAGGTTGTTACTAGTATAAAATAAAAACATTGTTTTTTTATATTAACAATGAATTAATTAATCCATATTATAATATTCTTTCATTATATTTCTGTTAAAGCTTTGGGGTTTGTATTTGCAAAAATAATACATAAAATTTACATTTCTATATATATAAAAGTGACATTATAATTTTGTGACACTATCCCTTTTTTAGACTCACAATATTAATTAGGAGATTTCATCTCTTCTATTAAAGATAGCTTCAATAGTATTTAAAGGTCTACAAATCCATTAAATATGATATAGAATTCAGTTGTGAAACTGTCAGGTACCAGTGCCTGTTTTAAGGTTGACCTTTAGTCATCTTCCCATTCTTAAAGGCCGTTTAGAAGTTTTTTTACATCTTCTTGGGTTTATTTTTATAATTTAAATTGGCTAGAAAGTTATCCATTTTCTCTGTGCTTTCCAATTTGTGTCTAAAGACATAGCACTGTAATCCATTGTTCTTTAGGGTATGTCTTCCTTTTGCATTCTTAATCTATACTATTTCTTTCTTTTGCCTTGAGCTCTTGTTGGATTTATCTATTTCCTCTATCTTTTCAAAAGAAAAATATTGGATTTACCTAAACTTTGTATAGTTTGTTCTCTCTAGCTTTTTAAAATTTCAGCTATATTCCTATTAATGTTTTCTTCCTTTTCTTTTTGGTTTATTTAGTAAAAAAAAATTAAGTGGACAATTTCTTTTATTTTTATTATACTAATTACTGCTAAAAGCACTTATATCATATATTTGCCTATGAGTACAAATTTTTCTTTGACCCAAACTTATGGTATGGCATATGCCACTTTTTACTGCTTTCAAAATGATTTTAATGTCTTTTTAAATTTCTGTGTTGATCCAAAAGATATATGATGAAACACTTCTTAATTTCCAGTGATTCAAAAATGATGTTTAATTATATTTGACTGTAATGAGAAAATAAGCCCTATAAAAATGTCAATTATTTTACTCAATAAAGATGTCTTTTTTGTCAAAATAAATGATTGACTTTTATTTTGTCAGATTTTTATTGAAGCATAGTATTTGCATGTAAAAGTATACAGCCCCAGCAATGGGCATTTACTATTATAGTGACCTTCTGTCACTATAGATTTGGCTATTTCTTAATATGGACATTCTATGTAAATGGAACCATATATATTATTTTGTGTCTGGCTTCTTTCACTTAGCACATTTTAAAACTCATCCATGTTGTCTTATGTATCAGTACTCTATTCTTTTTCTTGATGAATAACTACATTCCAGTGTATGAATATAATGCATTTTGTCCATCCCATTCACTATTGATGAACGTTTGTATAGTTTCAGTTTTGCCCATTATTTAAAATGCTCTTGTCAATATTTTTGCACAAGTCTCTGTATGGATATATATTCTCATTTCTCTTTGATAGAAATCTAGGAATGGTAACTGACTCATATGGTAACATAGGGTTAACATTTTTAAAAACTTTCAAGCTATTTTCCAAATTGGTTGTGACATTTTATATTTCAATGAGCAATGTATGAGGGTTCTAGTTTCTCTACATCCTTAAGACTTGTTATTGCTTATCTTTTTTATATTATAGCCATTTTACAGGGTGTGGTTTTAAGATGCATTTGCTCCATGGCTACTGATTTTAAGCAACTTTTCATGTGCTTCTTAACCATTTTACATATTATTCTATGAAATGACTATTCAAATTTGTTCAGCATCTAGGTTTGCAGAGCAGGTCCAGTCCTGGGACAGGCCAGGAGCCTGGTTTCAGGGAGCCAGCCTGGAGTTTGGAGCCCCTGGGGCCAGCCTGGCACTAGGGCAGGTCTGGAGCCACTGATAGGCTAGATGTTGGGTCTGTGGGGACCAGCCTGATGCTGGAGCAGATCAGGGGTCTGGGGCCACAGTAGTTCGTCTGGCACTGAGACTAGCCAGGAAACTAGGTACACAGGTGCCTACCTAGAGTCTATATTTGTGTGGGCTGATTGGAAACCTGGGACCACAGGACCCTGTAGGGAATCACCTGGTGCCACAGGAGTTAGAATGGTGCCATGTGGGTCAGCTCTGGGGTCTGTGGTAAAGTTGGCACTGATATCACTATCCTCCCATTGGAAGGATGTCTTTTCATGCTGGGCTGCCCAGGTTTGGAGAGCAAAGGTTAATGGAGGTAGTGTGAATCTTTCTTCCTTACCCTCCTTTTTGTATCTGCTTTTTTTTTTTTTTTTTTTTTTTTTAAATTTCAATGCCATAATCCCTGACCTGGAATCCTTGGCTCCTGTGTGGTATTCTTCAGTGGACATAGTTGTTCAAATTGATGTTTCTGGGAGGGCACTGTCACTAGATATTCTCATGTCATCTTTTTGTTTACATCATTTACCTGGTCCTATTTTGTAAATGAAAAAGACGTCATTTTACCTTAAGTGATAGCTAGTAAAAAAGTGTGCAGATAGTGGGTGCCTGAGTGGCTCAGTCAGTTAAGCTCAGGTCATGATCTCACAGTTCACGAGTTCGAGCCCCGCATCGGGCTCTGTGCTGACAGCTCAGAGCCTGGAGTCTGCTTCAGATTCTGATTCCCTCTCTCTCTCTTCCACCCCCACTTGTGCTCTGTCTCTCTCTCTCAAAAATAAATAAACATTTAAAAAAAACTGTGCAAATAGTTAGGCAATGTTATGGAAACATCAAGTTAAAGACACCTGCATAAAATTCAGGTGGCAATCACATTCAAGCTTTGTCAAACTCATTCAGAAGTTTCCAATAATGACTAAAGTAAAAAAAATCCCCTTGTACCACTAATTTCCTTATATCTTAGTGTAAGACATTAAATATCATCCTTGAAAAGACATAGGCCATGTGATTCCAAAATATTATATATTCTTTCCTTAAAATCACATTTTCTTCCTTAAATGGAGAATATTATAGGTTAAACCTCATGAGACTTCAGAACTGTTATAATTTTTTTGTATTCAAAATGTATTATTATTTCTAAGTTACTGTATGTTTATAAATTAATTTGTATGATTATATAAGCAAGGAGATTTGTGGTCATATAACCAAGAAACTTTCATTTGCATTCCATAAATCACTTCATGTAGCACTCACGTAGGGGTACAGACTTTACATACATAATCAGCCAATTGCAAACTGACAATAGGCCTGGCCCGTGACATATATAATACTATTGCCATTTTACAGCTGAGAAGACTGCTGTAGATTATATAACTAGAGAGCTACCTTGATTGCTATACAGTTCTGTATTTCTTTTGAAAAATGTAGAGACAAAACCAATTCCCATATTGTTTCATGCATAATAAGTAATATTATATACAGTTACTGATCACTGTTTTAATAATTTACATTACTGAATTTCCAAAAATAAATGCACCTAATGCAATTTCTTAACATAAAGAAAATGACCCAAGAACAATAATACAGGGGAATTTAATAATTTCTAGCTTATTACATATCATTTTAAGATAAAGTTATATATTATCTAATATATAGTAGCCTAATAATTCAAATTGAGTAATAACAATACTTAATGATTATTATAACTTAAATATACACTTTCAACAAATTAATTACTAATAATTAATCATTAAATAATTAATACTAATAATGTTATGTACTGAATGGTATTCCCCCCAATTCATATATTGTAGCATAATCATCTATGTGATTATAATTAAAGATAAAGCCTTTAAGGAATTAAGTAAGGTTAAATGAGATTGCAAAGGTGAGGACCTATTCCAATAGAATCAGTGTCTTCTAACAAGAGACACCAGATCTCTCTCTCTCTGTCTCTCTCTTTGTCTCTCTCCTTCTCTGCACATGCATACAGCAAAGGTCTATGTGAAGAACACAACAAGAAGATGGCTGACTGCAGGCCAGGAAGAGAGGTCTCACCAGAAACCAACCAGCATCTTGATCTTGGACTTCAGCCTCTAGAGCTTGAGAAATAAGTTTCTGTTATTTAAGCCACCCAGACTGTGGTATCTTGTTATAGCAGACTGTGTAGATTAATATAGAAGACAGGGATTTTATTTCTTATTTTAAAATATATATTGTGTGTTACCTAGTTACTTCAGAAGAATTAGGCAAGATTATATTGTGGCAACATAGGACCCCAAAATCTTAGTGGCATATAACCACAATGGTTTCTTTCTTGATCATATTTCACAACCACCATAGGTTAGCTGAAGCTTTGCTCCACACTGTCTTTATTCCAGGCTGACAGAGTAAACCCTATTAAAACACTGCCCATTTTGTGGCAAAGGAATAAATAGACATGGGGAACCATGAGCTAGCTCTTAAAACTTCTACTTGGAAATTATACATTTTACTTCTGTATAGATGCCCTCGGCCAAAGTAAACCACACAACCACTGCTTACATCAGAGGGTCAGGGAGATATAATCTTCCTACTAGAAAAGGGAGAAAATATATATATAATTTGCCCCAGTGTAGTGAGTCATATTAACCACGTCACCTAGAAAAATTACAGGTGATATAGGTTATAGTGATTATAACACTATTTAAAATCAACTCTTCTCTAAATGTCCTTACACAGGAGATGGTTGAATAAATGATGATGTTTCCACAAAATAGAGTATTAAAAAGCTGTAAAAAGAATGAAGTGTATGTGTGTGAATTAATGTGAAATAGAATTCAGATATACGTTGTGAAACCAAAGCAAACTGTATATTGTGAAAAATAAAGTGCAAAAGTATGTCTTTTGTATGATATATTTCATGTAAGAAAAAAAGAACATAAGAAAATATTCATGGTGTGCCTACATGCCTCAGTTGGTTAAGCATCCGACTCTTGACTTTGGCTGAGGTCATGATCTCATGATTTGTGAGTTCAAGCCCCACAATAGGTTCTGCTGACAGTGTGGAGACTGCTTGGGATTCTCTTTCTCCCTCTCCCATCTGCCCCTCCCCCACTCATGCTCTCTCTGTCTCTCTCAAAATAAGTAAATAAACTTTAAAAAAGAGAAAGTATTCATGCATCCATTTATTTGTGCAAGGAAATATAAGAAGGATAAACCAGAAACTAATGAGATTGATTATCTGAAGATGTATATGGGGATAGGTTAGAAAGAATTGGGTAAATGGGTATATGTTAATAGGGATGAAGGGAGAGCGAAGTTTCTCTGAATATACCCTTTCGTAGAACTCTGACTTTTAGAACCATGGGAATAGTTCACATACCCCAAACAAATAAATAATTTAAATCAACCAAGATGTGAGGGAAATTTAAAATGGAATTCAAACAGTAAGAGATAAATATAACTGTAATACAAATGAGTAACATAAGCAAAATTAAGTAGGTGGGAATAAAAGAACTAACTTAAGTTTGGAAAACCAAAGCTTATACATTTAAACTGCATACTGTAATGCTAATTCAAAGGAATTGTGAACAAATGCTTTGTTCTAGTTAGTATTTTCCCCCACAAGGATATGAATTAGCAACTCTGAAACTACTTTATAAATATAATAGGATTAAGTAAATAAGTAAATACATTTTGGACAATGAGAAATAAGTTCTCAATGTGGGAAAAAAGAGCTACACATATTGAAAGAGAGAGGTTAGAATAAACCCTGAAGCATTAAATCAGAATCAGATATATCAGAATGAACTTGGTTTTACATACACACACAAAAACATAGATAATAGATACAGAAATAAATATTGTATTTTCTAGCACTCCCCACTGAAATGGACTATAAGCAATAAATATAACTAACACACAGATTTTGATTTCTAAACACCATTTACTAAAAAAAGGAACCAGAGATCTTGAAAAAAGTCTGATTCTAAGGCTAAAGAAGAGAAAAATACAAGATGGCCCTGATATATCTTGTGGTTCTAGAAAGTAACAATATGCTCAGAAAAGAACAGAGGCATGTTGGGATGATTTAAAGGAACTTACAATGACCAAAAATGGAACAATTCGATCAACAATGTATAGTATTTAATTGTATCTATAGAATACATTTTGTATTTTTATAATATATATTATATGCAGTATAATATATAATATATATTCATTCTGATATATGTAATTAATTGATTAAATAAATGTGAGAGAAGAGGCATCTCTTCCTGATAGTAGTACTCCAATTAGTAAATATGCAAGGAATGATGTAAATAGAGAATCACCATTATGCTAATATCACAGTAACATTTATTGCAGACAAGAATCACTAAAAGGTGGTGCTAAAGGTAGTAGGGAAAATCATGATGAGGAATGGGACTTTTATTATCTCAAATACCTCAAAATATTCCCACCCATGGTACCTGTTACCTGCAAAGATGAAAATAACAGCTTTACATTGGAGAAACCTGGCAGACACTACCTGAAAGAAGAAATCAAAGCCAACTCACGAGTAATTTACAAGTCATGTTTATATTATGTACCACTCATAGGATGGTCTGAGAAAGCCACGACATGCCTTCAGTGGTATTTTGGCAAAAATATACGAACTCAGTCTGACCCTGTGAAAACATCTCGACACAAGTAAAGGGATTATATACAAAATAACTGGCCAGTATTGTGAAAGTTGTGTAAGACAAAACAAAACACTGAGGATCTGAGACAGACTGTTAAGAGACTAATGAGACATGGCAACTAATTCTAAGGTGGGATACTGCATTGCAGCCTCTTCACTTACTTAATACCTGTTCCCAGAGAGCCGAACACAGCTGAAGAAGCACCCTTGTCTCACCTCAGATTCAAAGTCAGGATACTCAAGTGTCCCTCTAATACTGCACAATAATCGTGACATGGTTTTTCATTTATTTATTCCCTCACACTCCTTGAACATTTCACCTTCTCCTCTCCTCATCTTCTAAAACCTCCTGCCCCATCTTTATTCTCAATGTATGGTCTTGCTTTCTATTTCACTAGGAAAATCAAAGCAAACAGAAAGAAACTCCCAACATCATACCTTGGTGCCTGCTATCATTTGGTCCCACACAATTGCTTCCCTTGTGTTATTAGAGTTGAACTGATTGTGGTTATACTTATTGCCAAACATTTGAGTTACACTGTAAAGTTCATTCCTTCTCACGTAAGCTAGTGTATCATTACCACTTTCCCATTTCTTTTCTACATCATTAAGTTTTTCTCTCTCAGCTGCATCATTTCTATGAGCAATTATCCTGGTAATTTACCTGTCTTTAAAAAGTCACTTTGATACAACCACTTCTCTCTCCATTTCATCATTCTCTTTTACAGCTAAATCCCTTGAAAGAACTGTCAATATTTTTGCTCTCCAGTTTCTCTGTGACCATTGTCCACTGACTCCACTCCAGTATTGATTTTGACCCTATCACTCCATCAAACTTGTTCTTGTCAATTCAGCAATGACCTCGACATTGCTAAATCCAATACTCAATTAATAGCTATCATAATACTTGACCTGCCTGTCAAGTTGATCTGCCTTCCTCTTTAAAAACTTTTTTTTTAATTGGCTTCCTGGAACCGCAAAGTTATGGTTTACTTTCACTATCACTGAGGTAAAATTCTGTAGACTTCACCATACTGTCCTTGAATCTCTTATTTTCTCTGTCTGCATCATTTCATCTGTGGTCTTCTTCATTTGCTTTCCTTTAAATTGTGCCTATATGCTAATGACTCCCAAATATATATTTCTGTCCGGGCCTTCTCCCCTGAATTTGAGTCCAGTGTATCTTTGACTGCCTACTCAACATTTTGGATCTCAGATCTGAAAGCTAGAATGTTTATTAACTTATCTCTCCAAATCCACGTTATCTATTCCACTTAATGGCAACTGCATCTTTCTTGTTAGACAAGTAAAAGACTTGAAATCATCTTTAAGTTTTCTCTTTTTCTCATACCCCACATCCAATCGAGCATTAAAACATGTTTGGTTCTACCACTTCTCACCACCTGTACTTCTCAATCCTGGGACTAATAACCTGGACCTACATTATGCCAAGAGCCACCTGAATCTCCGGATCATATCTTTTCACATCGACTCTCTATTTCTACATAGCACAGGGAATGTTTCCTTTAAATCATAAGTTAGATCATATCACTTTAATTTGAACCTTCCAATATTTTTTCAGTTAATTCAGAAAAAAAGCCAAAATCCTCAAATACCATCAAAACCTATCATATTTTGACCTTGTTACCTCTTTGACTTCATCTACTATTGCCCTCCTCTTTGGTCTGACTGACTTCCTTACTGTTTCAGGCATGGATGTTAACACCAACTGTACATTGTGTTAGAAAAGCATTTCCAATGTATCTTTATGACTCATTTCTTTATTTCCCTCAAGTGCTTATCAGAGATATGACCATTCTATTTAAATTTGAAACCCTTCTAACACAGCAATTTTTGCTGTCTAACCTAACATATAAGCTTTAACATAAGATACAATTTATTATTTGTCATGTTTTTTGAAAGTCCTTCCTCTACCCACCACAAATTATAAGATCCATAAAGATTGTTTATGTATGCTTTGTATCTCTACTACATAGAATGGCATATACTAGGTGCTCAAAAATATTTATTTAATCAATGAATGAATGAAAAGCCTCAGTGGCATCATCAATCACATAGAGACAATTTATGCTTCAGTCTTCTTTCCAGATAAAACAAGTGCTCTTCTGCAGGTACAAAGTGTTGTACAAATGAGTGATAGTAATATATTTCTCAATAACTATTAATGTAATCCTCTGAGTAGCCTATTGATTATTTTTTCTTTTTTTCTTTTTTATTATAGTTTACTGTCAGGTAGGTTTCCATAAAACACCCAATGTTAATCCCCACAAGTGCCATCCTCCATGCCCATCACCCCCCTTCCCTTTTCCTTCTCCCCCTTCAGCCCTCAGTTTTTCAGTATTCAAGAGTCTCTCATCATTTGCTTCCCTCCCTCGCCCTATTTTCCCCCTCCCCCTCCCCAATGGACCTCTGTTAAGTTTCTCCTGTTACACTTATGAGTGAAAACATATGGTATCTGTCCTTCTCTGCCTGACTTATTTCACTTAGCATGACACCCTCGAGTTCCATCCACATTGCTTACGAATGGCCAGATTTCATTCTTTCTCATTGCCATGTAGTATTCCATTGTATATATAAACCACATCTTCTTGATCCATTTGTCATCTGATGGACATTTAGACTCTTTCCATGATTTGGCTATTATTGAAAGTGCCGCTATGGACATAAGGGTACATGTGCCCCTATGCATCAGCACGTCTGTATCCCTTGGGTAAATCCCTAGCAATGCTATTGCTGGGTCATAGGGGAGTTCTATTGTTAATTTTTTGAGGCACCTCCACACTGTTTTCCAGAGCGGTTGCACCAGTTTACATTCCCACCAACATTGTAGGAGGGTGCCTGTTTCTCCACATCCTCGCCAGCATCTATAGTCTCCTGTTTTGTTCATTTTAGCCACTCTGACTGACGTGAGGTGGTATCTCAGTGTGGTTTTGATTTGTATTTCCCTGATGATGAATGATGCCGAGCATCATTTCATGTGTCTGTTGGATGTTCTCTTTGTAGAAGTGTTTATTCATGTCTTCTGGCCACTTCTTCACTGGATTATTTGTTATTCAGGTATGGAGTTTGGTGAGTTCCTTATAGATTTTGGATACTAGCCCTTTATCTGATATGTCATTTGCAACTATCTTTTCCCATTCCATCGGTTGCCTATTAGTTTTATTGATTGTTTCCTTTGCAGTGCAGAAGCTTTTTATGCACTGATGAGGTCCCAATAGTTCGTTTTTGCCCTTGATTCCTTGCCTTTGGGGATGTGTCGAGTAGGAAATTGCTGCGGTTGAGGTCAAGGAGGCTGGTTCCTGCTTTCTTCTCTAGGGTTTTGATGGTTTCTTGTCTCACCTTCAGGTCCTTCATCCATTTTGAGTTTATTTTTGTGTATGGTGTAAGAAAGTGGTCTAGTTTCATTCTTCTGCATGTTGCTGTCCAGTTCTCCCATCACCATCTGTTAAAGAGGCTGTCTTTTTTCCATTGGATACCCTTTCCTGCTTTGTCAAAGATTAATTGGCCATACATTTGTGGGTCCAATTCTGGGTTCTCTCTTCTATTCCTTTGGTCTATGTGTCTGTTTTTGTGCCAATACCATACTGTCTTGATGATGACAGCTTTGTAGTAGAGGCTAAAGTCTGGGATTGTGATGCCTCCCGTTTTGTTCTTCAATATTACTTTGGCTATTCAGGGTCTTTTGTGGTTCCATACAAATTTTTGGATAGTTTGTTCTAGCTTTGAGAACAATTCTGGTGCAATTTTGATTGGGATTGCATTGAATATGTAGATAGCTTTGGGTAATAATGACATTTTAACAATGTTTATTCTTCTGATCCATGAGCATGGGATGTTTTTCCATTTCTTTGTGTCTTCTTTAATTTCCTTCATAAGTTTTCTATAGTGTTCATCATATAGATCTTTTACATCTTTGGTTAGGTTTATTCCTAGGTATTTTATAGTTTTTTGCAAAATTGTGAATGGAATCGGTTTCTTGATTTCTCTTTCTGTTGCTTCATTATTGGTGTATAAAAATGCAACTGATTTCTGTACATTGATATTGTACCCTGCGACATTGCTGAATTCATGGATCAGTTCTACTAGGCTTCTGGTGGAGTCCGTCGGGTTTTCCATGTAGATTTTCATGTCATCTGCGAAAAGTGAAAGTTTGACTTCATCTTTGCCAATTCTGATGCGTTTTATTTCTTTTTGTTGTCTGATTGCTGATGCTAGGACTTACAGCACTATGTTAAAAAACAATGGTGAGAGTGGACATCCTCGTCGTGTTCCTGATCCAAGGGGGGAAACTCTAAGTTTTTCCCCACTGAGGATGATATTAGCTGTGGGTTTTTCATAAATGGCTTTTATGATGTTTAAGTAAATTCCTTCTATCCCGACTTTCTCGAGGGTTTTTATTAAGAACAGATGCTGTATTTTGTCAAATGCTTTTTCTGCATCTATCAACAGGATCATATGGTTTTTATCCTTTCTTTTGTTAATGTGATGTATCACATTGATGGATTTGCGAATATTGAACCAGCCCTGTAACCCAAGAATGAATCCCACTTGATCATGGTGGATAATTCTTTTTATATGCTGTTGAATTCGATTTGCCAGTGTCTTGTTGAGTATTTTTGCGTCTATATTCATCAAGGATATTGGCCTATAGTTTTCTTTTTTTGTTGGGTCTCTGTCTGGTTAGGGAATCAAAGTGATGTTGGCCTCATAGAATGCGTCTGGATGTTTTCCTTCCATTTCTATTTTTTGGAATAGCTTGAGAAGAATGGGTATTAACTCTGCTTTAAATGTCTGGTAGAATTCCGCAGGGAAGCCATCTGGCCCCGCGCTCTTATTCGTTGGGAGATTTTTGATAACTGATTTGATTTCTTCACTGGTTATGGGTCTGCTCCAATTTTCTATCTCTTCCCGTTTGAATTTTGGTAGTGCATGTGTGTTTAGGAATTTGTCCATTTCTTCTAGGTTGTCCAGTTTGTTGGCATATAATTTTTAAATTTTCATAGTATTCCCTGATGATTGCTTGTATTTCTGAGAGAATGGTTGTAATAGATCCATTTTCATTCATGATTTTGTCTATTCGGGTGCTCTCTCTTTTCTTTCTGAGAAGCCTGGCTAGAGGTTTATCAATTTTGTTTATTTTTCAAAAAACCAACTCTTGGTTTCATTGATCTGCTCAACTGATTTTTTGGACTCTATATTGTTTATTTCTGCCCTGATCTTTATTATTTCTCTTCTTCTGCTGGGTTTGGGGTGCTCTTGCTGCTCCCCTTCTGGTTCCTTTAGGTGCTCTGTTAGATTTTAAATTTGCGCTTTTTCTAATTTTTTGAAATAGGCCTGGATTGCAATATACTTTCTTCTTAGGACTGCCTTTGCTACATCCCAGAGAGTTTGGATTGTTGTATTTTCATTTCTTTTGTTTCCATATATTTTTTATTTTCTTCTCTAATTGCCTGATTGGCCCAATCATTCTTTAGCAGGGTAGTTTTTAACCTCCATGTGTTTGGAGGTTTTCCAGACTTTTTCCTGTGATTGATTTCAAGTTTCATAGCATTGTGATCTGAAAGTGTGCATGGTATGATCTCATTTCGTTTATATTTATGGAGGGCTGCTTTATAACCCAGTATGTGATCTATCTTGGAGATTGTGCCATGAGCACTTGAGAAGAAAGTGAATTCCTTGGCCTCAGGATGTAGAGTTGTAAAAATATCTGCCAAATCCATCTGTTCTAATGTGTCATTCAGGTCCATTGTTTCTGTAGTGATTTTCTGTCTAGTTGGTCTATCCATTGCTGTAAGTAGAGTATTAAAGTCCCCTGCAATTAACACATTCTTATCAATAAGATTGTTTCTGTTTGTGATTAACTGTTTATGTATTTGGGTGTTCCCAAATTTGGCACATAGATGTTTATAATTGTTAGCTCTTCCTGATGGAGAGACCCTGTAATTATTATATAATGCCCTTCTTCATCTTTTGTTACTGCCTTTACTTTAAACTCCAGTTTGTCCAATATAAGTATGGCTACTGTGGCTTTCTTTTGACTTTCAGTCGCATGATAGATATTTCTCCATTCCCTTACTTTCAATCTGAAGGTGTCTTTAAGTCTAAAATGAGTTTTTTGTAGACAGCAAATAGATGGATCTTGTTTTTTTATCCATTCTGCTACCCAATGTCGTTTATTTGGAGCATTTAGTCCATTTACATTCAGTGTTATTATTGAAAAATATGGGTTTAGATTCATTGCGTTCTCTGTAGGGTTCATGCTTGTAGTGGTGTCTCTGGTACCTTGTATTCCTTGCAACATTTCCCTCATAGAGTCCCTCTTAGGATTTCTTGTAGGGCTGGTTTGTGGTGATGAATTCTTTCGATTTTTGTTTATTTGGGAACACCTTTATCTCTCCTTCTATTATGAATGACAGGCTTGCTGGATAAAGGATTCTTGGCTGCGTATTTTTTCTGTTTATCACCTTGAAGATTTCCTGCCATTCCTTTCTGGCCTCCCAAGTTTCAGTAGAGAGATCTGTAACTACTCTGATATGTTTCCCTTTGTTTGTTAGGACCCTTTTTTCCCTAGCTGCTTTCAGAATTCTCTCTTTATCCTTATATTTTGCCAGTTTCACTATGATATGTCATGGTGAAGATCGATTCAGGTTACGTCTGAGGGGACTTCTCTGTGCCTCTTGGATTTCAATGGCTATTTCCTTCCCCAGATTGGGAAAGTTTTTGGCTATAATTTGATCAAGTACCCTTTCAGGACCTTTTTCTCTTTCTTCTTCTTCAGGAATTCCTATGATACGGATATTGTTCTGTTTGATTGTATCACTCAATTCTCGAATTCTCCTTTCATGCTCCTGGATCAATTTATCTCTCTTTTTCCCAGCTTCCTCTTTTTCTAAAATTGTGTCTTCTAATTCACCTATTCCCTTCTCTGCCTCTTCAATTCATGCAGTGGCAGCCTCCATTTTATTATGCACCTCATTTATAGCATTTTTTAACTCGTCACAGCTATTTTTTTAACGTTTTTATTTATTTTTGAGAGAGAGAGACACAGAGCATGAGCAGAGAAAGGTCAGAGAGAAAGGGATCACAGAATCTGAAGCAGGATCCAGGCTCTGAGCTGTCAGCACAGAGCCTGATGTAAGGCTCAAAGCCATGAACTGTGAGATCATAACCTGAGCTGAAGTTGGCCACTTAACTGACTGAGCCACCCTGGCACCCCTCATCACCACTATTTTCAAGGTCCCTAGTCTTTGTACCAGTAGCTTCTCTGATGTATTCCATGCTTTTTTCAAGCCCAGCAATTAATTTTATACAATTGTTCTAAATTCTTGCTCTACTATGTTGCTTATATCTGTTTTGAGCAATTCTGTAGCTGTGACTTCTTCCTGGAATTTCTTTAGAGGAGAATTCTTCCATTTTGTCATTTTAGCTAGCTTTCTGTCTCTTGTCACTTTTAAAAGCTTGTTATGCACTCTGCACCTGTGAGTATTGCCATATTTAAGAAGGGTCTTTGACTGTCTAAGGCCTGTCCATTCAAAAAGTGTTCTTTTAATGGCGTCTCTTGGTTTCTCTTGTTGTGCCTTTTGTTATTTTATTTCCCTACTCAGTGATATTTGGGGCTCTCCACCATGTGTACTTTGGCTTGTTTCTGGAGGTAACCCTGAAAAGGAAAACAGACAGACAAACACATAGGAAACAAAAGCACACAAATGCACAGACAAATCAAATAAATAAGCCAACCAAAATGGGAGAGAAAAAAAAAGAAATGAAATAAAAAAGGGGGAGAGAAAAACAACAGAAGACAAAGGACAGTCTAAAAGCATAAAACCAGAAATCCTAGCTTCAAATAAAGAGTAGGGTGGAGGCAGTGCTGTTGAAGGAGCATATACAAAGAGAAAAGTGGCAGGTGTGTGGAGGAAGTGAAATTGAACATTGACCAGGCAGAAAGACTAAAAGGCTTACTTCAGAGAGAGAAAGAGGAGAATATGGTAAGAGGTGAGGAGAAAAAAATGAAGATAATGTTACCCAAAGAAACTATATAGTCTGATTATTCCAGAGAGAGAGAGAGAGAGAAAGGAAGGTAGCATCAAGAGAATGGATTAAGTATGACTGTTTAGGCAAACCAATGTCCCACGTGCCCAGTCCAGCGGAGGGGAGAGATAAGAATGAGATAAGGGAAAATATATCTGATGAGCAAAAATTGATCAAATCACGGCAATGCATCAATGTTGGTCTTGCCTAGGCTCCAGGGTGGGGGAACGGGGGTGGGGGGAAGGCAGTTCTCCAGCTCAGATGGGCGTGGTTTGGTGTAGACAGGTCTTGCCTCCACTGCAGTCCTGAAGGCTGCTCCCTGAGGCCCCGCCTTGGTGGTTGTGGGGAGAAGAATGGAAGCGCCCCAGTCCCTTCTCGAACCAAGCATTGCAGCCCATTCTTTTGGGTCCGATCTCCCTGTGCCATGGTGAGCCATGTTATATTTCGTAAGCCCTGCCTCATTTCCAGATCCTAGCCCACGCACTTTAATGATACCGCCTGAAATGTACTCCCGCAGGCCAGGCGGCTTCCTAGCCGGGATCGAGTAGGGGGAGTAGGGGAGCAGTTTCTCCTGGCACCACCTGGGATGGGGGCGCCTAGCCCAAGGAAAGTGCCCCAGCTAGAGAGAAAGGATCTCTCTCCCCATTCCCTGCAGTTACAGATGGGATGATAGGATCCCTCTCTGTCCCGGTCAGAGGTTTTTCTCTTCTCTAGAGACAGCTCTATGAGCATTTTCAGTCTGTCTTTCTCTTCTCCTTGTCTGTCTGTAGCTCTGCGCAGCTCTGCTTGGCTCTCCACAGAGGAGGCTCCCTCCCCTCCAAGCCTCCGTGTCCTGGCCAGTTTTTATCTTCCCCAGTTCTCACTCACACACCTATGAGGCTGTCTTCTTAGTGGGCTCTCTCTCTTTTCCCCCCAGACTCTTGCGGATCAGAGTATTGTGGTTTTAGTCCTTCTTAGGTTGATAGATGTGGGTGGGCGAAAAGTACAGAGTTCCCTACTTTTCCGCCATCATGCCTCCTAGATTATTTTTTCATTAGAGCCAAAATATACTATGAATGTGGATGGTAAAACACAAAAGTCTAAAATTAATAACATATTCTTCAAAGACTTGTTCAAATACTGTGTACATTCAAATATTGAAAACCATATTTTTAATAAGCCTACAAGTAATAAAATGCTTGTTTCCCAAGAAAGAAATATGGCCAGTAAGAATTCCATTCCAAACAAGGTCATATTCACAGGTTCCAAGGGTCAGGATGTAGACATATCTTTTTTGGAGCCACAATTCAACCCAAACAGTAATAATAAAATTAGACATTCTTTGTTCAAAATTATTTTATTGTTCTGCACATTCTTTCTCTCTTTGCTCTGTTTTAAAATGTATATGTCAAGACCAAACAAATTTACTATTATATTTCTTACCTTCAAAATTACTTTTGGACAGATGAATATCCTAAACCATGTAGTTTTCCTGTTAGATAAAAGGAGAAAGCTTTTAAGCCTTGATGTAAAGATTTACATTTTTTTGATACTGTTGAAATGCACTTTAGTATTGCTAGTAATAGCTTCAATTATTTTCTTAAAGTCTTTAAAGGTTTCTCAAAGTACAGTAAATGCACTTAGGCTAAAGACATGTCTATATGTATAAAATAGCCAGTTGAAGGCTGCAGGCAAACCTTGATTTAGTCAGTGAAGATGAGCGTTTGGCAAAAAAAGGTTGTGACAAAGGATGTACTGAAGAAGATAAAAGAGTAGTCACTGAGTAGCACAGTTTTAATGAACTGACCCAGAGTATAAAAAGATAATTAGAGTCATAATTAGAGAACAGTAATTCATACTGAAATTATATGTGAATACCCTACAGTAAAATGCTAGAGTTATTGGTGGAATCGATGCAATACTTTAAATGTAATCTAATGTTCACTGTTTTTTGTGAGCGAGACAAGGACTAAAACACCTTATCTTCCCTCAAAGGCAGCACTGAATGTGAGAAATGCCCTGTGTAAAAGCACATTAAAAGAAAAAAAAGAATGTTAGCTCCCAGGGACCAGCAACTGAGCTAACAGTGAAAATTGGCTTTTCCTTATAACCTATAAATACGGTACTTTCTACTGCAGAGAATCTCAGATACCCAATACTACAGCTTTAAAGTTAGCCACAGTTAAAAAATATCCATTTTCATTGGGCAAACTCATTTAGCAGATATCATACATAGCATCATTAATTCGAGAAATCCTGATTGTTCCCACTGATATCCCTTAAGCCTACCATGAAGCATACTCTGACATGAAATCATCCAAAGTAACTCAGAAAAGGATGGCAGAGAACATGCAGGTTGCTTGGGGCAGCAAAATCTACCACTAGAAATTAATAGAGACTATCTCATTTCTTATTTAATACTAAAGAAACAAATTTTGCTTTTAACTTGTTTCTGAAACCCAGATAATTTTTGCTTTCTTCTCTCTTGTTTCTGCTCTCCGATCCATTCTGCCAAATATATTATTTCCTTTTTAAATCAACATTTAATGAATGCGTACTATGTGCCAGGCAATAGATAAGTACATTACAAAGCATCTGATCTCACAGGGATTCGTTATTAAATCCATACTGCATTTGCTTATTGAGCACTTCACACTGTGTTCGTTGTTTTGTGATGATTAACTGGTTTAATGTTACAACAACCTATGGGTTAAGGGGGCATTAGTAACATCCTAATTTTATAAATAAGAAAAATCAAGGTTTGTGGAAGTTGAATAACATAAGCAAATTCATGAATTCAGAAAGTGCAAAGCTGGCTTTGAGCCAAGCTACCTGACTCCAAAGGCAAGGTTCTCGCTGATTGATCACTCAGCGAGATTGATCAACATGCTTTCAGTTGCTCACACTGGCTGTATTATACTTCCCCACCTTCATATCTACCTTGATGTTAACTTTCTCCACAAAATTCTACCTATTTTATTCTTGATGGCAAACTACTGGTGATCATTCAACAATAAGTTTGCCTTCTCTCTACAATATTTTCTACTTGTTTCAACTATTCAGTTCTCTTTCTACTACTCTAGAAAATTTCCATTCTCTGTTAGGTAATACAGTAATCACTAACAAGGCAGCTGGTTAGGATTTGCTCAGAGAGGCAGGAAGAGGAAAGAAGGAAGAATGGCACTTCAAGCAGAAGGGAGTTGAGCTAGTGAAAGTAGGGACAAGATATATGATTCAAAGGTTGGGCAGGATCTAAAAAGGTGAATGGTGTGAGATCTTATTTTTAATGACAATTTTGGGGTAATCAACTGGGTCTATAGTAGATCTCACTTATAAAAGTTAAAGAGATGAAGTTGACTTTGATGTCTTTAAAACAATTACTACATTATGTTTGTACTTGAGTCTTCAGAGTTGATCTCGGTATGGACACAGAATATTACCATTTCTAAGAAAGAAATGAAAGAGGAAATTGTCCATTTTAGGTATTGCTTATGTCAAGTCAGTACCCCTAAAGCAGTATATTTGATGGGACACGGACACAACCTCTGAAAGCAGTAATGAAGTGCACATGCCTGATGATCTTCATTCTTCTCTGAGCAGCTCTGCGTGTGGCAGTGAATATGCTGATAAGCTTAGATTGTGCAGATGTTTCTTCCAGGCAAAGAGAATCAGAAGAAAGAGTCAGATTTATGCCTTAGTAGAGCATATATTGAGATGCAAAGAGGATAACGAAACAGAATACCATAGGGACTAGAGTTTAAGAGCCATGCACTTCTTGGGCAGATCTAGGTGTTCTGAATTCAGATTTTAATAATATGGCAAAAAAAAAAAAAACAAACAAACAAACAGAAACCCAGTAAGGATACAAACTGTTCAGTCAGAAACCTGGATTCAAATCCAGTCTCCACTGTTTACTAGCTGAGTGATCTCAAGTGCGTTGTTGACTTCCAAAAGCCAGCTTCACCTTGCACCATCCATAAAATGAACATAACAATATCTCCTCCTAGAATAAATGGAATAATGTATGTAAAACATCAAAAAAGAGTACCTAACTCATGACTGATAATCAATACTAGCTCTTTTGGTTTATTTTATGCCACAATGAGAGATGTTAATATAACCTTTTTCTTTTAAGTTCTAAATAAAAGAAACAGGACAGAAAACTTCAATTTAGAATTCCAAAGCTTCTCAGAACTTTTTCACTGAAGACTGGGTTTACTTTCCCTGGAGTCCGGGTATCCATGTGAGACCAGCAGTGGACAGACCTCAGAAACACCATGTCGGGAGTGGTTCAAGTCCATGACACATATCAGATCAGGGCCAGCTTCCTCAGGGAAGGCACCCACTGCAGGGATATTCATGAGGTCTGTGGAATTTTGATGTCACTAGGCTGAGCTAGATACACATGAAAGACTCCACAGGGGAAAAAGTAAAACTTTGCTTTTGACAAGAAAAGAGGAACAATGTTAAATCTTTGCTAGTTCCACTGAAATTAAGACACAGCCCCCACAGCCCCCAGTTCTTTAAGCTATAAACCCTTCAGCACTCTGCCAGGAATGCTTATAAATTGTGACTCATCTTGCAGCACCCATTAGCAATCTTCAGTGCTAAATTGGTACTTTCAACATGATAAGTGCCTTTCCACCCAGTGAAAGAGCATCCACTTTCCCTTCTACTTACAAGTGAGCTGGAGGAAATTTTTGTTGTTGAGCTTTGTTATTTTACCTGATCTACTGGAGAATCTCCAGCAAAGATTCCTAATAGCTACTGCTTAGCAGTGTATGATGAAACTAAGTCTTAACTCTTTCATATTCATCCCCTGTACTAATGCAAATAACACTTGTTTCAACTCGTATTTCAATTTCATCCAAAGAACATAAAGTCTTGGCAGACTTCAATTTATTATACATATTGCATTTGATGGATGATCATCTTCACACTGAGAAATGGGGCCACTGGGGATGGGAAATTTCCTGACAATGATTCACTCAATAAAATAGAGTTGCTTCTTTGAAAAGCATCAAAACTTGCCGTTAATACATCTACTTTAAGATCAGAACCCTTCCATAAATAAAACTCCAAAGTATTTTTTGCTCTTTTCTTTAAATGACACTACACTGTTGTTGAGCATGTTTTTGATAATATCTGTAGCCATTTAATAGGTAAGAAGCAAAGAAAGCACAAGTTCAGTGATAACTAAGATTTTAAGGGGCACTTTTAAAAATCATCAATGTTGTTATAACAGAGAGAGAAAATGATGAGCAAGAGGTTCAGTAAAAGTAGGTGAATCTCAAAGTTGTATGCTTTCCGGAATGGGGCCAACAGAGACAGGAAATTATTTGTACTCCTAAGAGTGTCATTAAACCTGCAGGGGAAAAGAATATACAGTTTATGAAAACAAAGATAAAAAATAAGCAATTTGTGGGAGAAAATAAGAATAGATAGAAGATATACTTCCTAGCAGGCATACAATCATAGATAAATAAAAAAGAAATAAGAAGGACAATAAAAATGAGACATTCCAGATGGGATGAAGAGAATTAATGACAAAGAAATAATGTATCAGTTGAGACATGAAATTACAATTTAAAGATGAAAAAATGCATAAATAAATGAACAGGTATTATTTTCATTTTTAAATTCATTAAAATATTAAATTACAACTATAATTAATATAGGTAAGACAGAGTAGTATTAGGGGCTTAAGGTACACTGAAAAGACCACTGAAAATCCAGTCCTGAGAATACAGTTTGATTTCAGTTGTTGGTTATACTATCATAATCAGATATTATAGAAAGTGCTCAATAATATTCTACCTACTCCATGATATATTTTCTTCAACACCCAGTGTTTAAAAATAACAGACATTTTCCAAACTGATAACTAGACATGTTCTTTGCTGACAATACTGTGTAAGTATCAGTGGTTGTTAATTGAGCACACATTAATTACTTTATTTAGCTCCTTCATCTATTCTATTCCTTAAAAACAACTACACACTTATCTTTATATATAAATAAAACTGACTGAAACGGAGAGGTTAAGAAACTTGCGAAAAGCACACAGCTTGCAAGGGCTAGAAATTAAATCCATATTTGTGTGACTTAGATCACTTAATTCTTAAATGTGTCTGACAGGAGGGATTATCTATGTGTCATTGAGAGAGTTATTTACATGATAGACATCACATTATTACTTCCATATCTTTCCATTTATTGCCTAGTTAACTCATATGGTTATTACCTTAGCTCCATTTTGGTGGAAGACAGAGTAAATAAAAGTTTAAAATAGATAATAGCAAGATAAATGATAAAAACATTTTTAAAAATCTCTCCAGAGAAGCTATAATTTTCTTAAAAACATTTTGTGTTTCTTTGTCTACTTCTATCATAGATAGACTAGTATAAAATGTAGAAGATATGCTCTGTAAATACTCATTGAATAAGTCATTCTGGTCATTCCTATTAAATGTCCAAAGCCTTTCATATGCATAACTAATAAAATTGATCTCTAGAGATTACAAAAATAAATAATAAGACTCAACAAGAGACAAGAGGATTGGAAAACAGTGAAAAACTCATAAAATAAACATGCATGGTACATTAATAATAATAGGTAGAGTTTATTGACATTTACTTTGTGCCAGTCTTTGCTCTAAGAACTTTTACATGGATTAACTTCTTAGTGTGCATTAGAGTCCTATGAAGAGCTAGGCCAACCGTTATTAAATTGCCAACATTCAAACTTTGTTTTAGATAAACTTTTCACCTAGAATAGGCTTAGATTTATAGAAAAATGACAAAGATAGGACAGAGTTCTCATATATTCCACACCAAGTTCTTCTTCTTATTAACACCTTATATTAGTATGTGTAGTACTCAGCATTTTCCAGAGGAAATAGATAGATGATAGACGATATATGATAGATGATAGATGGAAACATACATACATACATACATACATACATACATAGCTAGATGATGCATAGATTTATTATAAAGAACTGGTGCATATGATTATGAAGGCTATAAAGTAACATGATCTACAAGCTGGAGACCCAGGAGAGTTGACTGTGTAAATTCCAGTCCAAATGCAGGAGGAGAACAAGGTCCTATTTTAAAAACTGTTAGATAGAAAGAACAGTTTTTCCCTCATCTTGCCAATGGATTGATTGGGACCAACTGGGATTGGGAAGGGCCATCCACTTTAGTCAGTCTACTGATTAGTTTGTTAATCTCACCCAGAAACACCCTCATGGATACCCCAGATAATGTTTATCCAAATATCTGAGTACCCTGTGTCCCAGTCAGTTTGACATATTAAATTAACCATCACTTAATGAACCAACATTGATTCTTACTGATTCTAACCTCCATGCTTTACTCAGATTTCCTTCATTTTTAATCTAATGCTCTTTTTCAATTCCAAAATCCTATTCATGATACCACATGACACTTAGTTATCATATATTCTTAGGTTCCCCTTGACTTTGTTTCTCTGATTTACCTTGTTTTTGATGAACTTAATTTTGTGGAATACAGGTCAGGTATTTTGTTTTGTGACCTACTATTGGAATTTGTCTGATGTTTTTTCTCATGATTAGATTGGGATTATAGGTTGCTCAGTCGAAGAACACAGAAGTAAGCTACCATTTTCACTGCATCATATCAAAGGTGCATACTATCAAAATGATTTACCACTGTTGTTATTAAACTTGATCACTTGTCTAAGATAGTTTTTTTTCAGGTTTCTTTTGAAAGAAATGTTCTATGTATAGCCAACACTTAATTAGTGGGGAGTTATGTTTTACCTCCTCAAGGTCAGAGTAGCTACAAAAGTAATTTGGAATTCTTCTGCATGAAAGATTTGTCTATCTTTCACCATTTATTAAATTATTCAATCATTTATTTATGTCGTTTATGGACTCAGGGTATCTATTTTATACTTTGTATTATAATCTAATGCTACTTTATCTTGTTGCTCAAATTATTTCAGTTCTGGGGATCTGGAGCTTTTTAAATTATCTCCTTTGTTCTCTAGATGGATGTAAAGCCTATTAAAAAATGTGGGTCCCTCGATGACTACTGACCCCAGGAGTTTCTCATTCTCTTGCTAGTCCACACTCAGGTCTCACAATTAATCCAAAGTGCCATTTAAGTGTTCCTCCAGGTTTACTGCTTCAGTGATTTCTGCTCTAGGTAAGCAGATCTGGTGTCTGACTCTTTGGCTGAGCCAGTCTCTCAAGGTTTCAGGATGGTGGTTTGCCCTGCAACTTCAGTTCTCTGATAGGTCCATGAAGAGTAATTGGTTTTCAGTTTGCTACACTTTTTCATGCGAGCACATAAGTGTGGCCTCTGAGCTCTTTACATGTCAAAGCTGAAGCGGGAAATATGCAACCATCTTTGACTTATCATTATTACCCCCTTTTCTTAAACAGATGGTAAGACTGAAGTCCAGAAAGCTCACATAAGTCACCCAAGGTTATGCTCTGGGAATTGTTGCATCATGGGTTGAACTCAGTCTGATGCTGGTGGTCGTGATCTTGACTATGTGGCACTACTTCTATATCATACAACATAACACTATTAAAGATGTGAATAAAATAATGTTGGGGCACAGAAACAGAGGAATTTTAAGAATTAATTATAAAGGAAAGCCTCAGGAAAGAGGTGACTAGTGAGCTGATGCAGAGAATAAGGAATTTATGGGGCAAGGGAGGGTAGGGACTTCTAGGCAAAGGAGCAACAGGTATAAAGGCATACAGACATTAAAAAGAATGTCATCTGTTCCGATTTAGTTGTTGAAGTAGAAGTTATACGTCCAGGATACTGATAAATCTGGAGACAGGCCCTCTGCCTTGTGAAGGGCTATCCTAAGGACTGCACATGGAATTTATAATTGACAGAGAATGAGTAGAGTCTTTTAAAGTGAGAAAAGGTGCACTAGAAGATGGCCCATTATAGATGAGAGATAGGTGGCAGGGAACTTATTTGTGAGACTTTAACTGTGGCAACAATAAAATTTGAGTGATATGCATTTATGTGCCTTACAGTTATATGTAATATTTGATTCCCAAAATAAAAATAGCAAAACACAGTCTCAAGAAGCTGATGCAAATCTTACCCAGCTCTTTCTGTTGCTTCTTAAGGTTCTCATCAGGACAGAACACCTTGGGTAGATGACCTTCAGGAGAAGTTTTCTTTATGGCTTGACTACTGACATCACAGAGATTTAAATTCATAAGAAAGCTCCTGTTTACTACTTTCCTACACATTATTATTATCACTTATATAAAAATCATGTCCTGTTATTAAAACTACACTTGTAATTAAAAAATAACAAGTACCATAATCTCAAAATATTCCTATAGTAAATGCTTGAACACAGTCGTAATTTCAGAAAAAGCAATTTAAATAAACAGGCAATGCACTTACAACACACTTACTTTCACCCAAGCACACTTGTTTTGAATATGACTTATCATCATGATATATGTAAAATGGAATGTATTCTCAGCTTTTCTGTAAATTCCATAAGTTCAACTCTGTTTGTGCCCCCTTGGCAATGATCTTCCAGACCACATTGCTGTAGAACAATTTATGGCAAATGGAATTTTGTGTTCAATTCTTTATCAGCCGGCTACAATATTGACACTCATTTTTCTCCATGATTTTCATACTATTATTGCTATTAGCATTATAGAGTTTATCTGCATATCCATGCCGACCTCAGATAAAAATTGAACCTCGAAGGAAAGACGAAGATAATTGTTTGGCACCTTTGCACCTTTTTTTCCTCCCACCCTTTAACAGGAAGCTTAATACTTTAAAATATTAAAAGAAAGCCTAATGCCTAAATAATTAAAAAGGAAATATTAGTGTTCAAAATGTAAGCTAGTATAAATGATACCAACTTCCTCATTTACTTTTGGTAGTTATCAATTTGTAAGGGAAGAAATTCCATACAGTAATTCCAAGCAGATTTCATTGCATGATTTTTTAAAAATACAATAGGAGGAGTGGGAAGAAAGAACTCTCTTGTCCTGGAAGTATTCTGTTTGTTTATTTTCCTATAGAACTGCCTGAGTAAGGGACACTGAACCCCCACTTTTTGGAGACAATGAAACTAAGGAAGGGTAAAAAAAACATAGCTAGATAAGAAGCCAAAATCAGTAACTCACAAAAGGGAGCCAAAATGAATAACCAAACGAAAATAAGGTAAAGGGGGTGGGAAGAAATCGATGTAAAAACAGGAGCATAGGAATGACAAGGCTGGGCATAAAAAAAGAAAAAAGGTATCTAATAAGTACTACCTATATTATTTTTTATTAATTTTTTTTAACATTTACTTAATTCTTAGAGACAGAAAGAGAGAGTTCAAGTAGGGGAGGAACAGAGAGAGAGAGGGAGACACAGAATCTGAAACAAGCTCCAGGCTCTGAGCTGTCAGCACAGGGCTCTAACTCAGGAACCTTAAGATCATGACCTGAGCTGAAGTTGGACACTTGACCGACTGAGCCATTCAGGTGCCCCTTAAATAACTACCTTTAAAACACTTAGTGCCAAATTTAAAATATGGAAAGCTAAAAAAACAAAAACAAAAACAAAAACACTATTTTTTCTGTATCTCTGTCTTTGTCTTTGTCTCTGTCACTGTCTCATGCTGGCATATGTGGGGAAATGTTCATTTGCAGAAAAAGGAAGGCATATGGTCCAGCCAAAGCTCAGAGGAAAGCAGGATTTCAGGCTCCATTGGACTAGCAAGACTAGATGCATAATCATCATTAAACAAACAAATAATAATAATAACAGTTCTACTAGCAATGTGAAATGTAATTAGTTTATGTTTTTGTAAATAACAAGTTAATTTTAGCAAATCAACAACCAAAAACATGTTGAAGCAGAAAAAATCTCAAATGACCATGGACAATGTTAGTGACATACGAATAGTTTTAAAGGGAAAGCTCTCAACATGCTACTATATTATCTAGTGTGAAATAAGTTTGCTTGACTGATGAATGGTAAAATCTCCTCAATGACTGCTATATAAAATCTACAGCATAACATATGATATATTCATTGCATAAATAAATATTTAGTATGTCAAACATTAAAAGATTACCAAGGTTGATTCCAAGCAATTTAATAAAATTCAAGGAAAGCATCCAAATTAAGAAATGAAATGGATAGAGGAAATGTAAAAAAAATGTAAAGAGATGTGAACATAATGGGTCAAGTAGACTTTATCTTCTCAGAGGATTTTGCAAGAATAAACCTATTAAAAGAATAAATTTGCTGCAAATCTCGCCCTATACTTTCTGTAGTTATAATGAAACTCATTTAAATGAATATTTGATAAATGCATAAATGAATAAAGATGAAATGAATAAATGAATGGAAAGGGAACATAAATACTAAATGGTGGAAATTAAATGAATAATTCTCTTGAATAAATCATCTTCATTCAAGTTTGCCAGCATTCTGTATAGAGTAATACCACCTAAAATGGTAATTTTGAATGGATCACGGTAACGAATTTATCTATACAAGAAGTATATAAATTTATGGCTATAATCAATATACTCTAAACACACTTCATTAAGTGCTCTGTCCTTTTAGTGCCTTACCACACTATATTTAAATGATATTTTCTTCATGGAGTTAGATTATCCAACATTTCTTTCAGTCACTTTTTAACATTGAGAATTCTTATGTTCCAGGGAATAGGAGAAATCTTTCTCCATGTGTTTTCTTCTCAGAATATTAAACATATTTACCTAATTACACTCCTTTTTCTATCATTCTTCTTCTGGAACCTTTCCAATTGTCCTTTCTATGGCTACTTTTGATTAGATTGGTATAATCCATATTAATCCTACTCCAGGCTACACTGTCAAATTTAGGATAAGGAAATGTTTTGTGTTTGTCTTCTGAGTAACCAAGCATTTTTGTTTTGTTTTGTTATAACTCCTAATCATTTAAAAGCAGACTTGTGCATTAAAAGAACTCATTGTGCAACCATGAAGAAAGGTGACTAGAATTATTGGAAAATGAAATTTGTGAATATTTAATAAATAATTACCATTTCATACACTGAAGAAAAATCATCTCTTGAAAAACAAAGTTCTCAGATCCTACTCAAATGACTAGATAAGCCTCATGTGTCATCAGACGAGTGATTGTTTAGAGTTAAGTCAGTATTTTTTGTATCCATGAAAAGTTTGAACAATTAAAAAGAGAATCCTTTTTTTTAAACTTTCAATCTTAACACAACTAATTTGTTTAAAATACTTATTCATTTTAAATTGTACAAAGGTAAACAGGCTGATTCACTTTGAATTGTTGCCAAGCCCAAATTAGTAGGCTCGCAACTTAAAAATTTTAATTCTAGGTTTAAAAAAAATAAATCTTACAAAGTTCTAATTATTAATCCAGCAAATTGAAAGGTATGTACTTTTTGAAAATGCACCAGGTTAGCTCATGGGAAACTCTTTCCCCGTGCCAGATCCGCTATTGACTCTCTATACAATTTCAAACACATTTTACAGGTTTTGTTGAAATGTTCCAAGTGAAGAATTATCCATATATTTTAAAATCTGTTTTATTTGCTTAGGAAAATTGTATTTATTTTATTATTTTAATGTCATTAATGCACACAAAGAAATATATAGCCCTTGAAAATTAAAATACATTACAATAACATTTCTTCCTTTGAATACCTCCCAACTTAATAACTAGAGCATCTCCAATCCTAGTGCTTTCACATATGTCTTCCTCTTCTTTGCTTTGCCCTGCCTAACCCCAGTCTAATTTACAGGGTAATATAAAATGTTGATATTTTATTAATATTAAATATCTCTTACATGTGGCTAAACCAATTATCACTTCCTCTCCAAATTCTGGTATTTCCAGACTATAAGCATCTATCAATCTATTGGGTGAAAAATAATATCTCATCTCATTTCAATTTTCATTTTGTGATGATAGGTAAGATTGAACATCCTTTTTATGCTTAATCACCATTTATATTTCTTTTTGGCAAAATGTGTGTTCATGTAATAACTCTCTTTTCTCATTGATTGTCTTCTTCATGTAGATTTGGAAGAGCTCTTCATGCATTCTGGATAATAGTTCTTTATTGAAAATATATTCCCATTTTCTTCATGGTGTCTTTTAGTAAACAGAAGTTCTTAATTTTTGTTTTTAATTTTTTTAATGTTTATTCATTCTTGAGAGACAGAGAGAGCGAGAGCATGAGTGGAGGAGGGGCAGAGAGAGAGACACACAAACACAGAATCTGAAGCAGGCTCCAGGCTCAGAGCTGTCAGCACAGAGCCTGACGTGGGACTTGAACCACGAACCATAAGATCATGACCTGAGCTGAAGTCGGACAGTTAACCAAATGAGCCACCCAGGTGCTCCAGAAGTTTTTAATTTTTAAGTATACAAATTTGTCAAAATTTAATGACAGATGTCTTTGTAAATTGTTTAGGAAATTCTTTTCAATTCCAAAATTATAAAGATAGCCTCTCATTTTCTGAAAATATTTCAAAGTTTTGCCTTGATGTCTTTATTCCATCTGAAATAGACTTTTGTATATGGAGTAAAGTAAGCACTTAGTTTTATTTTTCCCCATATGGACAATGAATTATTCCAGTATGTCATTTAGCTAAAGGATTGATACTCTTCCCAATAATTTTCAAAACCATTTCTGCTAAATATCAAGACTGTAATAAATTACATTGGTCAATTTTTCTATCATCTTCTTACTCCAGTGAAAGTAAATGTTGGTATTTGGTGGGGAAGTCATCTGGTCTTGCCTTTTTTCATGTTTATCTTGGCTTTTCATGGCCCTTTGCTTTTCCATATATGTTTTAGAAAGCAAAATATTTTAGGGAATTTCATTTGAAGTTTGTTTAATCTATAGATAAACTTTGGGACTTGATCATAACTATGATAGATTTGTCAACATCTCTCAGTACTTTTATTAGTTTTTTGTTATATATTTTAACCAATTTATTAGATACACCTGAGTTTGAATCTATTATGTTTTCCTGGAAATTTTAAAAATGTAATGATACTTTCCAGCCCTAATAATGCTTTTGTCCTTAATTAATTCAATGCACATGTATTCAGTGTTCAGTAAATGCTAGGAACTTGAGATTGAACACAAGTTAACAGAGCATCACACGTTTGGAGCATTTTCAGTAGTTCTTTATGGTTGATTCCTTATATGTTCAGTAGGTAGCAAAGGAGTTCCAAACATCACTCTAAAATATGCCATTCTGGTAGTCTGATTCTTTCGAGTTGAAGGCACTTGAAAAATATCAGATGTAAGAAAAATACTCTAACCTTCCTTCTTTTTTCTTAAAAGTAGGAGATGAAATTCCCATGTGAAAAATGTCTTCCCTCTAGTAGAAGAAAAGTAACATTCTATCATCAAGTAACATTCTTATTATCAAGAAGTGAAGAACGAGAGAATTCTATACAGACTTTGTTAGAATAATTTTTTTATCTTCCTTTAGCATTTCCACACAGTTTACTTACTTTTCCACAATTGTCTCTCTGTTCACCCTAATATAAAAGCATGCAAGTTTTACCATTTCTTGGGGTCTTCATTCCTTATGAAGGCTCCTGTGTCACATAAAACTTCTATGCCTTTCTCCTATTGATGTCTTATATCAATTTAATTCACAGGCTCTACATACAAAAAAAAAAAAAAAGAAAAGAAAAGAAAAGAAAGAAAGAAAAAACCTCTAAGAAGGTAAAATTTTGCTTCCTTGACAGTAGTGAGATATGTTAGCAGTAATAAAAATCACAAGAGGTCCTGAAAGCCTTGTCAAGAAGATCAAACTTTTCTGAAAATGGTGTGTATCTGGCTTAGCTATGCCTCCATTCATGTCACTACATATGTGATCAGGGCTCATGTCACTCATTCTGCTCTGTTCACCCAGGAAATTTCAGTCTGTTTATATATATAGTCAACATTATTCATTGACAATTCTGCATCTGCACTGGCTACACTTTGCTAATAGGAATTTTATTGATAAAACTTGATTTTCTTTGAAATCCACACTTTTCATGGGAGCCCATTAGTGACCCCACTCCCATCTCTATGGGTGGTTCTAATACGCTTAAAATTAATTCAGTCTCAGGGCGCCTGGGTGGCTCAGTCAGTTAAGCTTCTGCTTTGGCTCAGGTCATAATCTTATGATTTGTATGGTTTGTGAGTGCAAGCCCCAGGTTGAGCTCTGTGCTGACAGCTCAGAGCCTGCTTCAGATTCTGTGTCTCCCTCTCCTCTGCCCCTCCCTTGCCTGTGCTCTGTCTCTCTCTATCTCAAAAATAGATAAACATTAAAAAATATAAAAAAATTAATTCAGTCTCTTTTGATACTAATTGGTTCAGAAATAGACATGTGATTACATTCAAGTCAATCAACTCAACGAGAGGTTTTCTGAGGTTTCTAGAATGACCTTTTGTGTTCTGAAAGTACCTAGGGTGGGTGTTGTGGAGAACTTTGTTCATCTTTTAGATATTGTTTTAACCAGATGAGTGACTGGAACTATTGTAATTATCATAATTGTAATTGTCTTAGGATGAAAAGACATGAAGGAGAGCAGAGAGATGAGAGAAATACAGAAATGGAACAGGAATCATTGGATTGAAGCCACCCCTATTGCTAGACCAACACTCATTGGTGCCTAGGAATTTATATTTTTAAGTTGTATTTTATGTAGGGTGATTATTAGCCACAGTTTGCCCCCAAATCAGGTCGGTTAACAGCTTTTGTCTCAGCAAAGTTACAGTTCTGTCCCTTTCATTGTCAAAATTGTCCTTCTTTGGTTTATAAATTATGTAGTGATCAGGGTCTGTTTCACAGGTGCTCAACCAGTGTGGTAGCACAGGACCTTGCCCTCAGAAGGATGCTTCTCTGGGGCTCCTGGGTGGCTCAGTCAGTGAAGTGTCTAAACTTGATTTTGGTACACGTCATGATCTCACAGTTAGAAGGATTAAGCCCCACATGGGGCTCCAAGCTGACAATGCAGAGCCTGCTTGGGATTTTCTCTCCTTCTCTGCCCCTCCCCCCCTCAAAAATAAATAAAGAAACATTAAAAAAGAAGAAGAAGAAGGATGCTCCTCTTGGGATTTAATGTTCTGAGGTTGTGTCTTAAAATTCTTAAAAATGTAATCTTTAATCTTGTGTATTTTGGTGAAGTCCAGTGATACAACAGAGCATGACCCAGGGATGTGGAACTCATGTGCATTCTCACCTCTTAGCACCTCCCTGGGGTGAGTTCTTGGTCACCTGCTTTGGGCTTCTGCCCAGCAGCCACTGCCACCATCCATTCTTGGCAGAAGGTTGGGACAGAGACAAAGAGGATTGAAATCTGGTGCAGGCCCCAAATACCTTTAAAGGTCTGTACTCCCAAGTTTCTCTGTGCCTGGAGGAGTCTAATATTAAATGGAAAAATTTAAATACAACAACAACAACAACAACAAAAACAAAAAGAACTAAATACCATGACAGATAAATAGAGAAAGAGTGGAAGAAAGGAAAAACTTTTTTCTTGGTTTTTTGGTTTTTTTTTGACAAGGAACACTACAGTTTTATTTTCCAGTGGGCCCTGGAAATTATGTAGCTGGCTCTGGCAGTCATATTAATACACAGCAGATTACACAGCAGGTACATAGAAGATTCTATACCTGTCAGCCTCACAATAACCAGAGAAGGTCCGGGTACAGACAGCAAGGCCTCTACAATGTTCAAACACAAGGTTACCATTCACATGGTACTTGGTATGAATGGCATTTGAATGTCACCCTTCGGAGTTATATCACACACCATACTAAGATCCATGTACAGAAAAGTATCTTTACCAAGAAAAACAAGTTAGAAATAATAATTCTAAATCTAAAAAATGTTTTTGCCTTCTCTATATATGTACTTTTCAAAATTTCCTTCAAGAGTGAGTGATGCATTTAGTTTTATTCAAGTTAGAAATTTAGTGGGGGGCTGGTGCCAGGTGGAACCACAGTGAGACTGCTAAACAGGGGCCAGTACCTTAGTTACATGGCATGTAACGGCCTCTTGGTGCCTATCATTGTGATGAACGTGTTCTGGGGCTTCCTCAGCTTCTTGGTGCCCTGGTTCATCCCTAAGGTTCCAGTGGGGGAGTTATCATCACCTTGCTGGTAGCATGTTCAGTGTGCTGCTATCTCTTCAGGCTGATTGCAATCCTGGCCCAACCCAACTCTCTCTTTGGACCACAACTGAAAAATGAAACCATCTGATACCTCAAGTATCATTGGCCTTGAGAAGCAAGACCCACTCTCCCAGCGCTCAGTCACTGAGGTCAAGAAAAAATTCCTCCAGATGCAAAATCAACTCCAAACTCGGACCGCCTTATTTGACTTGCTTATTGTGGCTATCAGCTGCCTTAAACATTCATATCACATTTGAATATATTATTCTACAGAACAGTATTTTTTTCCTGTCAACTTTTCCAAATTTTGATAAATTATGTGCCTACTTAACCTAAACTCTGCTGACGGTGTAAGATGTTTATGCACTCTTCTGAGCGATAAGGTGCTATTCTTCTGAGAAATACATTGCTCTCTCCCTGGAACCTGTGGATTTGAAGATGACTCCTGCCTGGCCACAACATGGGAATTAGTGAAGTGTTTAAAAACTGTCACAAGACAAGGGGAGTCCAGCAGGGCAGTCAGTAGGAGAGAATGTTCAGAAGGAATATCTGTCTCAACAGAATTACACCAAAGTATATTTTCAGGACAACTTTCTTATTTCTTCCATTTACTGGGATAAATTATTTTTCTGCTTTCTGTGAAAAAAAAAAAGAAATTTGGAAGGGATTAAGTGTTAAGTTGTAATTAAAATTTATTTTGAATCCTTTATAACTTGAAACTATTATGATTCATTAAAACCTATGTTACTAATACTGAAATACATTTAAATTTTTCTGTGACTATAGGTGGTGAACTCTTTGGCAAACGTGTCATTATACCCTGATTATTTAACAACTGAAGAATGCAATGCCACTAGAATTAGATTTTTCTCTCTTTTTTATCTTATTAAGTATATGTTGAGTATTTACTTTTATCTTCACTGGATTACCATTGATTTCTAATATTTTATATTTGAGGATTTTTAAAGTTCAATATTTTTACTTGCATATGAAGTGCATTTACTTATTTAAATCAGTTAAAAAATTTTTTATGATCAGGTTAGGGAGAAAACTACATTAATTCTTCACAAACTTACATATCTTCTTCAAATCCAGAAAGACCAAACAATAACCAAACACACACACACATACACAATCACACACACACACACACACACACACACACAAGAAACCTTCTGAATCTTTAGAGGAAAGCAGTCTTTAGAAGTAAATATAGTATAGTTGTATAGTTTTGAGTAAGTGAGTAAAATAATTTTTTGACTAAAAAAAAGAGAGGAAAAAGATAGATAGATCTCAGGAGAACAGTCCTTAAGACTCGCTGACTGCTATGCTATGAATCAACTTGGAACAGGAGAGTGTTAGCGGTGTTTGAAATACATAAAGCACTCTCCACATGATATATGCTAATTGAGTTAGAATCTTACCTCACATAATTAATTGGAGAATGATAAAGGTCATTAAATTTCAGGATTGCTGTGTATAGATAACAGACAGAACCATGGAAAGATGGGGCAACAAGAAAATGTGAAACAGAAATATGCCTGGAACAGGGAAAGCCAAGCAAATTCGGTATAGAGGTTTTGGCACTAACTTTATAAGTCATCAAGGGAACCCCAAGGCAAGTATTTCCCCTTCCCACTCTTAAAATCTCCTTTGCATTTCTTGTGTCTTGATAGGCATCAACCAACCATCCCATCTTTTCTGCAGAGAACAAACCAATCAACTTTTTCTATGAATACCATAAATCTTCTTAAGCAGTATATCTGGAAGAGGAATAGACATTCTTTTTGAAATACCAAACATCTGGATTAAATTTAATTTTCTAAAGGAACATTTTAAAGAAAAATGCACATCGTTTAGAATAGAACAACCCAGAATTATTGAAATTTACTCCATTTTCAGCTTATCTATATTTTTTCCATTGTTTCAAATAATGTGAATAGAAACATCTCTATAAGCAGTAAAGCATATATTGACATTTTTTGTAAGTGCTAAAGACTTTTTTGAGTTCTTAACTCTTGATTATAAGAAATCACGAATTATATGTGCATTTCATAAATCTCAATAAGTCTAAAGGATTCTGGACTGAACTCTAATATATCCCCCTTCAAAACACTCTGTCTATCCAGGCACCTTTGTATTTAGGCACTTTACATAAAAGGAAATCAGAAGATTTACATAAAAGGAAAGTAGGATATTAAAAACTCCAATTCTCTGATCCAAAAATTTAAAAAATAAATACAAGGAAATAAAAAATTCCAATTATAGTTTCCTATTAAACCTTTGGAAGTATAGATATGAAAGCTACATAAGAAAATTTCTGTAACAGCCTTCCAAAATACACCATTATGACATATTCAGTCTTTTTTAATTGATGATTTTCAAAATTATTGTTGTCAGAATAACTTTTCACAGTATATTGGAAGCTTCATTTCAGGAAGTATCATTGCTCTCTTGTTCAGCGCTGTGGTCTAGAGCTTAACCAACTCCTAAGTGAATAAATGAATCTCCATTGAAAACACAGGTTTATTTGTCAATAACAGAATGATAGCAACAAAACTCACATGACAATGTAAATGCAACAATGAGTAAAGATGAACTAGAGATTTTTCATTCATTTAAATTATAAGAAACTGATGAATGCTGATGTCTCAGTTTGATATTTATGAAATTAATCCAGTAAGAATACAAGCATCATTAGTTTTGACATCTTCAACATTTTGTTGTTATTTTAATTTAACAGAGGTTTGCTAATATATACTAAGTTCTATTCTGAAAATATGATTGAGTACTCTGGTTTATATTTATAAAATAAAGGAAGTCTTTCATCATGTTGACATAACCAAAATTACTTTTAAAATGTCCCTATTTTAAATCTAGTTACCAAATACCAATTTACATCTTTCCACTAAAGAGACTCATTATTTGAGAAAGTTTTTAATCAAGATAAAATTTTCAGTGTATTAATGTAGCATATAAAGGACAAAAAAGGACATAGACTTCTTTCAGAATATTTCTTATATGAAAAGTTATCAGGATTGTTACAGCTCCCTGTCATTTGGTCAGCTTTTTTAAGAACAGTGTTGATATTTAAACTCTTCTGTGGATGCCAAGACTCACTGTTTAAATATTCAGCTGTAAAACTATTGCCTAAAAATGACACAGATGCTATTTCTTTTCATTTAAAAGTGTATTTGATTTACAAAATTAACTTGAGTTAAAAGTAAAGTGACTTTTTTTTTTGCCAGGATTCCATAATACAACCAGAAACTTCACCTCAAACTTGTATAATATTTTTTGTACTTATCAACTCTTCTTCAAATAAAAGTTTTGCATTTTTTGGTTCATGCTATTCATGTAGAAAAACTTCTTTTAAACTGAACTGAAAAGAAAGAAATATTTTAATGTCATTTCTATTAGAGTGTAGAAAGCTTGCTTATCAGTTTTCTGTCCTGATTCTTTACACATTCAGAAGGTCTCTGAGAAGAAGGGCATTTTCAGAAAAACTCTGGGAGAACTACATATTCAGAACTCTAAGGTAACTACATTTCCCTTAACATTAGTCTGCTAAGGAGTAGACTTAAATTAATACAATTACAGAAACAAATAAGCAAAATTGGCTAATGATTTTGATATAAAGTCAAGGCTTCTATAAAGATCACATTCCTTCATATTAAAATATCATTTTGCCATATAAAATTTAGTAAGTGGACACTCAAATTATTTCAGTCACTGTCCCTATAAGATCTGTTTCCTCTGATTCAGAGATAAGTAATACTCAAACTCTTCTTCCTTGATTTTCTTTATTTCTTTCCATACTTAGAATGGCATAGCTTTTTCATTCATTAGTTTATCTTTTCTAAGAACTCAGTATAACTTTTGCTTTGGTGAGCTGGCTGCCATTTTGGTTTGCCAGTTCTGGTACAGCTTTCATCACATACCCCCTGTAACTTTGGTCAAGTTACTTGAACTCTCTATACCTCAATTTCCTTTTGTATAAAATAGAGATAATTAAAGTACATACACACAAGATTATTATGAGGATTAAGAAGCCAAGAACATAAATCACTTAGAATAGTATCCAACACATATTAAGCTCAAGCCACCATTATATCCTTAGCACAGTCTACATTTCACACTGCCCTCTCTTTTTGAACACTTACTCCATGTCTGTGAAGTAGCATATAATCTATTACTTAATTATGAATTAATTTTCCATATTTGAGTCTTGTTATATCAAGACAATTACAAATCTTTGAAAATAGTTCATCTTCTTTTACTTGGTGTTTGCATTCTACAATGTTTGAGCATACAATATCCTTGATAACTTATAATATTATAATAATATTTATACTATAACTAATAATGATATGGAACTTTTCCAAGTTTTATTTTTCAGCTTCTTAACAACAATTTGCCGCAGAACAAAATAGTCAATCTCATAGAATATTAGTCTTGGATGTGAGGTTAGAGACTATAGTCCACTATCCTTAGTTGATGAAGAAACCAGAGCCTAAAGAAGGTAATAACCAAGCTACTGTAATAGAAATCCAAAAGTATGGGGACTATAAAAAATACTTTTTTCCCTCTCTTTTTTGTGCAGTCGTTATTAGAAAAGCCTGTTTCCCTTTGTCAGAAAGCCGTTTCTGTCAATTTTGCTCCAGTTTTTCCTGCAGTATTTTCTTCTTGTTCATGGCAGAAGATGAGATACTGCCTCAAATATATATACCAAGAGGAAGGGGAAAGATAGTATGTGATAAAAGTATCTTCCATCTAAAGGCCCTGATCCAAAGGGGCACATGACATACTCACTCATATCCTATTGTGGAGTTTCATTACATAGTGACATCTAACTTCAGGTGAAACTACAGAATGCATTCTAGGTGGGCAGCTATGTATCTACAGATAATTTGAGCACTATGGAAACAGTGGAGCTGAGCTTCGATGAACACCTGGAAGTCCCAGAAGGCCACATAGAAAATAGAGATGGAAGATCTATACTGCCAAAATCATAATTTGCACTACAGTATGTTGTATAAACCTGTAATGTTAATGTCTTACAGTGCATTGGTTCAATATTATTATTTTCATGCTTATGTTATACATAGTTGCTACATTGGTGCTATTTGTTTCCAACTAAAGTTTTTGAGAATAAAAACATTGTTTCCATCAAAACTGTTCTATAGCTTCAGGACAGCAGACTTTTTAGGGAATCATGCTGTGACTGATTTTCTTTACGTAATAAAGATACACATACAAAGAACTATGCTTAATCTATACCCAGAGCTTTTTGGAGATGAGGAGAACAATAAAAGAATTCAAGAGTTTGTATCAATCAGCAACACACAAGTCTTTGAGTCATAGACTACAAGAAGAGTCATCCTTATATATGTGGGTTGCATAAATAATTTCATTGATAATCGTGATGAGATAAACTATTCACATTTGGATAGAGAATATTTTGAAAAAGTCAGAAGGCTGCCTTATCTATATATCTATTATTTTATAGTAGTGATTCTTTATAGTGACTTGATTTCATGGTAAAACCTAATCAATTAAACTTAAGAAGTTCAAAACCAAATAATCATTTACATTGGGCTTCTATAACTAATTGACTTAAAACTGATTGCACAACACTATACATGTTTATACCAGGGCAGAGAATAAGATGTGGTTAGATCCATTTGGTCCACTCCTTCATATGTATTATTAGTTGATCAAAATATTTTTATACATAACTCAGGAGTCTCCAGAATTTGTCATTTGACCCACAAACCCCATTTAAACTCTCTAAATTTTACTTATCTAAACTAAATGATTTCATTTGTTACAGTGTTCAGTATCCATGTGGATTGTAAATAAAATGAGAATGTAGGCAAAATGTACCTCATGGTCAGGGAATTACATATAACTCTGGGATTACTTGTATAGGAAGTGTATCATTGAAACAAATAATAGTAATGATACTGTCATAAAATGACTATATATTACCCATATTGTTAATAAATTCTTTAAGTTAGGAGAGCTGAGATTATGAATTCTAATTGAATATCTGTCCAATGAGTGTTTACTATTACAGATGCAGTCACATATGATTCATTTGTTCACCAGTAGATAATTATTTATTGCCAGTCTGGAATCTGAGTGATTTGAATTCTAATCCAATCTCATTTATCTAATCTAATCTTACTTATAAGATATGCAGTTTTCTTAGTTCAGTTACATTCTCCAATTTATGCTCTAGAAGAGGAAAAATAATACTTAAAGACTTTTAAGAGGTGGCAGAAACTGTTGTAAGAAGACAAAAAGGTCACTAACAGAACTACAAATATGTAGTATGCATCCAACACATGGTAGCCATTCCCACTCCATGCCCATATTTTCCTGGGCAAAGACTGTGTCTTACTTATTTGCATATCTCAACAATGTCTAGTGAAATGCCTTATACAACAGAAAGATATTAGTTGAATTAACCTGAACTGAAATAGAAGATGAAAGAAAATATCCAGATAATTTAAGAGAAAACATTCCCCTTGGTTTACATTATCTGAATATGTCAGGTGAAAAATCTGTTTTATTTTCTTTTCTGATCTGAAATATCAGAGAATGACCTAAATCTTCCAACTTAGTTTGTGTGCAAAGACTCAGTCCAAGTTGAATATTTATGGTTTTCTTAGGAAGTAAAGTGATTTGGCATTTGTTCAATTCACTAGACGTGCTATTAAAACAGCATAACTGATTCAGCAATTTCATTCAGGTGCAGGTTTCCCTAATGTTGTAGACCTCCTGCAATAACCTGGAAAAATAAATAGGAAATTCAGAGGTTACCCCAGTTACATAGTCATTAGGAATAAACTCCATAGTGACTTGAAGTGATTTTCTTAATCGTAATTTCTCCCTTTTTCATTATACTTGAGTCTTAAATTATAACTGACTACCTTCTTTAAGTTTTCATGACAGGCCTCATGCAGACCTTTAAGTATACATAAAGAAGAAAACAGATGTTAAATCTCTTCCTCACCTAAAATACAAGTAAGGACAACACACGATTAGCACAAGAAAAGAGTCAGCCGCATTTATCAAAAAACTGTTTTCCTCACACTTTTTCTTGAAAAAAAACATTTTAACCCATGAAAGCAGTGTTTGCCTTAGAGTTTACGTATCATAATACCTGACAGTTTGTCAAAATCTAATACTATAAGTACATACTTCATCAAAGTAGATTGTAAATATGCTCCAGTTACTTCTATTTCTAATACTTAAGAATCCACTGGCATTGATTGTAGAAATTCCAGTATCTCTCTTCACCCAGTCCTCCCATATCAATGCTTACACCACCCAAAGATGAGGGTAGAGTCTTGTTTCCAAAAGTCAGCCAGAAAGTCCCCTACCTGAGTCATTTCTTATGACCATATGATAAGACTACAGAAACACAGAACTGCCTGGTCTCCTAGTCTTTTTTTTTATAATCTACAACGAGCCTCTCTAATGATCTGTATCAATACTTCAACTCAAAGGTTCCCCAACCTGGGGATTACCTTCACAATTCTCTTAGATTTTGATCTGGTCTTCGCTGTTCCCCAAAGAAAACAATAAGAGTTAGGTTGAGCTCTAAAGAAATAAGCCACTCCCAACAAATGGTTAGGGTAATGCATTAGTCTGAATCACTAGTTTAGACTCTCCTCTCCTTGTGGATTATTTTAATTTTATTTATTTATTTTTATTTATTTTTAATGTTTTATTTATTTTTGAGATACAGGGAGAGAAAGAGCAGGAGCAGGGGAAGGGCAGAGAGAGAGAGGGAGACACAGAATCTGAGATATCAGCACAGAACCTGACACAGGGCTCGAACCCATGAACAGTGAAATAATGACATGAGCTGAAGTTGGATGCTTAACTGACTGAGCCACCTAGGTGCCCCTCCTTGTGGATTATTTTTAAGGATCCTGGTCAGGCTATGCTAGTTACTATAACGAGTTCCTACCTTTGAAACTCAGGAATCAGGAACTGGGAAATTCAGCTAAATTGGTCCTATTCCCCTTTAGATTTGTATTCCAGAGTTTTCATAAAGTGAGAGCATCTTTTGAATAATAATGTTACACACTTTGCCCTGTTATTAGATACATTGTGTCACATTTTATGTGAATTTGACTTATAAAATATTCAAATAATAAGTATTGTTAAGTCTTTGAATAGACATGGACTCAAATTTTAACATACTACAGAATTGGATGATGTCAACGCTGGTAAACAGTTGAATTATAGACTACGTTTCTGATATTGAACTGTGGTAGCATCATAGAAGCTATAAATAAAAATGTTGCCATTTTGAGGGTCCCTGGATGGTTCAGTCAGTTAACTGCATCCAACTCTTGATCTCAGCTCAGGTCACGATCTCACAGTTCATGAGTTCAAGCCCTGTCTCCTGCTTGGGATTCTGTTTCTCCCTCTCTCTGCCCCTCCCTAACTCTCTCCCTTGCTCTCTCCCAAAATAAATAAATAACCTTAAAAAAAAGAAGTATTGCCATTTCTTATCAGAATTAGTGAAGAATATCTTCTACTGTTCCTTTGAGAATATGTTGGGCTTAGTGACTCAACTCCAAAAAATCTAATATGGCAAAAGTCACCATGTATGACTTCTGAGAGCAAGTCATAAAAGTCACAATGGTTTCTTCCTTGATCTCTCTCTTAGATTGCTCTTCTGGGAAAATCTAAGAGCCATGTCAGAAGGATATTCAACCAGGCCTATGGAGATAGCCACATAGAGAAGAACTGATGCCTCTTGCCAGCAGTCAGGGAAGACATGAAACCTCTTGCCAATAGCCACATGAGTGAGCCATTCTGTAAGTATCTGATTCAGCCTCAGTTGAGCCTGCAGATGACTGCAGCTCAGATGCCCTTTTAACTAAAATTTCATAAGAACCAATTAACTAAGCCACTCACAAATTTTTTAATCACATAAACAGTGAGATAACAAATGTTTATTGTTTTAAACCACATTAACTGTGGTAATTTCCACTAAATTCATGGGAAACTTTTCATGCAGTAATAGATAACTAGTATCATCTTCAGAAAGTCATTCCTTGCACTGATTTCTACCATTCTTTAACTACTTATCATAAATTTTGATAAATAAATTAGCTGACCAGTTGCTGTTCCAAAAATTCTTTTTTGGGGATTATTTTCTATACTCTGCATGGTAGGAAAATCTATAACAGGCGATTTAGCTTGATTATGCATATTGCAGCATATCGATTGTCCTGCCCCCAAACTTCCCTGCACTATTGATAAACTAGATAGAGTTCAACAATTTGTTGTAGACTTTTGGCATCAGAATAAATGTTAGAGCAACCTACTATAACCAACCAACCAATGCCTAAACTAAAACATCCATTCAGTCATCTGTGTTTGAACTCACAATATCCAAGGAACAGGCTTCTTTCTGTAGACAGCTCTCACATTTAGAAAATCTTCTTTTATGCGCCTGGGTGGCTCACTTGGTTAAGCGTCCGACTTCAGCCCAGGTCATGATCTTGCGGTTTGTGAGTTCAAGCCCCATGTCAGGCTCAGAGCCTGGAGCCTGCTTCGAATTCTGTGTCTCTGCCTCTCTCTGCCCCTCCCATGCTCATGCTCTGTCTCTCTCTGTCTCTCAATAATAAATAAATGTTAAAAAATTAAAAAAAGAAAATCTTCTTTTATATTAAGTTTTCTTTTAATTTTTTAAATATAGTTGACACACAATGTTTCATTAGTTTCAGGTGTACAATAGTTATTCAATGTCTCCAGATGTTATCCTATGCTCACCACAAGTGTAGCTACCGTCTGGCACCATACAACACTATTACAATACCATTGACTGGTTTTGACACTTTCAACCTAGTTTACATTTTGAGGTCAGTCATACAGAACAAGTCTAATTTCGCTTCAGAAAACAAATATTCCCTTTAAAACTCAAAAATGAAAATCTATTTTAATATCTAACATCTATTTCTGAAACATCTACAGAGTTCAATAAATGTGAGTTATTAATTTTACTATAGAAAACTGAAAAGAAATACAAATCATCCTCAAACACAACAGGGAGACTAAAAGAACAGAGGAAAAAATAAAGCAATTAAATAAACTACAAAAGATAGCAAAAAAAAAAACAAGGAGAAAAATAAGCTGATAGGGCTCAATAGCTGAGGAAAGGGATGGAACAACAAAATAGTCATCTTAGAAGCAACAAAAACTACACAGAAGAATACAAATGATAGTCAAAGTAATAAAGAATCAGCCTGATGAAACAATCCAAGTACTAAGAGACAAGGAATGTCAATACAAAAAATATTACCCAATGACAAATAAGAAAGACAGACAAATGAATTCTAACACATACATAATTGTTTCTGAAAAAGAAAAATGAAACATAAAAATATATATACTCAAAATGAAATAGAAGAAAAATTTCCTGAAATAAAAACTTTAATTTGAAGGGCAAAAAAATATGCATAGTAATCAAATATAGGACATATCATGGTAAAATTGAACTGAACTTCAGGAATGAAGAAGCCTGTAAGTAATCTAATGAGAAACAGGAAAAAAAAAGACAAGGGATATAATTATTGAACCATTGTGTAGGAAGTTTTAAGGCAAAAAGGAAAAAAAACTCAATAAATTTATGTCAATCTAAATTCCTTTGATTAAAAGCAACAATCAAGCATTATGAAGTATGCCAAGATTGGGGGGAATACAGCATGCAAGAGTCTACCAAAGTAAATTTTAAAAAACAAAATACCTCCTTGGTTGGCCTTTGAAGTGGATTGGAGGCTGGGAAGAAGTTGGCCTGTATGGTTGCAGTAACAAGGTAAAAGGACCTTTGGTTATAAGGAAAAAGACCTTTGGTTATAGAGGGCACTTGAGAAGAAAAGAAAGATATAATATGGAAACGGGAAGACTAGATTGAACCCAGTGGTACTGAATTGGAATTGGATGTGTAGGTGTAAGTTTTCTTTTTACTTCATTTTCTGAATTTTTCTGTGCTAAGTTATATATATGAAAACTCCATCTGGACCAATTAAACCATCTCTACGTTGGGCTTCATCAATTTCTTTCCAATATTTACTTTCTGTTTTTCAGTGTACAGATAATTTTTCTTTACAGACAGATAAGCAAAAGGGGATGTTAGCAATTCTACTTTTGATGGCCACACCTTGTGAGTACAAATTGATCAAGCAAGGAATCCTTCAGTTAGTCACCCCTGAAATGGGATGTTTTCAGGGAATTATACAGGGGATGTAGTAACACTACCCAATGGCAAATTTTTTTAAATTTTTTATATTTTATTTTTGAGACAAAGAGAGACAGAGAACGAGCAGGGGAGGAGCAGTGGGGAAGGGGACACAGAATCTGAAGCAAACTCCAAGCTCTGAGCTATCAGCACAGAGCCTGATGCAGGGCTGGAACTCACAGACCGCGAGATTATGACCTGAGCCAAAGTTGGATGCTTAACCGACTGAGCCGCCCAGGCTCCCCATCCAATGGCAAAATTTTCAAGTCAAATTCATACAGGAAGTCAAATTTCCCACTTAAGTGGATGGAATATAACCTTCTTTTTCTTTTAAAGTAGCAGATCATATAGCTTTAGGCAGAAAGTATAAATACAGGACCATAGAAGTCCTCTTCACATTGAGAAAACATGTACATGCTCAATTCTTAGAGCTTCTTGGTAGTTTAAAAAATAAAGACATAATTAAAAAAAGGTATATAAAACTCATGGAATATTTTAAATGTTTACATTTAATATAATCATGCGTTAAATATAAACAAAAAAACAAGTACAATAGAATGCTGTTATCCACTCGATGCTTAGAAGGTTTGTATTAAATATAAAATTAAATATCTGAATTTGAGGTCCTGTGAATGTGAGACCTGGGCTAACTGGCTCTCTAACAAAACCCAGAAAACACAGACGTGCAAATTGTTACAACTAAGCTTAGATTCTCAGTCAAAAATTTGCATTATTGGAAGATGCTAACCTTTGTAGAAATCAATTAAGTTTTTAGGTCGAAGTAATTAAAGCAAACTTTAAGTAATTCGGTTGTTAAAGGAGAATGGTCTGCAAATGAAAATAAGAGACTTTGAAACCACCAGTGCTGATCTGGTGGAATAGAAAAATTATAGTTCGTGCAGTAGACGATCAATCAAACCTGAAGAAGAATCCAAATTAGACCAGGAACAGAGACATCAGCTAAGTGTTGCCAGTAGTTCCTGGTTGAGGAAAAAGTGGATACTGGTATCAGAACTCAAAAAAGAGAATCCATTTCTCATCATATACTGTTATACTAATGTTAAACATTATGTAACCAAAGGTTACATAACATGAATTTAATCACTATATTTTTAATGTGTGTTTATTTTCTTAACTTCCCAAGTAAACTTCTTCCAAATATTGTAGAATATGGAAATATCTCAACTGAATAAAGACTAGCTCAAGAATCTGGTATTTATAACACATTTTCTGAATTATAGAAATAATAGACCAGCCATTTCCTTATGGATTCAGTCAGTAAGCACATATTCAGAATCTTTAAGGTCCAAGAAATTTGCCCATTGATGTAATTGCAGAAAAGTACAAGGCACACATTGCCCTCAAATGATCCTAAATAGTGCTTCTTGTCTTGGGATAGAAACAAACCACGTGTTATGGAAGCATAAAGGATAGCACATAACTTAAATCATCTTCTTAGGGAAGATGACACTTAAAATGAATGTTTAACTATGAGAAGGGGTCTCATGGGGCAGAGAGGAAAGACCATAACATATGAAGATGTTGAGGAGTTATGGTGTGACACACATTGAAAGCTGAATATTTTAAAATCTTAACAATTTGGAATGATAAATAAAGGTCACTTCATGGAGGATATTGAATATTAGCTAAGAATTCTTTTTGCATCTCACGTACTGAAGAAAAGCTTCAATATGTTTTGGAAACATTATTCGCTAGCACCTTTTGAAGGAAAGCACAGTGAGAATCTTCATGCACTTAACACAGGCAAAGCTCAGACACAAGCTGGCAGAATTTACCAAATCAGTATGACAAATATTTTGTTTCTAACTACTTCAGTTTTATCTCTAGATATGGAAAATGATCTCTTAGTATCAGCTATAGCTTCTGGCATCTCTATTTCTGGATTCCCAGAAATCTCCTTGTGACCTCAGAACTCTAAAATCTTTGCTGCACAGTTTTACTGACACAAGATGAGAAATCTAATGCCACTATGGGTGCCTGGGTGCTTTCCCCACAAGACGGTTTAGAGAATCTCTTTCTTTGTTTTTCTGAATTTTCAAAAGGAATTTTCTTGGGTTATGGTCTGTTTCATGTACAGCTATACCCTCAACTCCAAGAAAAGGTTGGCATTTGGAGGGCCCATGCTATTTGAACACTAGTCTTTCTCTACACAGCTCTCAGAAGTTTTTCTTTCACTAAATTCTTGATTACTGCTAAATCTCAATTTTCTCTAAGTTCTTATTTTGGCACTCTTTTAGAAGTTTTTAGACTTTCTGAATATACTCTCTGTGCCACTGAATTTTTACTTTTCATATCTTTCCTTTTCCTTTTCTTTCTTTTTCTCTCTCTCTTTTCTTTTTTTTTTCTTTTCTTTTTCTTTTCTTTTCTTTTTCTTTTTTTTTTTTTTTTAGGTAAGCTCTACCCCCAGTGTGGGGTTTGAGCTCACAACCTTCAGAACAATAGTTGCATGCTCTACTGACTGAGCCAGGCATGGTCGCCATTTTTTTCTTTTCTTTTTAATTTATAATCTGGAGATTGTCTCAATTTGATCTTCCAAGGCCTTATTTTTGACTTTTCAATTCATCAATATTTTAACTTCTAAACCATTATCTTGCTGACAACATAAATTTAAGTATTTTATTTTCCATATCCCTTCATGTATGTCTTCACCCTCTCCTGTAGTTACTCTTTTGATCATTATAATTTGTTCTGTAGGTTTTCCTCAAAAAACAAAGTTTTGCCCATTTATTTCTTAAGAAGAAAGGCCTAGGCTATGAAAAGTGAGAGCTGCAGTAAATTTTCTCTTCTCCATTAATGGATAAGTGTTTCCTACCATCATGTCTTCCTTAAATGGGAGGTCCAACTTGGAGCTCTGCCTCCCAAGGGAGGATTTATGCATTAACTTTGGACTTGACTTTGAGTAGGGGAGTAGGCCCACTGGCTGGGCCACACTCCGTGAATGCCACATCCCATACACATCTCTTCTCAAAAACTTAGACAGTGGTCTTTCAGCTTTTGCTTGAGCCTAAACATAGGCTAATCAATAGTCAAAATGGACTCAAAGTTATTCCAAAACTTATCAAAATTGGGCCTTGAAAAACCAGTTTTTACCTTTCATACTCTTCAATATTCTGATGATAGCATTAGCCTTGAAATCTTAGCTATCTGTCTGTGGAAACTTAATGTTCACTTTCTCAAAATTTAAGAAAATGCCTGATTCATTTTCTCACTGGGTATCTTTTATAAACAGAGTGAAACAATAGTGTGATTTCAGTGTGTATGAATAGAAATCATTTCTGCGATCTTCCTCAAGGGAAAATTGTCTCTCTTTTCTATCTCTGCACACACTTGAAGTTTGTTTTTATTCATATTTATGCATACATTATATATTTTGAATTTGTATTTCTTTTTAAATGTGTATGCTCACTTTAAAATGAATGTTAACTTAGAACCCTCTCAGATTTAAAAATTCTCAGTTTAGGTAAATTAGACATACATCCAATAAATTTTTCAAAAAGATTAGTAGATGCATTGAAGAATAAAATATTAGCAACTGGTTCATTTAACAAGCCTTTTTGAAACTCTCATGATTTATTACTATGGTCTGTATTTGAGATTAGTATAAGAGATTTAAACTAAAATTATAATGGAATTCCTCAATCACACCAGTTCTATATCTGATGCCAATAATAATAAAATGTTTTAAAATATCAATCTTTCTCTCAAGACATTGTTAAAGGTTCCATTCACTTATTTTACCCTCAGATTTCTTATTTTTCTCCTTAAGAACTTATGGATTCTTCCCTTCACATGGAAATCATTTGATAGGCTTCTTTTCAACTACTTTTATTTTCTTTGCATCAGTAATGGAATCATTATTATTCTCATCACCAAGCTCTAGTTCATTACCTGATAAAAACAAATATACCTCACACTCAATTTGGATATTTGATTTTTCTTATTTATGTTCTGAATAAGCATATTCCCTTCACTTGCTAGAAATGAAAATTCATTCTTTTCCATAAGAGAATGATCATTCATCTCATTAATTTGTCTTGATTGTTGTTTCCCTCTTCATCATGGATACCTAAGATACTTATTTGTCTGTTACTTTTATTATTGTAATTAGTTACTATGCATCCTAAGTGTTTCTGGAATTTTATGATATTTAACATACATGTAACACAAGAAAACACACTACAAAATAAACCAATGTTTAAATAAACTTCATCCCCAAGAAAGAGTTCTGTACTTAAGAAGGATAATTGGATTATCCTCTTCTATTTAAATGAGACCAAAAGAATGCCAAAAATAGAACATTTACTTAAGCTTTATCCATTCACCACAGTATAATATAACAATTTGTCCAACATGTAAGAGATTTTATGAACAATGTACTTTCTTTAACTGAAGCCAAAATAGCATTAATATCTAACATGAGAACTGGGGCAGGGGAAGAGAAGAGACGGGACTAAAGTAGTAATTTTATGAGTATATGAAATGTCAGCTTTGAAAATAGAGCATTCAACCAGACAAATTGATTCCAACAATAACTTCCCTTTTAGCCTAGGCTGATGTGCTTGCAATCTGGTTTGTTGGTTGCTGAAACCAACTAAAAGATGCAGTTAGCCACCCTAGAAGAGATATTCAATGAGTGTAAAGAACAAGTGAAATTGCTGCGTTTAACTGTAGAACAGTGTTTCCAGTGACCCTCTGGGGAAAAGTCAGTCATGTGCTCTGGACAGTAGAAAGATAAGTATTAAAAAATAGTTTTTATAATTTCAAGCATAAAATTCCAAGAATATGAGGGCAATGGGTTGAAAAACTTTTTTAAAAATGCAATGTTAACTATAAAATCAGGAAGAGGAAACAATTGGAGAGATATAAAACACTGATATTTCAGTCACTAAAGCTATCTAATAAAGAATTTTTTAATAAGGCAGGATCATAAGGTTTACTCCAAGTATACTTCTTAAAATTATTAAGAAAGCGTTATATTGTTATATAACAATATATATGTATATATTACAATAATATAGATGGGGATATATGAGACAAAATGTTTGTTGAGAAATATATATTTATAAGGTGCTATGCAGATATAAGTAGAAATATATTTCTTATATTATATGGATTTTACTGCTTGAAAAATAAATACCATCTTATCTCATAATTGCTGATTTGATATGTTCATACAAGGGGATGCCCTTCACACTGTTGTCATCAGTAGTTTATCAAGTTATTTGTCTAAAATTTCTCAACAATGGAATCATGCAGCACTCTCCTACTTAACTTTAGTAACTAGTCTTTAAGATTCTGCTTCTGGGGGTGCCTGGGTGGCTCAGTCGATTAAGCGTCCAACTTTGGTTCAGGCCCCGTGTTAGGTTCTGTGTTGAGAGCTCAGAGCCTCAAGCCTGCTTCAGATTCTGTGTCTCCCTCTCTCTCTGCCCCTCCCCTGGTCGCTCTCTCTCTTTCTCTCTCTCTGTCTCTCAAAAATAAATAAACATTAAAAATTATTTTTAAAAAAGATTCTGATTCGGGAATCTAGAAACATAGTTATCAATTTATCTCTTCATATGCTTATGAATAACATGGGTAAAAGTGGATGGAATGAGTGTGCCATTAGGTAAATTTGTAATTGCCTGACTCCTGTATTCAAGTGCTGAATAATGGACAGATGGCTAACTGGAAAGTGACTTTTACCACTCACTGTAGAATCTTCCCTCAGTTCCGACCTGTTCAACACACATTCTTGATGTGAATAATGACCTTGAAAACAAGTATTTCAAATGTCACAAAGCTGAGAAAGAGTTTATATTTTGGATGACAATATAAGATTCCAAATGAGTCAAAACTTATAATATTAAAAATATTTTAAAATTTTCAAAAAAATCCAATAAAGCTAAATAATTTTAAAATATGTTTAAAATATAATAAGAATAATAATTTATATTTGAAAAAACACATTAAGATCTAAAGAAAAAATATGACTCAAAGTTTGTAAGAAGAAAATACAGTTATTGATTTTGGTTGACTCCAGTGTGAAGGTGCGATACATTATCTCTACAAATACCTGTACTTTTTTTTCTTTTGCTGACAAATTTTTTTTATTGAAGGCACAACAAATCTATAAACCAAGCGTTGGGCCTAAAGTTGACATAGTATAATATATAGACTCGTTGAATCACTAAATATCTGTACTATTATATTAAATAATATAAGTATAAAATTCTTAGTCAAAATTCTAAAGGAATATTGATAGATTGAAGGCATTACCAAAGAATGGCAAATGATATTAAGTAATCAATTTGTTCCTTCAACAAAACATTTATAAGTCCCTATTATGTACTTCATAAATCTGATGATAAGCAAGGCAGATATTGGTGGGGCCAAGTATTAGATAATTACTTAATTAAGGTTACTATGGAAGTTGGCAAAATAATTAAAGATATTTTGTAATGTATTTAGAAAGTCCTAGATTAATTTAATCTAGGAGATCATCTGGCATCTGCAATCTGCTAAAGGGTTCACCTGGGAATACATGTTGTCATACTAAGTCTATCTTCATAAGAGGTAAACCCTTCACCACTTTAGTTGTATGGTTTTTTAATGGTAAGTATGTTGTTGGTTCAAATTATAGCAATGTGTACACACACAGAAGCCAGTGGTTATGGTTCCACACATAACAAAATGTGTGGAACTTCACTTCACAGAAAATAAGGAGAACATAAAAGGAAATGTGGGTAAGTGAGGTGAAAACTAGAAGTGGTACCAGGAAAACACAGAAAGCTCTCTCTTCAGTGATCCAAGGTTGTAGAACGAACCATTTTGGGGAAGGGATTAATGAGAAAGGTGTTCATTGCTATCTTATACCAATCTTCCAATTAACTGGCACAGGTGTCAATCATTACATTTGGTAAATAATAGCACATCTTTTATGATACCAAGAATTACTCAATATGTAACCATTAGATTTAGTTTTTTACTATTTTTCCCAAGTTTATTAAGCTACTTTCTATAACCATTTTTGAATGTTATATATTGGGTTATGCCATTTAATATTTTCCCCTAATATTTAGGTTGGGTGCAATATAAACTTCAGTGAGATACAGTTAAAACAATATAATTTTAGTTAAAATAAAATAATCTATAGGTCTATGTAGACAGCTGTCAACCATGTAAAGATGTGCCATTTCACTATTTGCTGAAAGAGATTAATGTCAGCTCTGTGTATACAAAGGACCCTACCCTCTTTCCTTCAAATATCTTTATATGTTATCATATGAGGTATGATTAACATAAGGGTGCTGCTGATAATCCTTAACCAAAATATTAGTAAACTTAAAATTTTATCTAAATATAGATTTTTAAAATCTCTATTTAAATAATGTTTTCCTCCTGCATTTTATCAGCCATTACACTGTGTCAAACAATGCCCTATAGAACACCCAGCATACTAATACAGCCATAGGCTCTCTGGGATTTCTCTGTTAGGAATATCCATGATTCTATGAGAACCACTCTTACACCCTGCCCTCTACAGAAAACCACAAAAGAGTTGATTAGCTACCACATTATACTGAATTATGAATATAATTTTATATGCTTTGAGCATGTTGCAATAGCATTATCAGACCTTTTTCTTTTTTCCTATTCTCAAAATCAGGGAAACCCTGTGCTTCCCCAGGGTAGGTTTGTTTTGTCTTATGAACACTGTTGTTTCCCTGTTTGTCTTAGCAACTAAGCAAAGGCACAAATTTGTGGTCAGACTCTAGCAAGTATGGTAAGCATTATGAAAACATTTCTGCACATTCAGTTTGCCCTTGGCTTACCTATGCTCCATCCTTTACTCAGATCCCTTATTTATTTAGCTTATCTTTTGGTACTGCACTCATTTTTACAGGCAATCTTAAATCTCTGTGGAAGACAGAAGACACGGAGGAAAGAGAGATGATGACCATGAATGTAGATTATCACTGAAAAAATAGCTACTACTGTAACAATTGAGGTAAGAAAATAGTTCTTAGGAAGAGCACACATACTTTCCTTAATGCTACATGACTGACAGCTCTTGTTATCAAAATGCTACTACCCTCAACATTTTCTAGAAAAAATATGTAACATATGATACATGATATATACACATGATATAGGATATAAAACATGACATATAACAAACAGATATTACACAAACATACATATATCTTGTGTATAATTTATTAATGCTATATAATTTACAATATATAATCATATCATATATGACATGTAACATATAATCCATAAAGTATAATATATAATATACCATAACAATATAATATTGCAAAATTTAACCTATCCCTCTATTAGAGTGCATTCTCTGTGTGTGTATGTGTCTTTACTTTTTTTTTTTCATGGCTTCTCAAAATATGTTTGAGAAATAGAAAAAACCGAGGGCATGTACATATTGGTGGAATTTTCTAACAGCTGGTTCTAACAGTTTGTGGAAGAATTGACTATTGTGTGAAATGAAGACGGAAGAAACAATAGTTGAAGGCATGAATTAGGCACTTTTCAGTGTAACAGTTTCCTTATGGCTCATTTCCAAGTATTTTTCTAATCCTAATTATGATTTCTTCTCTTTTCAGTGTTTATTTATTTTTGAGAGAGAGAGAGAGAGCAAGCAAGAGCAGGAGCAAGGAAGGGGCAGAGAGAGAAGGAGACACAGAGTCCAAAGCAGGCCCCAGGCTGTGAGTTATCAGTACAGAGCCTGACAAAGGGCTCGAATTCATGAACCATGGGACCATGACCTGAACCAAAGTTGGATGTTTAACTGACTGAGCCATCCAGGCACCCCTGATTTCTTCTTTGACTCATAAATTATCTAAAGTATTTTTTTCTAAACAAATGCTTTCTTTTCTTTTCTTTTCTTTGCTTTGCTTATATTCACTTTTATTGATTTTTAACCTAACTGCACTCTGATCAAAGTGTATTTGTATATACCAAGTCTTTTTAAAATTTAATGACACATTTTATAAATATATTTATATAGTTGTCTATATAATACACAAAATTATATATAAATGAAATGACCATATATATCACATATCATTTGTGTGTTTGTAAATTTATAGCTATATGTATAATTTTAAATAGATAATATAGTTAGATATGTAGATATGTATAACTCTCTCCATTAAATCAAATCTGTTAACTTGATGGTAGATTTTTCCTTTATTTTCCTTGTAGTCTTTTGAAATTTTTCCTACTCAGGCTATAAAAAAGTATATTTAAGTTTAGATGATATATCTCATAATGACATGAAGTTTTTATCATTATATAATTATACTCTCAATTCCTTATAATTTTTTAGCCATAACTTCTATTTTACCTGATATTAATATGCCTATAACAAGCTTCATTTTGTTAGTTTTATCTTGTATATTTTTTCCATTCATTTCTTTTATCCCTTTTCTTTCTTATGAGTTAGGTATCACACTCATAAATGGTATGTAGCAATCTTTTAAATCCTTTCTGATAATTTTCATTACTATTGCCAGTTTTAATATCTTTATATTTATTGTGATTTCTATTATATATGGATTTACTCCTATCATCAAATTTTAGGCTTCCTATTTGTTTACCTTTTTGTGTCTTTTTTCTACCTGTTTTTATTGATTGATTCTATTGAAGTATAATTGACATAGAAAATTTTATTAGTTCCACGTGTACATCATAGTGATTTGATATTTTTATACATTACAAAACGATCCCCATGATAAGTCTTGTTACCATCACCACCATGCAGACTTATTACAATATCATTGACTATATTCCCTGTGTTGTACATTATATTCCTATGACTTTTTATTATATAACTGGAATTTTGTATGCCCTAATCCCCTATATTTCCTGCCCTACCCCTACCCCTCACCCTTCTGGTTACCAACAGTTTTCTGTATCTGTAAGTCTTTCTGTTTTGTTTTATTTGTTTGGTTTTTTAGATTCTACATAGAAGAGAAATCATGTGCGGTATCTGTCTTTCTTTGTCTGACTTACTTCACTTAGCATAAAACCCTCCAGGTCCACCTACTTACTTTCTTTTACATTGCGGTTTTATTTGCTCTACCTGTTGGAAGTTGAATGGTCAATATACGTCCTTCTCTCCACAGTTTTGGGTTTCCCCTGCTTCAGACGGGCTTTTCCTCTAGTTCATTATTTAACTGAAACTATAGCCCTTTTAGGTCCCAGTTTGAAAGGACATCTCCTGTTCATGCTTTATCTTCAAAAGGAATGTAGACTTTTTTTTTCTCTTACTCCTTACAAACTTGCATATTCATCAAGACTGAATTTGAAGGTCACCAAATTTCCAAGGCCTATAGAGATATACAAAGCTATATACAGAGAAAGCTGACTTCTTCTTCACTCTATAGCTCCGGAGGATTCATTTCTGATTATTTAGTAAAAGTTTTGTTATATTTTTAAATCCATCAAATCATTGTTGATGATTTTCAATGGTAAAAAGGATAAGAAGTTTGCCATACTTCTAGAAAGAGAATCACTTAGGAGAATTTAAGAAGATAAAAAAATACTTGTCAGTGCAGACCCAAGAGGATATGTTACAAAGATCTGTATAAAGTACACATTCCTTCGTACTCCCATTTCTAGAGTTCCTGGAGTGAATATTTTTACTTTGAAACTTTTCAGTGCACCTTTTGATGGGATTAGTACACATTCTAATTAACTGTTTCAAAATCTTTTTTTCTTCCTTAAAAGAAATGTGCCTTTTAAAGCTGTAAGATTTTCATGACTGTTTTTCATCCTGAATTCCTTTTCTATCTTAGGCACTCCTTGCTTATTTGATATGAAAAATACCTGATCTGAGCCTTGCAAGTGGTCTTTAAAAATTCAATTAGCTTTTTAAATTTATTTCATGCATTTATAGCATCAAAGAGCCACAATACTGCGAATTAATTTTGATGATGGTCTTCTTTACAGCTATTAGTTCTAGGAAGGTATAAAAAGTCAATTTCAACTTAATTTGATTTTTGTATGTTCCAGAGAATGTGTAATTCTTAAATTAAAAAAATAAATAATACATATCATGTTCATACTTTAAGTGAAGAAAAGCAAGTAAAATGGGTTTAAGACTATTTACAACTGTTTTTTTTTTTTGTGATTTGACAACGTAAACATAATATTTCCACTCCATTTGGCATTTTACAATAGAGAACATTATAAAATTTATGAATGGCAATGACAATAATGGCATATATTGCCTGTCAATATTTTATAAAAATTCAGTTGTAAGCACTTATATTATTGTAGAAAATATAGGAACAAAAGAGACCAAATAGCACTTACTATCACTTGGGGTTGCATTCTCTAGTCCCAAATAAAACTGTTTACAACCATTTGTGAATTCCTCAGTTTGAGAGATAGAATAAGGGAATCTCATGTACAATATTGTAAGGGAAAAAATATGTCAAGTTATTTTAAAAAGATATTAGGATGATTTAATATGGACCTAACATCTAAAAACAATACAGTGTTATGATAATCAATATAGGAAACACCCATGTCCCTGTGGGTTCCATAAGCTGAATTTCAAGAAACGCATATGTTGATTTCTGTCAGAGTCCTGAGCAACAGTAATCTTATCTCTATGGGGACAAAAAAAATGTTTCCTAGGATAGTCAGAGAAAAAGTGTTCATAGTTTTGCTTGCTCCCAGGACATTTTAATAAGTTTTAATAACTGAAACAGGAGACAAAGGAAGTCTGTAGACCATTTCAACTCTGTAGTGGTTATCAAAGTCCACTGGATCTGAACCAGACAGCTCTCACTCCAAAATCTTTGACATTAGACCAATACAAATATTTGCCTTAGGGAGAGTTCAAGGGTACACTAAGGAATGGGCAGAATAAAATTTAGGAGGAGTGATGAAATATATGGGTGGTTTTTATTTTACTACCTCTCACACCTCAGTTTGGGGCAGTGAGTCTTGAGAATATGGTGGGTGGAGAGCCAGGAATGCTTACAGTATTGAGACCAATGAGCTAACACCTAGTACAAGACTTCATGGGACTCTAATTTTCTTGAAAAAGGAGAGGTCACCTAAGAAATAGAAAAACCAGATTATTATTAACAGAGAGGAATTTACATGGCTATTGTGTATATATATAGTATATGTATATAAACACAAATACAAAAATATTTTTTGTACTTTTAGTAGACATCTATAGAATGGCTCAAAAAAAATCCAATTTATACAATATGTGACTTTCTTTGTTTTAACTGCAAATTGAATTATATATGCCTCCCTCCTCCACTTGCCCTCATGCCTAATCATCCTACTTAAAACAGAATTGGTTTTGTCAACTACTACACCTCAGAAAGTATTTTACATATATGTGTTTGTTTACATGCATATCCATACCTAATTCTTCTCACATTAACAGTACATTCCATGATTTCTTTAGTTCCTGCTCAATAAAAGAGTGGTAAGTAGATGAGCAAAACAAAAATTTTAAAAAAAGAAGAAAACCAAGACAGTAATATAGAAATAAGCTAGATAAGTGAATGAGAAAAGGAAATCATAGCCATGTTGATAGTAAGGGAGTAATAACTATATGAAAGCAAAGATATCTGTGAAATAAGGAGTTACTTGACCTAAAAGCAAACATACAATGATTTTTTTTTAAGAATATTAGGCTATTATGAAATTACTTTCATTGCTTCTTTTCTTGCTTAGGGAAAATAACAAAGACTATTATATATTTAATATTGTATTTGATAGATAATTTCTTTATTTATAGACAAAAAAATGTGTGACATCATTAATAGTATCTTATCTGCCTGAGTTTGTTCTAATATAATTAAGCATATTAGATTTTTTAAAATTTTAGATGCACAATACTCATGGTTCTGTATGATATTCTCTAGGACCTAGATGAAAAATAGCATGTCTACATTTAAAAAAAAAAAATGCTTAGGGAGCACATTGCCAGAAGTTGAAACAATGAATTAGGTTTGCAACCATGCACATTGCTGTATTGCTACTACTAGGAACATGTCCACTACTGGAGAAACTTGTCCAATTCTTTCATTTGGCATATGGATAGCCATTTTTGAAATTAGTATCTCTCATTAAAGAAAAGGATGGGTACATATGACATCTAGTTAATTATGGGTATATATGACACCTAGTCTAGTTAAAATTTTTTCACATTTCTTATTTAATCTGGTATACTTTTATACATTCAGTAAAACAGCTGGTCAAATGTTCTCATCCTGTATGCCTGACTCTGATAATCATGCATCTATCTGATGAAATCTGATGATCTGGAACAGGTCCTGTTCTCCCTCAGTCTTCTTCCTGTGGCCTAAAGTCTCCACAACAAACCTCCTTTTACACTTCTTTTCAATTCTGTTCTATAAGGTTCTGGGATTCATTGATGAGCTTTCAAGAAGAGATGAGAAGATACATGTGAGGAAGAGTGTTAAGTAGTAAACCCCCAGGCTTCGCATACCGGCTTCAGCTTACTTTTTATGCATTAAGGTTCCAGACAAAATTTTGTTATGGATTTAAAAAGAAACAACGATAATGCTGCTAAAAATTAAATAGCTTGAGAAACATTTTTTAAAAATGCATTTGAGATTTCTTTTGAAATGTAAATGTTAGGTGGGAAGGACAGAATATCTTATTGAATACTACTTATGAACTCCTTAACAGGAATAATTGGATCACATTGAATCAAGGCCTTACACAGTTTTGATATCAGGGAAGCAAAGTTGCAAAGCGTTTGATTCATTCCATTTTCTGGAGGGTGGCTTTTGGCTAGGATTCATAAGCAACCAGGAGATAAAACAGAAAGAAAAAAAAAAGAGAAGAAAAAGGATAAAATTTGCAATCCATCAACATAAGCAACCAGGAGATAAAACAGAAAGAAAAAAAAAGAGAAGAAAAAGGATAAAATTTGCAATCCATCAACATAAGCAACCAGGAGATAAAACAGAAAGAGAAAAAAAAAGAGAAGAAAAAGGATAAAATTTCCAATCCATCAACATTACATACAAGATCAGGTATATTAAAGCTGCCAAAACAAAGTGCTATAAACTAAGTGGACTAATACAACAGAAGTTTATTTTCATAATGTTCTGAGACTATAAGTCTGAATCAAGGAGTCAGCAAGGCTATGGCCTCTGTGACATCTGTAGGGAACACTTCCTGACTCTTCCAGCTCCTGGTAGTTTGCTGGGAACCTCTGGCTTTCCTTGGCCTACAGCTGCATGACTTCCAAGTTCTGTCTTCATCATCACCTGGTGTTCTCCCATGTTGGTGTCTTTATACATCATCTTCTTGTAAGGGCTCCGATCATATTGAATTAAAAAACCCATTCTATTTCTAAATTGTACTTCACATTCTGAGGTACGGGAGGTTAAGACTTCAATAGGGGCAGGGGGAGGGAATAAAATTCAACCTGTAGCACCAGGGTGTATGTGGCAAACTACTTACAGGCCAAATTCAGTTACTGTTTTTGATAAATCACACTCTACTGTAATACAGCCAACCAATTATTTTATGTATTGTCTATCACTGCTATCAAGCTGCAACAGTAGAGTTGAATAGTTGTCACAGAGAATGTAAGGCTCCCTAGAAGCTGAGATATTTACTGTTTAGCCTTTTATGCAAAAAGTTAGCTAACATCTGCATTAGACTAGAGTCAGCCTGCTTTTTTGTTAATATGTTAATGGAAATGGAGAGAGAAAGAGATGGGGGAAGCCACTGTGGATTGGATTAAAGCACATTGCCACAATATTTTGTAGCTCCTTCCATCAAAACCTGGAGACTACTTACCCATCCCTTGAATATGGATTGAATTTGCAACTTGTTTTAACTAACAGAATGTGGCAGGTGACATTGTCTGAGACATAAATTCTAGACCTCACTAGGTTCTCCAGCTTCCTTTTGTCCTACTAAGATGCTTCCTTCACAAAGGCTGGATTAGATGCTCAAATGATGAGATCTAGGGAAAGACAGAGAGGCCAACCAGTAGCCAGAAGCAAGCCTCCAGATATTTAAGGAGGCTGTGTGAGATCCTTCTGCCCTGCCAAGCCCCCAGATGGCTTCGGGTGAAGAGGCACTCCAAGAGAGATCATCATGAAGACCACCCAACTCAGCACCTTTCAATGCATAGGCTTGTGAGAAATAATATCTCACATTAGAAATAAAATAATCACTACTTTAAGCCACTAAGTGTAATGTTGGTTTGTACATTAGCAGTAGATAACAGAGAAACACCAAAACTGTATGAATACCTTTTTTTAAAAATTTGTCACAGTGCGAAATACATTAGCTAGCTACTTTGTGGTTCTGAGAAAAACAGACCTTCCCAGCTCTCCACCAGTTTGCTGTTTCTCAGGGAGTTGGATGTTTCAGTTCCCCTCTCTCCTACATAAAATGCTTAAATCTGGCATTTAAATTTCCTTTGAGGGGTTAACCAAATTCTTTAATATCATACTATATAACTCCAATATTTCCAAATTATGAAGTAAAAAATATGTTTGTTTATTAAAGTATTTGTGTGCAGTGTGATTTGTATTAAATAATAGTACTATTTCATTTTTATGCTAAATGACTTGTGATATGATCCAACAATTAATTTTGTTTTAATATAATCTAAGCAAAACAATGCGGGGGCCATGGCATTGCATGAATTTTTTGCCTACAGAATTTAAAGAATCCACTTAAAAGCTCACATAATAAAGAACAAATGAAATATGCTTTACTCAATGTGTAATGAATCAGGTATGAATAATGTCACATTTCAAAAAATATTTTATTAAAAAGACTTGTAGCTGTAGTAATTTTTCAACAGAATAATGTCACCTACCTACTAATCCCCCAAATTACAGAGTTAACAATAAATATATACAGAGATTTCCTCTATTTAATTATTATTCTTCTTTCTGCTTCCGTGTGAAAGATTTATATAGAAGAAATTTGTACAATGGTCCTTTATATGTACGTGTTTTCTTTCTTTTTTCTTTCATTTTCCTTCTTTTTTTTAAGTAGATGGTTGTTTCGTTAGTTTTATTGAACACACCATAGGGAACACTAACTACAAACATAAAATACATGTTCTTAAATTAGACATAGAAGACTTTCCCTGCCTTCACTGAAGCTGCAATATATCATGGAAAAGGCCTTGTTTGAGACAACCAGAAAGTTATTGTGACCTAATGAAGACAAAGGATACAGGAGATGTGAAACTCACTAATACAGAAATAAGTCAGTGCTGTCCATTTTAGATGCATGAAAGTATCTTGTTTAAGAATTCACAGAGGGCAGGAGGGGTGTGAAGTGAATAATATCTATTCCATCCCAGTGCTGATAACACTGTTAAAGTCCACACTTGCTAAGAGTCACAAATCATGAATGTTAATATGGAGAATAAAAGGAGAGCTGTAAGTTAAATTTGCAAGTGCCTACCTCTGTAACATACTTGGTAACACTTTTAACCATTTTCATGGCTGGCTTTGTGTTTTTATTTCTCATTTTATGTATATATATATGATATTTTTCCCTCTTGATTGTAAACTTTTCTATTAGATAATAATGAAAAGAAAATGGGAGGTAAAAGGCAATCTTCTATTAGAATAAAACTATCCATGTCAATTTCACTCTAAATCTTAGCAATACTTAACTATAGGAAATGGCAAAGAACATTCATTATTTAATAAAAGATGTAATAAGTAATGAGTTAAGAAAGAATAAAGCACTAACAGTAAACCATAGAGCTTCCTTGTATACATATTCACCCTATAGCTCCTTAGTTAACATAATCTTTTAACCAGTAAGTGGGTGACACTGCATAATACAGCTATATTAAAGGATTCCATTTTAGGGGCACCTGGGTGGCTCAGTTGGTTAAGTGTCCGACGTGGGCTCAGGTCATAATCTCACAGTTTATGTGTTTGAGCCTCACATCAGGCTCTGTGCTGACAGCTCAGATCCTGCAGCCTGGTTCAGATTCTGTGTCTCCCTCTCTCTCTGCCCCTCGCCTGCTAGCACTCGGTCTCTCTCAACTGTTTAGAGGGCTGCCTCTTATCTACATTAGCAACTAAGAATAGCAGTGGTAGTAGCTATCCTTAATCTGTGCATTCCCAACACTGGCACTCAACATGGTCACACTACCCCTTTCACAGTTTCCACACTATGTATAAAGCAGTTCTCCAAAAGTAGTCATGCTTATAGCCACAAATTATCAAGGCCATTTTTCAGTAATGTCCATGAGCCGTTCTGATCGATACATTCTGTTGCCTCCAGTTGCTGTGATTATGTATGTCATGTTCTCCTATATCAGTCTTAAGAATTAAACAGATGAGGAACAGAAATTCTCTGTGTGAATGGGAACTTTTTTCTCAATCCACCATAGAGCCCGTGCTTATCCTCCTTGCTGATAACAGCTTTTTATAAACAAGAAATTATATTCTTGGAATACAATGATCATGGTCCAAAGAGTTCATAAGAAGAAATGGTTGAAAGAAAAGCTGTTCTATGTTTTCACTATAAAATTCAAAATGGAAAAATTTAATATAAAATTTATTATTATTAAATTATCAGTCACATTTCCTACATATTCTGGTTAAGACAATATTTTCGGTCATCCTCAACAAGGCATAGTAATCAATTTTGAGAGAGTCACTGGAAGTGAATATTCATGGGCAACAGTAGGAGTGCTACTATCTTGAGGTTAATGAAACAAGAATTAAATAAATGGTATCAGGGAATTGAAGAAGCAAGAAATTGTATATTGTTTCAGTGAAAACAAGATTACAGTTTTTTGTTTTGCTTTATTTTCAGTTTATTTATTTTTGAGAGAGAGAGAGAGAGAGACAGAATCCGAAGCATGCTCCAGGCTCTGAGCTGTCAGCACAGAGCCTGACGCGGGGCTCGAACCCATGAACCGTGAGATCATGAACCATGAGACCATGACCTGAGCTGATGTCAGACGCTTAACTGACTGAGGCACCCAGAAGCCCCGAAAAAAAGGTTTTGAAGAGCCATGGCATTGTGAGTCCACTTGGTATTTTTTAATCTTGATGATCATACCTATAATTTCCAAGACTGTAAATCTTTTCACAACAGTCACTCTTGTGTTATGGATACCTTCTCAAATTTCTCTGAGAATGTTAATTATACTCCTGTGATTATTCATTTGTGTTTGTTTTCCCTATAGAATCTTTCTTCGTATGTACTGTTAATAACTATTAATTAGTTGGCTTCAGGCCTTCTCTTAATAATTATCATATTCAGGACAAGAGTAGAGAATGAGGCCCATATACCATATGTCTAAATATCTGAAAAATTTTCATCCATTTAGCAAACATGCTAATACATTATGTTAAATACATTACGTTCCATATCCTTACCTTACTAAATATGCCTTAAGAAAGATAAAATTGAAAAACTTGTGTAACACTAGGTTTTTATATGGCTAAAGTTGGTAAAATATCAAAGACTGCTATATATGTATTATTATATGTGTCCATATCTGTAGAAATAGGTGAAGGTAATTAAAGAGTACACTTATCTTTATAAGCATTGAGTAGTGTATGGAATTATTGAATTGCTATATTGTATACCTGAAACTAACATAACACAGTATACTAACTACCCTGGAATTAAAATAAAATGACATAAATTAAATGCTATTTTTATAGACATAGAACCTTTCATAATTTTGGCACTCAATGTCTAGCAAATTGCCAATGTAAAGAATGAGTACCGGGACACATATGTGGCTCATTGGTTTAGCGTCTGATTCTTGGTTTTGGCTCATGTCATGATCTCATGGTATGTGAGATAGAGCCTGGTGTCAGGTTCTGTGCTTACAGCAGAGCCTGCTTGGATTCTTTCTCTCCCTCTCTCTGGTCTTCCCCCACTTACTCTCTCTCTTTCTATATCTCTAAATAAATAAATAAATAAATAGAATCAGTATTGGGCCTCATACATATTAAAGCTAGACCAAAATATAAACTAATGTATGAGTAATATGAATTAATATGAAAAATATTTCTCAGTATGAAAAATGTTTCTCAGTCACAAATATAGTACTATCAGAACCATAAATTGAAGCAGAGAAGTAAGGAAACGACACTTTGCAATGCAATTCATTATGTAAGATTCTATTACATTTGTGATATCAGAAAGGATTGACAATTATGTTTTTCCTTTATATTCCCTAAGTGATTTTATAGCTCAAATCCTTGCCTCATTTAAAAAAAAATCTGTCACTGGCATTGGCAGCAAACCCCACAAAATTTCACTTCATTTGGGCACTCGTACATAGTTGCCTTTTGTTTTGAGGGTATGAGACAAAAGATACCCTGTAGAAGTTTCCTGGTACCTGAAGGGTAATACTCAGCAGCGTGGCAGGAATTTTAATGTCTGGTACCCTTTAAAGTGGGGAATCGTGGGACCAATTCTAAGGATTGGTTCTTTAAATGGTTTTAGTTTTCTTGAATTATGTGTGGTATTCAAGAGTTATCTGGCCAATATTGCAACTGACAGTGTAGACTTACTGTGTTATTCAGTAGCATAGACTGACATTCCAGGTACCATCTTCTCATATTTACAGAAAATAGTAGAATTTAAAAATAGGGCTGGGTGGGACGCTTGGGTGGTTCAGTTGGTTAAGCATCCGACTTCTGCTCAAGTCATGATCTTGCGGTTGGTGAGTTTGAGCCGCACGTTGAGCTCTGTGCTGACAGCTCAGAGCCTGAAACCTACTTTGGACTCTGTGTCTCCCTCTCTCTCTGCCCCTCCCCCACTCACACTCTGTCTCTGTCTCTTAAATAAACATTAAAGAAAAAAAGAACCCTTCTAGGGTTCTGGTTTTTTATCATTATTTGGTGTTTTAAGTTACCGAGGGCAATGTCCTATATCTCTAATGCTGATAGTTTGAGTATGTCATGAGTTTCTGTTTATCTCATTAATATTTCATCTTTCTCTTAGATTTCACAATTTACTGGGGGAGAGGAACAGCAGGGTGGACCCAATCAACATCATTATTCCAATATCTGTTAGTCCATTGATGTCTTGAGAACTGGTTTAGGTCACCTCCTTCCTTTAGTCTGAGTGAGTAATTTCTCCAGAATTGCTCTAGTAACTCTATTTCCCTGTGTAATTCTTTTTTAAAAGTGTTTTTCAACATTTATTTATTTTTGAGAGACAGAGAGAGACAGTGTGAGCAGGGGAAGGGCAGAGAGAATGGGAGACACAGAATCCAAGGCAGGGTCCAGGCTCTGACTGTCAGCACAGAGGCCGATGTGGGGCTTGAACCCACAAACCATGAGATCATGACCTGAACTGAAGTTGGAGACTTAACCAACTGAGCTGCTGTATCACCCCATTCCCTGTATAATTCTTTCATCGTGATTTCCTCCAGTCTATATATCAGCTATTGTTTTTGCTTTATTTATTTATTTCATGAACCATTTCCATGTTTCTATGTCTTTGGGAATTTCTCAAAATGGTACTTGTCTGATTTTTTTAGGGTTTTATTTTTTATATATACACATACTATACAAATAAAAATAGATAGACCAATAGATAAATATCTATGTATATATACATATATGTGCACATGTATGTGAATAAATACAATACATACATATTTCTGTTATTGCAATACATTTGGCCTGAAGACATATTAAATATGATGGCAGCAGATTGCAACTGAATGTAATTCCCTTAACCTGCTTTAATGAGTGGTCTACCAATGCAAGGTTTTATTTGGAAAAAGGGTTTTGAAGTTATGAAAAGTGCTAGAAAGCAAAATATCTATTTTATGGATGTGCTATTTATTCTGCTGGGAAAGTTTTGGTTATTTTATGGAGAACCTTCTCCAGCAAAGCCTACACTTTGAAAGTTATGCTGGGGTTTCGCTATCTGCAAGCTTTCCCAGATTTGGGTTAAATTAAGAGGTCTTCCAGGACAGCTTTATCGTAAAAGCTGCATCCAGGACTATTTTACAACCTCACCAGGTACGGTAAAGAGACACACAGTTGCCGTGGTGTGGAAGCAGAAATGCTTTCACTGGGCCGTAGATCCCATAAGTAAACTTTAGGCCTACGCATAAGTTCCTCAGTGTTCTAATGTTAGATAGTGTAGGGGCTATGAAAGCATTGTGAGCCTTTCATCAGCACTTGTGAATACAATGTACTCTCTTAAGACCAGACTCCCTTACAACTTCAGAACTGAATGTGATTTTTTTGAATAACTGAAGACAGATGACTGACATCAAGCTTTTCATATGGCCTGGAAGCAGCTGATCCAAGCTAAAAGCTTGCTTACTTTTTAAGACGGATTCTTTATTTAATTCTTTTATCCTACTTAACCTGCTTCCTAGTTCTGTTGTCTTAATACTTGTTAGTTTCCTAATCTCTACAATGGGGTTTAAGTAAGACTTATCTTAAATAATTGTTGTAATGATTGATACAATGCATATAAGCTGATTAATCAGATAGTGATATAAATCCAAGAACACATGACCTACTACACGGTAAGTGCTTAATCAATGCTGTTTTTTAGTCATTGACCGTTTTTGAAGACACTTTTGCAAAGCACTGGTTGAATGGCTGTGTAGTTTCCCTGTACCATCCATTATCTCATGCTTTTAACAACGGTTTTTATAAAATGAATTTGGTGCATGAAAATGGTACAGAGAGGCAGGTACATGTTGCAGACACGATGGTGTAAGCGAGCTCTAATTTTCCCTATGACCTCAAGATACCATAAAAATTTAACTTACAATTCAGATTTGTCAATTTTTGCATTCAGTTCACCAAAGAAAGAATTTATAACTAAGAAAGGGCAGAGTAAGAACATAGATATTCACTGTATATAGACTAATGTATACTTAATAAAAAGGACATCATAAAGCATAGGATGTCTGATCTATAAAACAGATGATATGCACACATAAATATGAAAGGGAAAGATTTTTAAAAGGTAAGAAAAATTTAAAAGAGAAAGATTTAGTCAATTTTATTATATCATTCAAAATAATATTTTAAGTTACATACTTTCAATTTGGTATATATGAGAAAGGCAGGAGTAAGAAGAGAATTCGCGATGAAAAAGCACATGTGATCTCAGTCCTAATTACATTTTTTTTTTTTGTACAGGTAAGTAGCCTCCCAACAAAATATCTTCTGGCCATAACGCTAAGATCCTATTTGTTTTATTGATGGAAAGAAGGCATTCGTACTCACCTTTAAAAACTCTCAATCTGCAAAGTAGTATTCTTCCCACCTTACTGCAAAGGATATAAAGGTTCAAGAAGGAAATTGTCTAGTGATAGGTGGACTATATATGAAGAAATTGGTAAACAAATTAAGTCTATTTGATTCTAAATTCATTTTCTTTTCACAGCACTATGCTGCCTTCCCTGGAAAGAGAGCACCATCTGGGTAAATATCACAAGGTAATTTGTGGGGTTTTTTGTTTGTTTCACTGGCACCTAACACAATGCTTTAACCAATCACAGGTACTTATTGGGAATTTGGTTGAAAGAACAAAATGGATAAAACAATGAAGAATTCCAGTGGCAAGAAGTTCACTAGCTACAAGGCATTTAATTTCATGTTCATGCAGTTCTAAATGTTCAAAATGTTCTGTCATTGGATAACATATTAAAGTAAAATTGTATTATAAAATTTCTCTTTGGCACTCTGAGGATGGCAACCATGTGTTATTTTGCTTTGTTTCTACAACTCCAGTGACTGGAATTTCAATGAATATTTCTTGAGTTGATGAATAGCTTTATATGTGGGTCAAATAGAGAGCCACGTATGTACAGTGATATAGTTTACATTTGGAACATTGTATAAATATTTGCTGGATGCATACATTTTTACTTATAATGAAGAATGTCTTTAACATAACTGTAAATTAACAACCACTGATAAGCACAGGCAAAAGTTATGGACTACTTAATGCCCATCAGTAAAAATAGAATCCATCATGTCTATATTTACTTCTATTCATTGTATCATAATTTATTTTGATAATATGGTCTTCACCTAAGGTAGTTGCTACATATAAGTAGTGTTTAAATTATTAAAAAGTCAAACTAAGGAAGCAATATATAAATACAGGAACAATTTATCTCTTTATCAACATCACTACAATCACTATTTTGTTGTAAGATGTGGTCTTAATAAGATTAGCAGCCAGCAGTTAAATAATAATACATCTAGGCTCTAAGCAAAAATACAAGTAGAGGGAAAATCCATAAGTGTATTTATTGTTGATAGTCTCACTTTATTATTTAAGTTGAATCATATGAGATTGTGATACTTGGTCATTTTTTACCTATAAAAACATCAATTTCATAGGGCTGTATAGAAGAAGAAGCAGCATTTTGATGTTGTTGTGTTGCTGTTATTTTTTAATTTCTTGGGTTCAGAGTTGCAAAAACGGGATCTCAGTTTTCTTGTGGGGATTGAAGAACTGTTGGAACATAGAGACAATTCAATGCACGGTAGCTATTATTTTTATTAACAATAAATTAGACCTTTAGCTATCATGTTGTCAAATGAATACTTTTACTATGTGAAGGAACTAATCTACTAGTGTTGATCTTTTGCTAAAATATATATTATGCCCATATTGTTCCTCACATGTTCTGAATATGAACTAATCCTGATAAAGAAAACTGCAGACCTTACCAAAGGTTTAGTGTCTGACTTTCATTTCTAAATGTCACATACACACACGAAAAAAGATTTCCTTCAGGAAAATTCCTGAGAGGAAGCCCAAGAGGTTTCTTGCTCAATTCCTTGCCAAACAAAACCTCCAGACCTTTCAAAATTCGTTTCAGATGTACTCCCAAGGAGCACAATTGTCTGATCTGCACCTTGAATGGGTTATAAGCTATGCTGACCTATATTGTGTATGCTGAGTGCAGATCTGAGACGGTGTCGACAGAAGTTTTGTACATAACACAGAATCAAAATGTACAAGGGAAATCTGCATAGGAGAGCCTTAAAATGCATTTTTGATTTAAAATGATGCCAGTGCCTCTAATTTTTCAAGTGTCAAGAAAACAAAATAATGAAGGCAGTATGAAGTACAGTTTTGCAAATGCATTAAACTGCAAATCAGTTATGAAGTCTAATCATATAAGAAAAATTGTCAGGTCAGAAATAAGCAAAAATGGCCTTGACCTAATTAAACCATCATCAGTATAATAATTTAGAGTTAGTTTGCTACTTGTCCCTCTTGTTTTTCCTCTCTGGTAACCACAAGTGTCACTCAGCAACATCTTCTGGGTTTATTTTCCAAGCACTGATTTACACACATCATGTTTTATGCATTTTTGTCCTTTTCCTTATATGACATCTTGTTTTTTCCTCAATACTAGGCCCTATGAGAAACGTGGAAGATACCAAATCCAAACTCCTCTCTTGGCATCTGGCTCTCTTCTGCCAGAGAACGTTGTGATGGAATTATTTTTCAGTTCTTGATTATATGACTATTCAATTAATTATTTCTAAAATGTCACCCTTTCCCTCCTAAGTATTTCCTAAATTGACAGTCAGCTTCTGAAAGGAATGTGGGAAGGGGCACTTAACACCAGTTACCTGCAAGATCTCCAAGCCAAAAAAATCAGGCTTTAGTGACTCAAACTTTCTGTGTTGAATGGCAGCTTTGTAGCCTGGGTGGTTTACTAAGGACAAAGAAGAAAATAGTACCTGAGTAGTTTCATGGCACAAGGAAGCAAAGCTGCTAAGTACAAACAGAACTGAAAACAACATTTTGCAGAATCAGAAATCACTGCTTGAAATTAAGATGCACGACTGTAGGTAGGCTGTTGGTGGTGAGCTGTCTTCACCCACAAACTGGCATTACCTGCACATCAGACACCCAAAGGCCACACCAAGCTTAGCAAAGGGAACTGTGGCATGGGTGGACCTGGAAGAAACCCACAGTGTGAAATTTTAGGAGTTAAGAGTCCTAAAATACCCTAACCACAAAAGCAATTTTAGTTTTTCCAAAGACGGTCTCTACATTTTAACCACATTTCTATGCATTATGTAAACCTTAACTGAAGGAAACTTATTGGGTTAACTCATTATCATGCATTATCACTAGAGTTGGAATCTGAACAAGGAGACTTAGGGCTGTTAAATTAACCTAAAACCAGATTGTCAGTTCTGTGAAGTAAAAGCTTCATTTACTTGATCTATGAGAATGATTAAATGTTAGAACAGATTGGGGCCTGAGGGACTCTGGACTCCAGTCCTATCACTTTCATTTTTACCTTTTTTCTTTCTTTAATTTTTTAATGAAAAAATTGAGAATGAGACTTGAAGTGACAGGGCATGAAACAGGCTGACCCTTGCATAGGGTCCACTGTCACTCCATGCCAGTGGTCAAATCTTCAGCTTCAGTCTTCCAAAACAGTTTTTGTTTGTTATTCTTTTTGCTATTTTAAGAATCATGTAATGGGGCACCTGGGTGGCTGTCAGTTAAGCATTTGACTCTTGACTTCGGCTTAGGTCATGATTGCATGGTTTGTGAGTTCAAGCTCTGTGTCAGGCTCTGCCCTGATGGCTCAGAGTCTGCTTGGGATTCTCTCTCTCTCTCTTCTCTGCCCCTCTCTGCTCTTAATTTCTCTCTCTCAAAATAAACATTTAAAAAAAAAGAATCATGTGTGAGAGAAATGTTACCTATACCTAATATAGCTATATCATATTAATATATTTGGCTGTCTTATAAATGTGTGGATATATATTAAATTACTATATTAACATAATATGCTCTGGGGTTCCAACAATCCATTTATACACATATGCATAGGTATATATACATATATATATATAGGATCTAGGGGTCCTGAGGACACATTCAGGGGTCCATGAGGTCCTTCCATTTCCAACTTCACAGCCGTGAGAGGCTAGATTTTCTTCATAAAAGAACCTATGCAACAAATTAAAATCAGAGGCAGATATGAGAATCCAAATAATTAAAGAGATTTAACAAAATAAGACAATGCTCTTCTTATTCAATTTGTTATTTTGGAAATTATAGGTATTTTTTTCACAGAAATATGCTAAGTTATGTCAATATATGATGGGTTTTTATTGTTACTTTAACAAATAAGTAAATATATACCTATCTTTTAATTTGTCAGTTTTAATATTTAACACAATTCTTATCACTAGAAATAAACCATCTAAACAAAACATCTTCAGAATTGTCAATAATTTATAACAATGCAAAGAGGTCCCAAAACCAAAAATTTGAGAACTTCTGGGCTAAATACTCATCCATGAAGTGACTTAGAGTGAGAATTCTCCTACCCTGAATAGTGACTGGTTGTCCATCAAATCCTGGGTTTTGGAGGGTTTGAGAGGGGCCAACTAACAGTACAGAATGCAGAAGACAGAAGTTCACACAGAGAAGAAGCAATTAAAAGCCAGAATGCAAGAAATCCGCTATGAATGTGCCAAGGACATGAGTAGCTAATAGATTAGAGACATAGCAGGCCTCGTCTGGAAGCAGCAGAAGTACAGACAGCTGCCAGGTCAGTGAGCAGTGGCAGTGGCCTCACCCTTTCCTTGCCCCCACCACTAGAGGCATTGAAAAAGAGTTGCTGTGTTCCCTCAGGGAGAATTCAATTTTCCAGGAAGCCCACTTGTGTGGCCACTGTACCCTGCTCTTCCTTATTTTCTTGTAAACCAGTAATTCAAGCAAAACTTGAAGAAAAGAAACCATAAAAGCCACTTTCTGTGTCCCACTGATTCTTATACTTGCTTGTGGGATCAGTCATTCTTCCCCTCCTGCATACAAACACAGGTAGTCCCGAGGCTTCAGAGCACTCTTAACCATCTCTCACTCTAAGCTGCAAAAATAGCCTCAGCAAAAATGGTCAAAAAGTCTAGTTGCATGTAATAACCAGAACTCCATCTAGATTGAAAGTTAAATCTTCCTTTCCCTCACTTGCTCACCAATGTCAGAGTGGCTTGGAACTAGCTTCTTGAAGTAAGATAAGTATTGTGTAGTCTTTCTCTCTTTCTGCCACCTACCCTTATTCCTCGTCACCTGGCTTATAAATACTACTTTCTGATGTTTCCATTGTTGCAGCTGGGGTACCAGTGTCAAGAGGTTTTATTTTCTCTGGGTCTGGCAAACATTTAGAGCTAATCTCACATGGGGACACTTTTATGGATTATCTGCGGATTTTTTGGGCTGAGTCTCTCTTCCTGTAGATAGGACATCTTAAACTGGCCACTACAATTATCTCCTCAACCTCTGCTCCCTGGGGTCTATCCCATATCCTGCTAGTGTCCTTTCAGGATTTTAAAAATTATTCAAGTCTGAAATTTCTAGCACAGGTTCCAACTTTATTCCACTGTATCATTTACTCTTGGACTGCCATCACTGCCATCAAAGCACAGTTAGCCCTTGCAATCACACAGGGCTTCGGTGGGTTGTGTGTGTGTGTGTGTGTGTGTGTGTGTGTGTGTGTGTGTGTGTATGGAGTGGGGAGTCTGAAATTGCAATGGCTCCTTCCAAAAAAACCTTTCTACTCGCTTTACCTTTATCTAGTGCTGCTAATGGTAACATGTTTCAAAGTCATATAACTAGTTTCTTGTTATCTAACTCAAAACTTTGCTTTTGATGAATACTTCTTTTGGAACGAGGCATCTATTAGAGACTGATGTCTTAGTTGAAGCTTTCCAATTTAAAGCCCTGCTGCACATCCTGATAATGAGCTTCCTTTAATTGAAGAAATCTGCTTTCCCTTGCAACATGAGTCTTTTAACATTAAATGTCTTATGGCACTAAATATAAAAATATACTTAACATTATGACCTAGTACACACACAGCATAAATATGTATAGATTTATATACACACACACACATTGACTGACACACCAAAACTTTCTCAAAATCTTCTAATTCTCTCAAACTTTCTTTTTATATAACCTTTTCTTAACCTTCATTGTGATTATTAATTTCTAAACTCTTTCTTTTTTCTCTCAAAATCAATCTTCTTCATTTAGTTCCTTCTCTACTGAGCCATTGTTTTGGCTTCAAGCCACACGGAGAAAATAAATCAGGAAAAATTTTTCCATCTTAAACCAAATCATAGTTACCAATATAATAGCAGATATATTTTGGGGGAATTAATCTTTCCTCTTAGAGTTATGAGAGATCTTGTAGCTCAGGAGGCAACCTGAAACAGCATTTAAACGAGTGGATACTGGGAGGCACTATTTTGAAGCCTGTGAAAAACTTTTAAAATGATAGATTCCCCATGTATTTTTCAGAGTATGTAATGAAATTTAAGTCACTGAATTTTCTTAACTAGTCTAAACAATAGCTGTGGTATATATTCAACATCTAACTTTGAAAAAATTATTTATCTTCAACATCCAGCCATCTAAATACTGCTTATGTATTTGATAATATGTGATAATGTTTTCTAGGGAGCAGTACAAAGTCTTCTATGTCCAGATGGACCAAAATTAGAGACCCATAAAGATTCATGTAAAGATAAATCTCACTTGCAATGGACACACAGTTTAGAAGGGAGGAAGTAGGACCCACCAAAGCCACTATTCTTACTTCTTAATTATCTCTACAACTGATTCTGCTTATATGCAAGCCTGGGAAAACAAGAATTGATTACCTAGGGCTAACTCAGGGTCAAAGGCTGTATAACGTTTTGGCCCATCAATAAGTATCTCTTACTCCCCGGATTACTTTTCAAAAGTTGCCATAATAAATACTACAACTTGGTATCTGAAATCACGGAAATGTATTTTGTCACAATTCTGGAAACTAGAAGTTTGAGATTGAGGTGAGGGCAGCTTGGATTTTTCTGAAGTCTCTCTCTTTGGCTTATAGATGGCTGTGTCCTCTCCTTGTGTCTTCATGTGATCTTCCCTCTGTGTCTGTGTCTTAGTCTCTTCTTAGAAGAATATTAGTCATGTTGCATTAGGGACTACCCTAAAAACCTCATTTTAACTTAATAACCTCTTCAAAGACCTTATCACCATATGTAGTCACATTCAGAGGTACTGGCCGTTAGGACTTCAACATATGACTTTTAGGGGGACACAGTTCATTCCATAAAACTCTCCCTTCAATTATAGACACCTCTACTAACCTTTGTTCATAACCCCATACCTATCAACCCTGTTGGCACCGGATCACAATCTTTATTTCTTCCTCACTTCCCACCATTGTCATGAATGACTTCAAGTTCATGTGGATGAAGGCTCCACTGCAGTGATCATTTTTTTTTTCACTCTAGCAGTTCACTTCTACTGTCAATCCCGAGGGGTAGCATTCATATCTATGTCATCACTCCATTCATGCATTCTAGAGACTACTGTCCAACCAAAGCTTCCCCCTCTTCTAATTCTCTCAAGCCTTATATTTACTACACTTTTTCTTCACCCTCATTGTAATTATTTTTTCTTAACTCGTTCTTTTTCTTCCCTTTCTTTAAATTCCTTCTCTGCTGAACCATTATTTTATCTTCAAACCACAGGAAAAAAATATACATCAGGCAAAAATTTCCTATCTTTTCTACCACATATGGGCTGTTGAAAATGTGTATTTGCTTTCTACCACTGCATAATAAATTACCAAAAATTTAGTGCTTAAAAAAATCCACAAATACAAGTTCACAGGTATCATAGGTCAGGAAATCAGGTAAGCCTTAGCTGGATCCACTGCTCAGGAGCTCACTGGACTGAAATTAACATGTTGGCCAAGATTGCAATCTTATCTGAACTCAGGGTGCTCTTCCAATTTCACTAGTTGTTTGCAGAATTCATTTCCTCATTGTTGTTTGATGGAAATTCTGGTTTTCTTACTAGCTATCAGCTCAGAGCTCAGCACCTGGAGGCATCCCTCAGGTCCTTGCCATGTGGCCCCCTCCTCTCAAATTACAGCAGTTTATCCCACCTTTGATGCCAGCAGAAGAACATCTCTCTGCCATTTCATCTTCTTTCAAAGGCCTGGCCTGACTAGGTCAGGCCCACCCAGGCTGTTTTCTTTCATTTAAATTAGTCAACTGATTAGTGACCTAATGATGGGAATGATATGTCACCATATTCACTCTTCTGCTCACACTAAAGGGATAATACAGTGCATATACCTCAGAGGATAAGACTCTTACGAACTATCTTAGAATTCTGCTTACCCCAAGATACCTGGAGAACATCACACAATTATGTGGCCAGAAGCACTTCAAAAGCTTGATACCCAGAAATTTACTGCATTCTACCTTATTCAAAATAAGTTTGGAATGGCTAAAGACTGAATAAACATTTGTTTAATGTATTAATGAGGGATGAGCATTATATTGTGACTCAGATAAACCAGGTTTCATTTATACTGTAGGCCTTGGTTTTCCTTGAAATCCTTTCCAATTCTAATATTAAATGATGATGTTATTGTACATCTTCAATAAAAAGGAAAATTACATCTCTTGAAATCATAATAATGTATAAATCATACCCTTTAAAATGAATTAATACAGCTTTATAAGTTAGTTTGTATCTAGAGTAAAGGATATAGAAATGACAAACTTAGATCTCATTGTAAAATAATCATTGGAGAACAAAGGTTCATATTTATAAAATTTTTATGGGCTTGTTATGTTATAGTGAGAGAGAAGCAGTATATAGACATTAACAAATTTATAATAATTCATTAACCCCTTCACACTGTTTTATAATTTATATTTTGATTAACCTCCTCACATTGTTTTGTAATTTATATCTTGATTATATTACATATAAATGTCTATCTGTCTATTTATCTATCTATTCTTAGACTGTATAATTACTGGGGGCAAGATTTGTATCATAGAAATTACTAGTTGTTAATAAAATTTAAAAAATGAGTTAACTAATGAGTAATTTGATTTTAGAACACTAAAAAAAACTTGCAAATGTAAAATTCTTTCTTATGTCATAATTTTGAATAACATTTAGATATGTTATTGAAGAGTTCCAGAAAAGTTAGTGCTAAAAACACAGATGTTAGATACAACTACAAAGATCATTTTTGCTTTATTTTCATCAATTAATGCTAATATTATGATTAATTTTGGCCCTTTTTAACCTAAGTCCTCTGCAGAGAATAAAAAGCACCTTCTATATTTCTGTCTGGAAGATTTTGTATTAACTTAGCTCCTTGTCTCCATTTTCTTACTCTTCTAATGTAAAATACATGTTCATTTAGATGTAACATCATAAATCATCAGGATATTGCCCTTCTTTACAAGTCATAAAATAGTCCTCTGAACTAGAAAGTAAGGGGTAAAGTAATGTGGTCCCAATTTGCTATTATAGAGCAGTATGTCATTCCATGTTACTTGTGTCCTCATCAAGTCAATGCATGTCTTGTTTGCTGAACATATCCTGAAAATATTTGTATATGTAAATTTTCATTCTGTTTTCTCAAATACAAATGGATTCCCTCATCACTGTATTTTTAAATTTTAACCTAGTTCATATGTCACCTCTTTCCGGAAGTCTCATTAAACTTAATAAAAGAACTATATTTTTCTTCTCTTGTTTTTTAAAGCATATTGTTTTCGATGTTCTTATAGTGTGTATTACTTGTTATCATGTACCATCATTCTTCACAACTTACAACTTTCCTGTTGAATAGAAAGCTATTTTTAAGATAAAGAAGTCTGTTTTTTAGGACCCACATTTCCATGAGGTAGCACAAAATAGGTTCAAAAACTAGATCTTCAATATCAATATATAATAAGCATCTTACTCTTATGATTCTTATTATTTATCTGACAATTTGCATCTCTTTTCATCAACAACAAAGATATTATCCCTTATTTTATGTATAAGGCACAAAGTCACATATAAGTAAAAGGAAAGGGATTTGTATATAGACCTGTCAAAATTCAAAGCCTATTCATTACTTTCTAACTCACTCTAAAGAGTGAAAAAACAACTTAATAAAATTAAAATGAGTATTGAGTTTTTACTTCTTGAAAATGAAATTTTTGGCTTAGACAGACTTAAATCTCTTTTTAAATAGACACTGCAATCAGGTAACAATAATGCTATTTAATATAACAGTCAATGATGATTCACTGGTAGGTTCAATTTTTCTTCAAACTTTTTACAAACATCACAAGCTCAGATTAGTAGGCCATAATACTAATAAGTGATTAAATGATGGTCCACTCAAAATTTTAAAATAGTCATTTCCAGAGAAAATAAATGTGGAATAATTGAACAAAATATCACCTATAGTCAATTTACATCACTGCAGACATAATAGGTATTTTCAAGTTTATATCATTGTTGATGTTGGCATTTGAAGTGATGGTTTGAGAGTGATTCAATCTCTTTAGTGCCTCACAAAATTATTATTTTAAATATTTCTAGTAAAAAAATGGTAGCCTCTTGGCATCTAACGAGTTTGCATAGTTTAAAAAAAAATAAAACTAAAGATTTGTTTCAAATGAAATGTTATGGGCATATGCATTTTTAGTAATACTATTAAATATGGGTTCTTTCCTCTAAGTGCTTCCAGAAACATAGAAAGGGACAAAGTGAGATTTATAAGGCACCTTGACGCTATACCTCTGCAGTTAAGGAAAAGAGGTAGTGAATACTTAATACTTATGGGAAATATATATTTAGAATGCAACAATAATTTATTGCACACATACACACACCCCCCCACACACACACAAACATGCTAAACTTTTATTTCTGGAAAAAATGGAATACTTTTCCCTATTCTTCCCAGTTACTAGAACTAAAAACCTTGGAAATTTGTGTATATATTAAACAAACAAACAAACAAACAAACAAAGACCCTAAAAGGTGTAGAGAAGAAGTCAGACAAGCTAATGACCCTAGAAAATAAAAAATAACACCATGGTGAGTTTCCTCGATTTCCTTTTTGACTCATATATCCCAGACTTGAAGCTGAAGAACCCAGAAATCTGGACACTCCAATGAGAGAGAAAAATAAATAAATAAAAATAAATAAATAAAATAAAATATTCCTCTTTCTAGCCAAAAGACCAAGAAAGGGACAAACCTGCAAAACAAAAGCTATAAAAAAGTCTGTGTTCTCCATCCCAGTGTAAGGCAGGAATCTAGTTACAGCCTTTCCAGGCTATAAAGAGACACCCCAACACTTCCACTGGGATAATGTCAGGAAAGAGTGAGTCAAGAGTAGGGACTTTCATTCCCACCTGGTGATTATAAATTTCCCCTCTCTTGAGGTGTCAGAGAAGAATGCATGGGGAGCCTGGCCTTCCATCTCTACCTGGTAAAAATAAAAAAGTCATTCTTGTTTTCTACTCGGGTAATGTCAGAAGCCTGGCAAATCAAAACCTTCATTACTGCCTACTGGTAATAAAGCTACCCTTTACCTACCCTACAAAAGCACCAATGGAGGCAACATAGGGAGCTATAACAAGACAATCCTATCACTCCCTGTCAGGGAAGTCTCCATGGAGAAGTAAAAAGGCAAAACTCTCACTCCTGCTCAGCTATAATGAGGAACCTCCCCTATCAAGGGTAAATGGAGGCCTAGTGGGGGATGTGGACTTCTATCTCCATTGGCAATAACAAGGGTCTGCCCATTTGTTCTCTGTCAGAACAGTGTCAGAGAAAGCCAGTTAAAACAGTAAGTTTAATTAAGATTCAGTCTCATAACAAAAAGAGTCCAGATTTTAATTAAAAGTCATTCCTCATACCAAGAATTAGGAAAACGTTCAACTGAATCAAAAAGGCAATCAATAAACATTAACAAAATGATGACAAAAATGTTAGAATTATAGAGCTCTTAAAGCAGCCATCAAAAATATATATATATACTTCCATGAACAGTAATGAACACAGTACACACAATGAGAATATAGAAAATCTCAACCCAAAACCAGATAGTCTCAGCCAATAAATAGAGGATATGAAGAACCAAGTGGAAATTTTAGAACTGTAAAATATAATAACCAAAATTAAAATTCAACAGATGGGCTCAACAACAAAATGAAAGTGGCAGAGGAAAGAAATAATAAATTTAGAGTTAGAATAAAAATTTTACCCAATCTGAAAAACAACAAAAATAATTAAAACCAAAAATAAAAGATCCTTGCAGACTTGTGAGACTAGAAGTAAAAAAATAACATTATGCCATCAGAATCTTGGAAGGAGAGAAGAACTGAAAATGTACTTGAAAAAATAATGGCTAAAAACCTTTCAAAGATAACAAAAACATAAACCTACAGATACAAGGAAGCTGATTTAACCCCAAACTGTATAAATCCATGAAGTCTCAGCCAAGGTTCATCATAGCCAAATTTCTGAAAACTAAAGACAAAAAGAAAAGGAAGGATGAGGAGGAGGAGGACGAGAAGGAGGACAATGAGGAGGAAGAGGAAGAGGAGGAGGAGGAGGAGGAGGAGGAGGAGGAGGAGGAGGAGGAGGAAAAGAAAGGAAGGAAGGAAAGTAAGAAAGGAAACAAGGAAATAAATTTTGAAAGCAGAAAGAGAGAAATGACACCTTATCTTTGGGCAAAAAACAATTTGAATGACAACCAGTTTTTTATTAGAAATCATGCAGGTCAAAAAGAAAACACAAACATTAATTTCAAGTGCTGAAAGAAAATAACTTGAAATCTGGAATCCTATATCCAATGAAAGTATGCTTCACGAATAAAGAGAAAATTTAGTTGGTCTCACTTGAAGGAAAACTCATATAATTTGTCACTAGACCAATTCTAAAAAAAGTGCTAAAGAGAGCTTACTAAACTTAAAACATAAGAAAAAAGAAGGAATCTTGGAAATCAGAGGATAGAAAGAACAATGTGAGGAATAAGCATATGAGTAAATACATTTCTTTACTTGTCTTGAATTCCTAAATTATGTTTGATTGACAAAGCAAAATTATAATACAGTCTAAAAATAGTTCTAAATGAATTTAAAATAATTGTGTTAAAAAAATGGAGAATAAAAAGATATAAAGTAAGCTATGGTTTTTTTTTATCCTTTCCTTAAACTGGCAATACCAATAGGGTGTGACAATTTTGTACATATAATGTACTGAATAGAGCAACACTAAAAATTTATACTAAAATACACTCAAAAATGCTGAGGATTTATGGCCAATAAATTAATATTGAGTTATAAAAATTTTCAGATAACCCTAGGAAGCTAGAAAGAATAATAAAAAACCCAGAGAGACCAAAGAGAACATAAAAAATAAAATGTCAGGCTTAACCCCTAACATATTGATAACTACATTAAATATAAACAGTCTATATACACCAAATAAAAAAACAGAGATGGGCAAAATAGATTAAAAAGTATAACCCAACTCTATGCTATCTACTAGAAACTCACTTAAAACAAACAAAAAAACCATAAGGATTTAGACAAACTCAACAACATAATCAATAGGATCTAAGGGCACTTGGGTGGTTCAGACAGTTAAGCATCGAACTCTTGATTTCCATTCAAGTCATGATCCCAGAATCATAAGCTCAAGCCCCACTGTCGAGCTCTGTGCTAGGCATGGAGGAGCCTGCTTAGACTCATCTTTCTCTCTACTTGTCCCTTCCCCACTCTCTTTAAAAAGAAAAAAAAAGGATCTAACCACCAACCAGTATTTTTAGAATACTCCATCCAATATCAGAATACACATTCTCCTCAAGTGGCCTTGAAACTTAAACCAAGATAGTCCATATCCTGCACTATAAAACAAACCTCAGAAAGTTTAAATAAGTGAAATCATATAGACTGTGTCTCTGACCTTCCCAGATCAAATCAGAAATCAGTAATAGAAGGATAACAGGAAGATTTATAAGCACTTGGAAATTAAACAACATATAGTTAAATGAATGAACTGAACTGAGTGAAAATAAAACAGAACATCTATATATTTGTGGAATTCAGCTAACACAGTGCTAGAGGGAAATTTATAGCACTAAATGCATATATACATTAGACAAGAAAAAAAGCTCTCAAATCTGTGATAAAAGCATTCACTTCAAAAACCAAGAAAAAGGCAAAATAAACCCAAAGCAAGGACACAGAGAAACTAGATTATTTATACATTACTAGTAGGCATATAAAATGCTACTGCCACTTTGGAAAACAATTTGGCAGTTTCTTAATAAACTAAACATTCAACAACCATACGATCAAGCAAATTCACTTCTGTGCATTTACTACAGCAATGAAAACTTATGTTTGCATGAAAATCTGTACATGAATGTTTTTAGTAACTTTATTTGTATCAGCCCAAAATTAGAAAACAAAGCTTTGCTTCAACTGGTGAGTGGTTAAACAGATTGTAGTACATTTATACCATGGAATACTGCTCATCAATAAAGTGTAATAAATTATTGGGATATATAACAACTTAGACAATTCTCCAGATAGGTACATTAAATAAAAAAGAATTCATTCCCGTAGGTTAAACAGTGCCTGATTCAATTTATGTAACACTCTAGAAATGGCAAAATTATAGAAATGAAAGACAAGTTTTTGGTTGACAAAGCTTAAGGCTGAGAGAGAGAGAGACTATAAATGCAAAATGAGAGATCTTTGTAGTGATGGAAAGTTCTTCATCATGACACTTCAATGTCAATGTATTTGTTGTGATATAAATCTATAATTTAAAATGTTACTATGGGAGAAACTTGGTGAAGGGTAACTGGGGTCTCTCTGTATTATTTCTTACAACTGTATGTGAGTCTACAATTATCTCAAATTATCATTTTGTTTATTTTTTTACTTTTTTTAAGTTTTATTTTATTTATTTTGAGAGAGAGCGCGCACACGAGAGGGGGAGAGGGGCAGAGGGAGAGAGAAAGAAGCCTGGGGCTCCTGGGTGGCTGACTCGGTTAAGCATCTGACTTTGGCTCAGCTCATGATCTCATGGTTTGTGGTTTCGAGCCTGGCGTCTGACTCTGGGCTGACAACTCAGAGCCTGGAGCCTGCTTCGGATTCTGTGTCTAATTCTCTCTCTGCCCCTCCCCTACTTGTGCTCTGCCTCTCTCAGTCTCTCAAAAATAAATAAATGTAAAAAAAGTTAAAAAAATAAAAAGAACCCAAGCAGGCTCCACACTGCCAGCACAGAGCCCAATGTGGGGCTCAAACTCATGAAGGACCATGAGATCATGACCTGGGACAAAACCAAGATTTGGAAGCTTAACTGATTGGGCCACCCAGATGCCCCAGATTTTTTTGTTTCATTTCATTTTGTTTTATTTCTAGAATGGAAGCCTGTTTGCATGCTGATGGAAAAGATTTAGTAGTAAGGAAAAATTTGATAATGCAAGTATGTAGGGTAGGGGGCATTTTCTGGAGAGCAATTCTTTACTTGGCAAGAAGACAAGGTCTGGCCTTGGATACCAGCAAGGCAGGTGTTCACTGATAGTAACAGAGGCAGAGTGTGGGCACAGAGGCAGGCAGCTGGATGGACAAAGTGCCAGAACATGTGGACTTGTCCTTCTGAGATCTTCTATTTCTTAGGGAAACAGGAAGCAACATCATCAGCTTAGAGTGTGGAGATGAAGGTGTTGGAAACTTGAGAGAAGATGAGAAGGTATAAAGAAGGACCAATCAGCAGGGTTATTCTGTGTTTTTCAATGGCTACATTTTGCTGGGAAGGTGCAGGCACAGGAAGGTGGAGAATGGATTCAATCAGGGTTATTTTTGTTAGATAACTCCATGGAGAGAAAAAGGGAAAGGAATTAAAGTGTATATGCAAAGAAGTAATAATGACAATGGCCAGCTATTAAATCCAAACCAGATAAGAGTGGAGTAAAAAAATTGGGGTGGGGGAGTGGTGGGGACAGTGGTAGGGAAGAAATCCTAGAGAAGTGGTAGAATCAGTGGAATGATGGGTGAAAAGATTGTTGGAATCAGCACAGTAAGGGGAGTGAGCTGGGAAGAAGGAGGTACTGGTTGGAGAACAAGCTTGCTTGCACTGAGATTATGTGAGGGGAGAAGTTTTCAGTGAATGAAAGACCTGGGGCAGCCTCTCAAACTGTAATGCCCATATACATTCCCAGGAGCTCTTGTCGAAAATACCATCTTGTTTGAAGAAAAAACATACTGACTTAGTTCTTTCAGACACCAATGGATAATAAAGGGATCAAAAGAGTAACTCATCAAAGTAGTCTGAGGCTCTCTCTGCATTATACCAGAATTCCAGATAAAAGTCATTGGTTAATTTAGCAAACAAGTTTTTTGGTAGTGCAAGTGATGTTTTGATAATGTTTATTTTGTTAGAGGACCCGGGAATATGCAAAATCTATTTGGACCATCACTCCTCATTCCCATAAAGTTTCCCCCAAAACCGAACAAACAGGGCAACATTACCATTTTACCCAGAAGCAAAGTACTTGATACCTCCCAATAAGAAATAGGATTATTAAGAGGTCTAAGTGGGACCTCTCTCCTAATCCTTAAATCAGATTTTGAAATTATATTACATTAGGTAATCCCTGAAGTATTGATGAGCACACCCAAGGAACTGTGAACCCCTAAAGAAAAGAGGCAGGGGGGAGAATGTATGTATATGACTTTTAAATGTCCACACAAACAGTACACATGACTTATATCTGGTTGTATTAGCTAAATAGTCACTTGTCCATGAGGAAGAAGCTAGAAAGTTAGTAAGGTGACAGTTCCTAGACAGTTATCTGATTCTTGACAATCACAGTTGAACTGATTTGACTGGAATTTTCATTTACAACCAGAGCATTTTGCATAAGTTAAACAAAATGATAAAAAAAAAAAAGAAAATATCTAGAACCCAACTGCTCTTTCATTACTTTCATTACAGTCGTCATTACTGTAGCGACTACTTGTCATTTTGAGCTTCTCCTCATCCAAGGGTCCTATCATCTGGAAGTAATACCCCATGCAAGGAGCAATCAGATTACTTAAAGCATCTGCACTGAGGGGCAGAGGACATTGGTACAGTGCTTGAACTGAGTGTGAAGGAACTCAGGGAATGTCCAGTGGTAATGATGCCAGAGGCAGGTGGTACCCTAAGGAAGCATGCCTAAGAAATAATCTCAGCTGTTCTCTCCTTTTGTCTCCATCTATGCTGAAAACTGGTTCTCTAGGCGTCCCATTGATATTTTTACCATTCCATAGTCCCTATATGAATTTACTCTTCATGCAGGTTAAACAGAGATGTTATGACAGGTACTATTCAGTATAGGACAGGCAATGGATGCTCAAAGAATCTGGAATTAGTTCTCTTGCCTATTTGTTCCTCAAGCTAAACAAAATCATATTGGTTTTCTGCAGACTATGACTTTCAAGGATGAAATTTCTAATTAAATTATCAACTGTGTTCTTGAGGAATAAAATGTCCTTCAGAAGCAAGATTTTATAAAACCAAGTTCCCTCTGCTTTAGAATAGTTGAGAAAGAAAAGAAGAATTCCAGAATAATAAAGTCCATTTGGCTATTTTTAAGGATAATTGACAGCTTAAAAAATATAGAGAATGGCAAGCTTAAACCCTAAATTCTCAATGCATATCTTGAAATCCCCAAATTTTCTCTAATCATATTATAGCTATAGTTGTAGGCCTGCAGGAACCAAGAATCAAAGGCAGCATTTGAAAAATATAGTCTGCCAAATTATAACACCATTCAAATTCAGTTAATCACCAGATCTCTGTAGGAAAAGTTAAAGCTTTGATTAGAATAAGCATGAGTCCAAGAACTGGTGTCAGCCTATATGGAAAGATTCAGAGGACATTGTACATACTGAGCCCCAAATCCCACAGAGCTTCACTTGCTATTTGAATCTGTCTTGAAGTCATCTTTCTTCCCTCCTTTGCTACTATCTCTCTTTGCTTGTAAATGATGCAACTTTCTAACCTGAAGAAATTATATCTTTAAAAAAATTATGGTCAATTGTCTTCATTCCCTACCTCATACATTTTGTTATCTCCATATTTTTTTTCAAAAAATTTTATTTTAATGTTTATTTATTTTTGAGACAGAGAGAAAGACGAGTGTGAGCAGGAGAGAGGCAGAGAGATAAGAAATCACAGAATCTGAACCAGGCTCCAGGCTCTGAGCTGTCAGCACAAAGCCTGACACAGGGCTCAAACACACAAGCTGAGAGCTGTGAGAACATGACCTGAGCTGAAGTCGGACACTCAACTCACTGAGCCACCCAGGTGCACTGTTGTTATTCCAGATTTTTAAAAAATGTTTAAAGTTTATATATATTTATTTTTTAGTTATTTCTACACCCAATGCGGAGCTTGAACTCATGGCCCAGAGATCAGGAGTCACACATGCTCCTCCAATTGAACCAGCTAGTGCACCCAGATTTTTGTATCCACTTAATTTGTGGATATGATATGACATACAACTTTCTGAAATAATTATGCTAGATCTAACAGCTGGAAATATTTTAATTTTACAGTTTTCTGACCAAAACCTGGACTCAATGAAATGCACACTAAATGAAGCTGAAATAAGATTTTTTTGAAATAATGGAATTCAAAGATTTAGTAGTTAGAAATGCTAAAGAACATCTATGAATTATTACCTACTCTTTTATTATGTTCCCCAGGAGGGCCCAGAAAAGACAATGAGACACATGTCAAAATTTTTGAAAGATGTTGTAATAGCTGTTTTTGTTTTGTTTTGTTTTTTATAAGCCCTATACAGTAGTGAGAGAAGATGTGGTTGAGATCACAGACATAGTGGTCATGATTGCCATGAGATGAAGAAAGTAATTGTGATAATTATCATAGTCTGAGATTTTTGGTGACAACTAATTGGGCTATGGAGTTTCATAGATTCACAATACATGGACAGTCCACTAAAGCCTGGGTTACTTAGAGTAGGTCAGACTGTGAAAATATGTACGAAATACACACACACACACACACACACACACACACACACACCAAACACACATCCAAATATGTAGTGGCTCAACACCTGAAAATGTATTTCTTGCCTAAATAATCCAAGTGGCTCCAGGATGGAAGTTGAAGGGAGAAGATATGGGTGTCATAAAGCCATCCAGTGGTCCAGGCTCATGGCACATCTGCCAACTTCCAAAATATGCTTCCCTGGGGACCCTGAAGTACTCTGGAAGGAAAAGAATATGGAGGAGTCCATGTGAGAAGTTTTTATCAGGCCAGGCTTAAAAGTGCCTAGTATCACTTGCCTAATAATTAATATTATTAAATATTAAGGTAATATTCCATTGGCTAAAATTCAGTCATGTGGCCACATGCAGTTGCAGGGGAAGCTGGAACTGTAACCTTGCTGTGGTCCAAGGAAGAAGAGGAAGACTATTTTGGTGAACAGCTGGAAGTTAAATAAAAAAAAAATAATAATAATAGAAGCCTGATTTGGATCACAATACAAGACCATTTGTAGCTATGTATCCTGAAAACTGGGGGGGTTCTCAAACCCAAAGTATCTTATTCTATGAAGAAGTGAGATCGTTTGGGAAACATTCTGAAATTATATCAAATATATGCTTGCTGAACATTCCTCCTATCCTTCCTTAGAGATCAGTAATCCTTTACAAGGAGAGCTCTGTACTTGGAAATAGGAAATATCCAAACCTTTTGAAAAATATTGATCACCATCTGTGAACTAACAGAAATTTCCTAGAGACATAGATTTCCACTGTGATCTCACAGCAGAGTAAGGACTCATAAAGGTTAAAAAGTTATTGGAATTTGGGGCTCAGTTGAACTGTGAACACTTCTTTAATATTTCTCCGGAGTAGATAGGCAAAATAAAAATCTTTAGGAGATATCTTTAGGGAATTTAGGAGATCCCCACTTTGACTCCCTAAGCAGTATGACAATAAAAAGGTTTATTTTGGAAAAAAAAAGATGAAGTGGGAGTATTTGGCAGAAAATGTGAAGTAGAGTCACCTTTCTACAAAAAAAGGTAAATCAAGAGAAATTTTTATCATTATCATTAGTGACTTGAAGATACAAAATAGTGATTCCTATCACAATTCCACTTTACTCAAACTTGAACGAAGTACAAAATTCAAGTGTGTCATGTTTAACACTAGATGTTAGTTCCTTATCAGAAATTAATCTGATTATAGCCACTCTTCCAGAGGTTGTGTTCTAATGAATACAACTTTAGATAAATGTTATCCAGCTTTTGATTTGAAATTGGTTTTTCCCTATTCCATGAAATAAAAAATACCAGAAACATTGTCCATTTGCTTAGAAAGAGCTTTGCTTTACCTTCACCATCTTGCCTCAGTATTTCACAACCTCAGCTCTGGAGAAAATGTAACCATCTAATAATTTCACAGTAGAATATACTGGTTCTTAGAATTAATGCTATTAGGGGTTCCTGGGTGGCTCAGTCGGCTGAGTGCCTATGCTGACAAGAGCCTGAAGCTTGCTTGGGATTCTGTGTCTCCCTCTCTCTGCCCCTTCCCAGCTTGTGCGCTCTCTCTCTCTCTCTCAAAATAAATAAACATTTTAAAAAATTAAAAAAAAAGAATTATTGCCATCATTCTGATATGAATAGTAAAGCAGGTCATGGAAATATCCTGAATGACTGGGTATGACCTGGCATATGGAGGAAGTTAATTTTTTTTGCAGAGTAACATGCTTTTATTTTACTGTGATGCATATAAGGAAAGACAAATATGCCAATGGTACATTTCCAATTTGACAAAGAAATCTCACAAGTATTTATAATATTCAGGAAAAGAGACACATCAATTACTAAATAATGGAAGTTAAATTTTATGGAAACACGGGGATCTGCCAAAAACAGCAAAGTGATAAAAGGAATTCAGAGACTAGCAGGCTATTGCCTCAAAACAGAAGGACCAATTTATCCATTTTGCATCCTTTCATTATTTATTCTTTTTACTTTATTAATAAAAGCAATGTGTTTATTTCATATATTCATCACAAGAGCTTAACAAGAGACTTAATTCAAAAAACAGAAACAGGGGAGCCTGGATGTCTCAGTTGGTTAAGTGTCTGATTCTTGATTTCAGCTCAGGTCATGATCTCACCTGCCAGGCTCTGTGCTGACAGACTTGGAGCCTGCTTGGGATACTCTTTCCCTGTCTGTCACTCCCCCTCCCTCAAAATAAAGAAATAAACTTAAAAAACAAAACAAAAAACAGAAACAGAACAAAAATGACACCCAGTCTAAGATACAGAGTCCTCTACAGAGATGAAGGAAAGGACAGACCCTCTAAGGAAAAAATAAAGAGAATACAAGGAGAGTGGCTAGACAATTAGGCAGGGTTCTTGACTGGAGCTCTGCTTTGAGTAGGTTTCCTGCAGCTACTTCTTACAGGATGTGTGTTTTTTTGTTTGTTTGTTTTGTTTTTGTTTTTGTTGTTTTCAGAACCCAGAAGCATGTATTGATTCAAAGGACTATCAATGTTACAATGTTGGGTTTTCCTTGCAGGCTCCGGGTGGACAGCGGGATGGTCCTAACAGCATACCGGGAACCTCTTGTGCTTCAGGATGTCCAGGCAGATGTTCCCCTTGGTGTCTACTTTGGGGTGGTAGCAGCCTGTGAGCACACTGTAAGCATAGCCAGTGGGGAACTTCAGGGAGAGCTTATACCTCAGATCTTCATACACTGTGTCAAATGCTCCATGGATGGCCCCCACCCATTTGATATTATGTCTGATTCAGGAAGGCAGAAATTCTTGCATCACCAGACATCCTTAGGGTCATCAGCTCCTGCTGTAGCCTCTTGCCCACGGTGCCCAGCTGGCACCCCTTGCTGGGCTTAGCTCCTGTGCATCAGAGGCCACGCCTGCCGCCCCAGGCTCTGGGAAGCCATCCTTGAATCAGATGAGGAACTCAGAAAGCATGACTGCAACTGTCTACCTTTTTTCATTTGGTGGTATTGCAACATTTTCACTTTTGAGGTTCTAGCTTTGAATTGAATCGTTCAATTTTTTTTGTTTCTTTCTTCATGTAATGAAGAAATGTAATGGGGAGATCTATATCTTCCCGGGAACAGTGCCACAACACTTTCATGTGATTCTGAGAGAGAAGGGATAAGGTAATCCTCACAGTGATGTTTCTTTAAACAGAATACACATATTTTGCCACTTTTTCTAGAAGGAGGTGTGGCCTCAGTTAAAGATCCTTGACAATTCCCAAGTCATTGGCTGATGGTTTATCCAAAGTCATGGTATTTGGAGTGATTTAGATGAATTGTTCACAAAAACAGTTTGCAGACAAGATATATGGATTTAACTTTTAGAACAGGCTCAGAGTGTAAGAATATTTGAGACCCATGTAAATATTCTATTTTTCAAAATGCCTAAACTTCAGGAGAGGTTGTTCATAATCAGAGGGAGATGATAAATGTGTTGTGGATGTTAACAGGCTTTCTTCCCCAGTCTTTACCTTAGTGCCTCTGCTCACTCAATAGACTCATGGACAAATGGCCCGAGATATCATGGGTAACTGGTTCAAAGATGGCATGGTCACCATCAATGATCACTCAGTTGACAGCAGCAGAAACAACTCTGATTCCCCAGGGCAGCACCACTTCCCATGGGGAGCAGCCCTGTGATGTTGGGTGATAATTTAAATCTCCTGGAGTCTAGGTGCAGTAAAACATTTTTTCTTTGCTGAAATAGACACTGGATTTAGATTTACTTTCCCTGCCTATCAGGCTTCTGCCAACCCCACAATATGTGGACTGATTGAATGCCTTTATCCATCATCCAGTATATCACAAAATATTTCTTCTAATGAATGAATTTTAACCATGAAATAAATAAAGTATTATTTTGAGCTCATGGAAGTCATGGTCTTCTATTATATCATATTTACTATAAATAGTTGGACTTACAAAATGATAGAATAGCTGATTGCAGTTCTGTCACCAGCTTTAAGACACTTGTTTGAATTGTTACCATGATGAAGAAGGCATATGTTCTTTTTTTTTTGCATCTCATCTTATTTTTTTTCTTTTATAGTTTATTGTGAAGTTGGTTTCCATATAACACCCAGTGCTCATCTCAACAAGTGCCCTCCTCCATGCCCATCATCCCCCTTCCCCTCTCCCCCACTCCCATTAGCCCTATTTGTTCTCAGTATTCAAGAGTCTCTCATGGTTTGCCTCCCTCCCTCTCCCCGACTATTTTTTTCCCTTCTCCTCCCCCATGATCCTCAGTTAAGTTTCTCCTGTTCCACTTATACGTGAAAACATATGGTATCTGTCCTTCTCTGGTTGACTTATTTCACTTAGCATAACACCCTTGAGTTCCATCCATGTTGCTACTAATGGCCAGATTTCATTCTTTCTCATTGCCATGTAGTATTCCATTGTATAGATAAACCACATCTTCTTGATCCATTCATCAGTTGCTGGACATTTAGGCTCTTTCCATGATTTGGCCATTGTTGAAAGTGCTGCTATGAACATTGGGGTACATGTGCCCCTATGCATCAGCACTCCTGTATCCCTTGGGAAAATTCCTAGCAGTGCTATTG
>CM053573.1:85488224-85542325 GCA_028646485.1 Cryptoprocta ferox
CAAAGTCGCAGGGTACAAAATCAACGTACAGAAATCGGTTGCATTTTTATACACCAATAATGAAGCAACAGAAAGAGAAATCAAGAAACTTATCCCATTCACAATTGCACGAAAAACCATAAAATACCTAGGAATAAATCTAACTAAAAGATGCTTCTATTCCCCTACACCTCATCTTGCCAAATCCATAGCTAAACACAGTTAAATAAATGAGATGGAGGGATATGTGAAAAATTGGGATGCCACAGGGTAGGAAATTGGGAGAAGTAAAACTGAGAAAAAAACTCATAAATTAAACTAGAAAATTATTGAAAATAAATAGTGATAAAAATAGGTAATTAGCCGTTTAGATAGCTAAATTAGCTATTTAGATAAAATTAGCTAATTCAGATTGTTTCATGGTGACAACCAGGACTGCTGTGACCCACCCATTGTATGTTCATTGTTAATCTTTCTACTTTTTTTCTGACATTTCCATTTGAGGGACCATCTATAAGGGCTAGTTCTATTTTTTCAGTATGCCCAGTGTCAAGATTCATGAGGTCAGATCTGAAGATGAATTTGTTGGTTAAGCTGTTCTTTCTTAAGGGCAAGAAGCTTAATCATTTTTTTTTGTACTGACCTTGTCTTGTCTGGAGATGAATCAATGAATCAAGTTAGGAATGGTAAATCATGAATAAGTGATTTATGCTTGTCTTGATCAAGTATGATAGATTGCTTGGGTTCTGACTATTACTGTATATAAAGATTTATATAATATACAAGTGACTGGATTGGAGAAAAAAACTGAAAGTTTTCTCCAAGGATATAGTCTATGTAACACTGTAAATGTTATTCCTAGTGAGCTAGTTCTTGAAAGAATGATGACTGAGTATGATTAATACCATATGATTATGGTGTATGATTTCATTTTTTCATAATGAAAATATTCCTCATTTTCTCATTTCTTTCCTTCCTTTTCCATCCATTGTTTTCTTGTTTGTTTTCTTTTTAGGCAATCATGTCAACATCCTATAGGTAACCAATAATCCAAAATCTACTTAGTAATGGCTCTTTCTTATTGATCTACTCACTTAAGTTTCTGGGGAAATCTTTACACTCTTTTACCAGCCACGAACTAAGAGGAAATTCACTACGGCCAGAGATGCCATCAAAGATAAACTGCTAAATGATTGAATTTCCTCTGGATAAGTTCCCATATGCCATGTGTTTCTTGGGTAGAGGAAAAGGGATGGAGACAAGATGGTAGCCTAAGGAAGTGAAGTTAACTCATCTTTTCAGGTTAATACCCTGAAAGAAGATCCAACTGATTTGCCAACCTGCTTTGCATAGTTTTCCACGTGAGACTTTTAAAAATATAAATCAAGAGCTGATTGACAAATGATTATTTTACTCTGGAATTGTGATTGTATGTCACACGCAGTGTGCTGGAAGCAGAGATTTAGGATAGAAAATATTTTGCTTCTCCTAGAAATTGAAATATAGTTCTTCATAAACATTGTTATATAATGAAAAGCACTGCATGCCATGAAAGTTACTGTCATCAACAAAATAGAAATTATGGTGATGGTTTGAATTATGGCCTTGGCAATCTGAGTACCCTATAAAATAATTTTTCTTGGTCTTAAAAAATATATGAGCAGTACTCAGTGTGATATAGAAATCCATATTCTATATAATTTTTTCATTCAATTTTATATGGAATAAAAAAATAAATGTGTTTTTAAAATCTTAACTACACCTTTATGTTTTAAAGGGGGATGAATTAATTTGACAAACTATATTACATGTATTTAACCTCACTTTATGTAGATCATAGAAACACTCTTTGTTCTAGTGAATAGTAAGAAATAATGTGGGGTTTTTTTTTTCAGTCTTTTTTGGGGCTTTATTTTCTTTTTGATAGTCTCCTATCTCAAGTTCTATTCTGGACACTTTCGTGGATCTTAACTTTGAGAACCATTTCATTTTTGAAGTTCTCAGTCTCTAGAATTTTTATATGAGCAAATTTTCAGACACTAATGGCAAGGAATTTTCAAGAACATTTCAGAAACAATCTAAAACAAGTAACTGGGTTAAGTAAGCAAAATTCCAAGATATGGCAAATGTAAGCGGATTTTGCAGATATAATTCAGGTTCCTGATTGGTTTTACTCTGATATATATAACAGGGAGGTTATCTTCTCTGAGTGTTACCAAATCAAGTGAGCCCTTTAAAAGAGAGATTAGTCTTTCCTTAAGTTTGGAGACATATTTATGCTGGCTTTCAAAAATAAACCACCATGAGTTACACAGCTGCAAGAAAGCTGTCACTACAACCACGCTTCCAATGTGCTCTGAGGAGGACTCCAAGCCTCAAATGGGACTGCAGGCATGGCTGACGTCTTTTTGCAACAGTGGACCCAGTTATGTTGTGCCTGGGCTACTGACCTACAGAAACTGAGATCATAAATGACTATTATTTTAAATTGCAAAGTTTGTGGTAATTTGATTATACTATAAAAATCTCACACAGGAATGTCAAGCGTGTATTAGTCTTGGTTCTCCAGAAAAGCAAAACAAATAGGATATATATAGGGAGAGAGAGACAAAGACAGAAAGAGCCTGTGCCAGAGAGTAAGTTGTTATGGAATCTGAGAAGTCCCAAGGTCTGCAGCTGGAGGCCCAAGAGGGCTGATATGTAAGTTTCAGTTCAAGTCTGAGTCTGAGGCAAGAGATGACAGATGTCCTAGATCAGAGATAGTCAATCAGACAGAGTGAATACACTTTTAATTTTTTGTTATGGTGTTCTACGCGGGCCTCCAATGGATTGGATGAAGCCACTCACACCAGAAAGGGTAATCTGCTTTCCTCAGTTTATTGATTCAAAAGTTAATTTCATCCAGAAACACCTTCACAGACACATTCAGCATAATATTTAACCAAAGATCTGAGCATCCAGTGTTCCATTCAAATTGACACATAAATTAACCATTATGAAATATAATAAATGGGTGACTTTATGCAGATACTAGAAATTTACTGTGGATATACTTTAAGGGAATGTCCAATCTATTGCAGAGAATGAATGAACAGTTCAAAGATTTGTCTACAGGTCCAATAGTTTATTCCATTATTTTTTGTATTAATATTTATGTTAAATTGCCCTATCCTTAATTTTCCTTAGAACGTAATATTCATTCTTTCAAGTAAATATATAACTGAACAATTAATACCAAGTGTAAAATTTTGTAAATCAAACCGGGACTAGGCAATCTAGGCCTTATTCTTTAAGACATTTAAAGTACTATGTATATTATTTAAGTTAGACAAACTCACATACTAATTAGGTGCAAAATAATGTACTATGCACTATTAGTCATATAAATAAGTATTACACTGAGCCTTTATTACTGAGAAACTTACTATCTAATAGGAACAGAGCAGACATACATACAGTAACACAAGCAGACTACAGCATAAGTCTTAACATTCCTTGAGATTGTGAGAGAAGAGATCAAGTCTGTAGGGGAAGGTAAGTTCTAATTGGGGGATTTTAGGTTTTAGGGGAAAAGTCATATTTGAAATCATTAAAAAGATGGAAAGCACTTTGAAATGTGGAGATATGGTGAAATTTATTATGTTATTAAGGACATAAATGGCCTATGTTGGTTGTGCAATTTTTAAAATAATAGGACAGTAAAATAGCATGGTATTTGAGCTTGGAAGATTTCAGTTTGTACATCAGCTAGTTCACTTATGATCAAGCTTAACTTTTCTGAGCCCCAGATTTCTTGACCATAAAATGGGGATAATATTAAAACCTGCACTCATGCTGTGAAATCAAATGAGATCATGTGATTGGTTTGATTAAAGTAAAACTTTTACTTTCCCAATTATTACTTCCTACTGTACTCTATCAAATTCTCATCAACCGCTGAGTAAAGAGCTTCCAAAAGGACACCTCCATGTGACTCCATATCTTTTCTTTTACTTTTATTAAAAACAAAACAAAACAAAACAAACAAAAAACTCATTTCAGCAGAGAGACATTGTTTCAAACTTTGAAAAATTACAATCTTCTATTTGAATCAAAGCATTCCTCCTATAAGCAACACATAGACTTTCAGTTTCTATATAGTGGAGCAGAAGGAAAAGGGACAAGAAGGTTGGGTAGTATCTCTCAGCCTGTCTTCCATCATCCTTTCTTTTTCTTCTCATGGTGTTTTGTGAGACAAGGCAGGTAGAATGTGAAATTGATCAATTCATTGCTAGAAAATAAGAATTGTTTTCTACAGAATTTTAATAAACTGTAGAAATGTTGTGTTCCGTTTTTAATTTTTATTACTTAATAGCGTCTTTGTATGCCTATCCTTCTTTATTCTCATAAATATATGAATTGGATTTCCTTGAACTCTTAGCTCATGACATCTGAAGAGAAGCAGGAAGGGGCCTGAGTGGTATTTCAAACTTCGGCTCAAGGGTTCCCCACTCCCCTCAAAATTAACAGATTGTTTCCTTCTGATAATGTGGCATCACTGAGTATCCCTCGCTGATTCCCAGAACCCATCTTGGTTCAGAAGGGCTTATCCCTCCAGCTCTGTACTTTCATGATTTTTTCACAGGCTGCCATTAATAAGTGACCCAGATCTTGCCATATATTTTCTGATATTTTCTAAGCTCTATCTTTTCTGAGTCCCCTGAACAATGTACAAGCCTATTCCTTCTTCCCCCAGTGCTTGAATTCTTCCATGTCAGCTGAACTCACAGCACTTCCTTCTCAGGATAGGCTTCTCTCTTCTTTCTGAGTGTGAAAATTTTCTAGAGATTGTTGATATCTTCCATTGATTAGACCTCTTTGCAGTCTGCTTTTTCCTCACACTATCATTTCAACTTCCTGCATGGGTTTACTGCCAGTCTCTGACTTCGTTCGTTTACATGCAATTTGAAGCTTCTAAATTTTCTTCAGGTTTAAATAACCACATAACTTGTGTGTGCTTTTTATCTTTCATTTTGCGGAATAAAATGAGAATATTCTAATTTAAGCTGCTGCCATATTCCTTCTGGAAGCACATGACTTAATCGAATTTTGTGACTACAATATACTCATATATCTCTCACAATTTTAAGTATATTTAATATAACACTCCAATCTGCTTACTTTTGATAGTTGAAGATCTCTTGTAGACCTTTTTGCCACTAATTTGTATACACTGGGTGGTGGGGGTAAACAGAAAATGCGAGTTTGTGGGAATGGCAAAATGTGTTAGTGTAGAGGTATAGATCACCATGTATTTCTGAGCATGGGTACTCTCCATATGTCCCTGGTATGGAGAATCCTCAAGTCTCTCTGACTCACGTTCCTCCACTCTCGGCTTAAACATGGCAGACACTCAGGTGAGGCTGTATGGAAAAAATGGTGGAAGTGTTTGCAGATGCTGACCCACCTGGAAGCACTGGTGGTCCCCAAATTTCTCCCTCTCAGTTGCTTCTGATTCTCCTCCAGCTCTGGTTATCCTCAGTGAGGCTTTAATGCCCACTTTTTGATATTGCTCTTTTCTATATACTTTTGGATTTCTGGAAGTTTTCATGGTTTGAGATCCACTTGGGGAAGTTCTTCCAGCTTAGATTAATTTTTTTTTCTTTTCCTTGTTTTGTTATTCATTTCTTTCCTTTCATTTTTGGGGGATATAAGATGAATCAGAAAGGCTAAAATATATCTTTAGATCTCTATATTTTAGCTAGAAACCAACATGTTTCTTTCACTTTTCAATATTCTGTTCATGTTCCTCTGTATAAAGTATGGCTTATCAGTGTTCTTCTTTTATTTTTTTTTAAATTTTTTTTTAATGTTTATTTTCTGAGAGAGAGACATAGCACAAGCTGGGGAGGGGCAAAGAGAGAAGGAGACACAGAGTCTGGAGCAGGCTTCAGGCTCCCAGCTGTCAGCACAGAGCCTGACATGGGGCTTGAACCCAAGAACCATGAGATCATGACCTGAGCCAAAGTTGGATGCTTAACCAACTAAGCCACCCAGACACCCTAGTGTTCTTTTAAATTGGCGCATGGTACTGAATAAAATGTTCTCCTTGCTCTGTTTTGAAAAATAGGGGGGCCATTAACTCCCTTGCCATATACATACAGTATAAGATTAAATTGACATATTTTGACAGTTACATCATATTTGCTTTTATAGAAATTCAATCAACTACCACCACTAGGTATTTTTTATTTTTTATTTTTTGTAGATATCCTGATGCTAAGCTAAGTATCCTATATCTTGTATTTTTAGAGTTATATTTTTGAATCATTTCACTCTTTTAGTCCAATCTCTTTGGCTTTATTTTTTACATAGCTTATTACCTATCACTTTCTGTTTTAATATAAATTATGATCAATTATGACCAAAGCTAAAAATAATGTTTTGAAAGGACCACTACATCTTTTTGTTGAATATGCAACTCACATATTACATCAACTAAATAATTGAATTTTGTTATTTTCAGTACTTTTCTAGAGAAACTCTTTATTTGTTCAATAAATATTTATTGGGTAACCAGTCAAGCTCTAGATTCTGGTGATAGAGCAAGTAAAAAGAAACTTCTCATGCTTTCATGGAGATTATTGGTGAGAGGGATGAGACTCTATATACACACACACTTCAAAAAAACAGTATCAGTGAGATATTGTTTTGCAGAGAATTAAATAAGACAATTTGATAGAAAATGCTTACGCAACTGTATTTGTTATTTATGATAAATAACTGTTTTTTTTTTTTGTTTTAAGGGAGTGGCAATGTTATGTACTCATAAAAAGTCTTCTGGCACATATAACATGAGAAAATCCAGGAACAATTTCTAGGTACAGCCTTTTACACACCAGGGTGCTCTAAAGAGACCAAGGTTTCAAAATACAATTTTATCAAGGATCCCTAGCCAGGGGAGCCTGTAGGTAACCTAAGGAAGTAAGAATTATATTTCCCAGTTAAGCTGATGGTGTTATGTGCATCATAAATTTAGTTAACACCCATTAAACAAATAGAGTCAATATGTTTTATACCTTGATTATGATCAAAATACCTCCTGTTTTACCTTGGATGATCTAAATAATTTCATGTTAGAGAAATTGGGGCAATAGTATATATACTGATGTAGGTGTCTTCTGTAAATAATCACTTTGCCTTAGCAAAAATTGAAAGAGTTTATAGCTTCAAATCTATTCAATTCCTACTTGCCTCAAGTTCTAATGTTATTTCAAATTATGTTGCCCTATATCTGTTTGCGGTGGTCTTACTTTTTAACCTTATAGTATTTCTTGCACTTTAATATCCCCATAATATTTCTTCTCTTTCATTAATTCACATTCGTTGTTAGATATGAAAAACATATGCATTTTTTACTCACTGTCAGTTGCATTAGAAATTGGTATTTTTGTAAACCAACTTGAAAATAACTATAGAATGGAGAATGCATGGAGATCTTCCATTTCAAGATGGCGGATAAAATATTTTTCCCCTTAGCATTTTAACTCTCCATTAAAATGACAACAGTTAGAAGTAGATGAAATTACAGCAACAAATAGAATAGAAACAATGCATTCCTGGATGAGAGTTTTCCACAAATATCTTAAAGTAGAAAATGGAGTGATTTCCAAGGAAAAGATACATAAACATCTGCTTCTAAAGATGGAGGTGATATTGGAGGTGACTTGGAAGAAGTACAAACACTGTTACCCTTTGGTTCTTACCACCTCTCCTATGAGAGGGAGCTCTAACCACAGTGCCCAGCTTAACGGACACTAACTGGTCATGTGGACAGAACCCTCCCTGGGCTTGTTCGCATGTTCAACTACAAAGAATTGTGTTGCTATCCTTTCCTTTCTCCAGGCAGGGGGAGTTAGACCATGTAGATTTCAAACGATCTTTTATTTATATTTTCTTCTAATCATTTATTGAACAGATATATATTGGATGAATATTTGGTGCCAGATACATGAAGCATTTGGAATAAAATGGTGAGTAAAAAATAAGATTGATGCTATGCTCAAGAAACCTACATTCTAGTGGGGTAATCAAACACACACACACACGTAAAACTGCAGTTGTGATAATTTCTAGGACAGATAATTTCATGTTGCTATGGGAACAAACAATGGGATATTTGTTATGTTTTGGCACAATTTCATGAAAAGGTGAAAACCTAACTGCAATCTGAGGAATGAGCAGGATGAGCTAACTAGCAAGTAAAGAAAGCAGAGCACCCCCAAAAGTGGAAACATATGTGTAAAGCACTGTACCAGGGAGATGCTGAGAAAGTTCAAAATTATAACAAAAAGCTAGTGAGACTAGAGAACAGAAAACTAGAAATATAGGTATGGCCAAAATACATATGGCAGCATAAGATACGTGTGATAGTTAATACTACGTGTCACCTTGACTGGACCACGGATGCCATATCCATGTTAGTTAGACATTATTTCTGTGTGTGCCTATGAGGTTTTTCTGGAAGAGATTAATATTTGAATTGGTAGACTGAGTAAAGCAGGTGGATTTCCTAATGTGAGTGGGCATCGTTTAATTCCTGAAGGACCTGCATTGAACAAAAAAGGAAAGAAAAGTTAAATTCATTCTGACTGTTGAACTAGGACATCAATCTTCTGTCCTGGATACTCCTGGTTCGTAGGCTTTCAGACTCAAAATGGAATCTACATCCTTACCTCCCAGCCCTCAAGCCTTCCAAGAAAATTACTGACACTGACTGGGTCCCCAGGTCCCAATGGCAGATCATGGTACTTCGCAGCCTCTATAATCACATGAGCCAATACCTTACAATAAATTGCTTTTTGGATACATGTGCATACGTATCTTCTATTTCTGTTTCTCTGGAGAACCCTGACTAATACAACATATTAAGAGTTCATTGCTTATAGAGTTATAGGATAAAATAATTTTCCCTTAAAACTTAGAAGGGGTTGTTGATGAGAGTCTGATGCTGGTTTAATACTCATTATTTTGTAGGGGACCAGTTTTTAGTTGGCTTTCTAAAAAATAATGCTTTGTTTTGTTTTGCTTTCTAGAGCTTTTAGGATTATCTAAACTTGGTGCTTTAAAATTTTACCACATGTCTGTGGTGACAAACTGTTGGTTATTTTGCTGGAAAATTGGTGGGAACTTACAGTGCCCACGCGTTCACTTTATCAAAATACCATCCATTATTATGTGTCAATTTCTTCCCTCCAACTGCTTTTAAGATACTCTACCATTAGTTTTCACCAGTTCAGTTATGCTGTGCCTTAGTGTGCTTTTTTATATGTTTATCCCATTTGTGGGTTGCTTAGCTTTTTGAAATTATAGGTTTACAGTTTTCATTAAATGTCATAAGCTTTTGGTGGTCATTTCATTATTTCCATAAACATCTTCATCTGCTTGCCATGTCTGTCTTCTCCTTCTGGACCATCAACTCCTAGTCTGTCATGTTAGATCACTTGACATTGACCCACAGATCACTGCTGGCCTGTTTATTTTTCTCTTTCTGTCTTTGTTGTCTATTTTGAGTAGATTATCTTGCAAGATTTTAATTTCACTGATTTTTTTCTTCTGCAGTGTATAATTTACTGTTAATCATTTGGGTATATATATTTTTATTTCCCCACATTTCCAGAACTTTTATTTAGGTTTTGTAATAACTTTCATCCCTCTCCTCATCATTTGGGTGTTTTATTTTATAGTTTTGAGAATATGGAGAATATTATGATAACTATTTTTATATATTTATCCACTAATTCCATAACTTCTGTTAACTTCTAATTTATTTCCATTGACTTTTACTCTAATTGTCACATTTTCCTGCTCCTACACATGCAGACAATTTTTTTTTACTGGATGCTTTCCTTTGTAGTTTTTATATCGGTAGGTACTAGATTTTCTTGTATTCCTTTAGATGGTATACTCTGTTCAGGCATGCATTTAAATAACTTAGGATTCATTTAATCCTTTTAAGGCTTGCTTTTAGTTAGATCTGGAAGTGTCCAGAGCAGCCTTTGGCCTACTATTAATTTTGCTCATTACTAAAGAGGGCCTTGGAAGATTGGAAAGTCCTTGGGTATTACAACTTCTCTCCACGATGCCTATCCAGAGCTTGGGCAGTTTCCTATTTCTGGTGATTCTTTTAGTAGCTACTTGGAATTCCATCCAATATAATGTCAGTGTTCAGGCAAAGACTCATGTCTCAGGTATTGAAAGCTGTCTTTGCCCAATATTCTCTTGTCTATTATCATTCTCCTCTTTGTATTATAGCCTGGAAATGCCTTTAGGCAGTAAGCTGGAGCGATTATAGGGTTTGCCTTATTTGTTTCACTTCCCTCAGGTATATCATTTCTAGGCTCTTTATTGTCTAATGTCCCAAAACAATTGTTTCATACAGTTTTTCCTGTTTTCTACTTGTTTATAGTGGGAGAATAATTTCCCAAAGAGCTAATTCTTTATGAATGCAAGCACTCGTTGATATATTTATTTATTGTTGTTGTTGGACTTTGTGGATTGATAGTATCTATTTTCTTCTCTGCTATATTTTCTTCTGTACTATGCTTTTGGGTTTATTTCCCTGAGAAAATGGCCTTTCATATTCATTATATTATTTATTTTATTTTTACAATCATATTTTAATTTTTAAGACCTTTTCTTGCTTTCTGATGATCCCCATCTTATATTTATGAAAATAATATCTTCCCAAACCTATCATAATATATTGATTAAAATTTAGGGAGGTTCTCTTTATCTTTAGGCATTTGTTGGTTTTTATTTTGGGTGGCTGTTTTAGGCCTCTTTTTAACAGTTTGGTGATTCTTTGGTTTTTCTTTATATCTAAGGATGAGTGGATAAAGATCTTATTGTGAGTTCTTTTTATCTTGGGCACGGTATGTGGTGGCTTATTTTGCTTATAGTATGCACATAACAAACCAGTCATTGTTTTATGGGACCACTAAACATCTGAATGCAAGGATCTTTTCATTAGTATACAAATATATACACTGGCTGTCCCAATCCTCAATTTCTTTTTTTAAAATATTTATATCTTTATTTTGAGAGAGAGAGAGAGAGAGAGTGAGCAGGGAAGAGGCAGACAGAGAGGGAGAGAGAGAGACTCCCAAGCAGGGTCCACACTGTCAGACCAGAGCCCCATGTGGGGCTCAAACTCATAAACAGTGAGATCATGATCTAAACCAAAATCAAGACTCCAACACTTAATCGACTGAGCCACCTAGGCTTCCCCCAGTTCTCATTTCTTAAGAGAAGAATCTTTTTTGTGTGACAGGAAGGGATGTTAAAAGTTCTTATTCTCTAAAAAAATAGTAAAAATTATGGGGCACCTGGGTGGCTCAGTCAGTTAAGCAACCAAATTGGCTCAGGTCATGATTTCATGGTTTGTGAGTTTGAGCCCCTTTTCAGGCTCTGTGTTGACAGCTCAGAGCCTGAAGCCCACTTCAGATTCTGTGTCTCCCTCTCTCTCTGCCCCTCCTCTGCTCATGCTCTGTCTCTGTCTCTCAAAAATAAATAAACATTAAAAAAAACCTTCTTATTATCTGATTCTACTTAACCTATAAATGGTTATTATTGTAGACATATGTTTTTTAAACTATTGTTTTAAAGTAATGGTGAAGGAGAGGGGCACCTGGGTGGCTCAGCCGGTTAAGCATCCGACTTCAGCTCAGGTCATGATCTCGAGGTTCATGGGTTCCAGCCCCGTGTCGGGCTCTCTTGACAGCTCAGAGCCTGGAGCCTGCTTCGGATTCTGTGTCTTCCTCTCTCTCTCTGTCCCTCCCCCACTCATGCTCTGGCTGTCTGTCTGTCTCTCTCTCAAAAATAAACATTAAAAAAAAAATAATGGTGAAGGAGAGAAAAAAAATATCTGCAGTGGGTCCTCAGCCTTCAACAGAACTCCTTTCTTCTGTGGTCTTATTTCCACAAAGGATCAGTTTTAAGTCTTGTAAAAATGTCCTTTGAAACTGTTCAGAGACTGGGTAATAAAAATGACTTAGTTCATTTTGCAAATCAAATATAGAATAGATAGACAGATAAATGATAGATGATAGATAGCTGTTTCTGGATTCAGTGAGAAGAATGAATTTGAGTGGGGCAAGAGTCTGTGCAAGGGGACCAATTGAGTGATTTCTGTACTGATCCAAATGAAAGAGCAAGTAGTTTGATAAGACAGGGAAGTGGCACGAAAAGCTAAAGGAACAGAGAGAAGTTGGTGGATTGTTAAGATGTTTTAGACATAGAAAAGAAAAGACATTTAAGTCTTTGGCACCAGGTTGAATGGTGGGTGAGGGTGATGGAAAAGGTGGCACTGCTGATGAACCTTATGCTTCTAACTTATAAATCGAATGGATAATGGAGTCAGTCACTGAGACAAACAAGAAATCCTAAACGCAGTATTCATGAGTTGAATTCAGCTGCTTTTGAGGTCAAAAAAGAATGCAAGGAAAGTATTTATGGCAACATCTGGGTTGGGGATAGAAATTTATTAGTTGTTTATAAATAGCTTTCCTAAAAGATATAGGCTTAGATATAATCTCCAAATGTTCAACAAAGTATCATGAGAAGAGTAGGGCACCTGAGACTGAACCTTCAGAAATTTAACATTTAATGTTAAATAAGGGAGAGCAACCCAGAAATAGAGAAAAAACTTAGTAGAAAGAAAAAAAAATTGACTAATGAATGCTGAAGCCAAAGGGAAAATATTATTCCAAGGAAGTAGATATTCAAAAGATTTGAATATCATTGGAGTTATAAAAGATGAGAATTGAAGCATATTCGTTGGACACAATGCCTTAGAGATAAAAGACTGATAATATTTCCTGAACCATATATTCCAGACTCCCAATTTCCCAGCATAATTATTCATAATGCATCCTTTACTTTTTAAAAGGTGTCTTGGTTTGTACAATAAATTATAGTTCACCTTGCTTAGAGAGGTTATGTTGTGATTATTTAAAATTATGCTGGTGGAGTAATGGGAACACACGTCAGATTGTCAAGGAATGAAGCATACCTGGGAGATTAGGGGAAAGGCATAGCGATATTTAGCAACTCTAAAAAAAAAAATTTAATTACGAGTTGGAGGCAAAGGTAAGTAGGTGCCTGAGGAAAGATACAGATCTAAGAAAGGCTGTTGATTTTTATTGTTATTGTTGATATTATCTTTTCTTAAATGGGATGGAATATGCAAGACTGCTGTAACATTACAGGAAGGAAGAAGGAAATTTTGCAGGGGAATATGGTTATATTTCTATGGTTGAAGAAGGAAGAAGTGAGATGATCGTCTGAGAGGAAAGGGGAAATGAGGCAAGAGGTTACCACATATTTGAAGCAAGGAGGAGGACTCAAATAGTTAAGCAGTTTGGGTTTTTAATATTAAATAGGCAGAGAAAAATTTTCTGCCTTATACAGCCCAAAAACATGAAATAAACTTTTACATAGTCTAGGTAAGAAGCTCAAATGCAAAAACATTTGGAGCTGAAGCTGCAGGTAATAATACAATGTTACTTCTCCTCATTCGCCCCTCCTTTTCACCTTTCTGGTCTTGTATCCTTTTGCCTTAGAATCTAGTTGGGGGAGTTTTTGTTTGTGTTTTACTCTTTCTTTCTTTCGTTTTTGTTTTGAGGAAAATGAGAAACCAACTCTGAGTAGCTTAATCAAAGACAATCTTATAGACATAATTCACAGCCCACAGAATCAATAAAGAATTGACTCATCAGATCTCAGGAAATAGAAGAATCCCATGTGATAAAATCATGCGTCATGAGGCAGTTTTGAATAATTTTTCAAAGGAAGTAAGATTGAGATGACTTCATTAATAAGATTTATTTTGGAAAAAAAGAGATGTGCATCATATGTAGGTGAATGGGGGTCATTTGATGGAAGAATGAAAGCTAGCGACAGGTCACTGAGACATCAGAGAGAATGGCGCACATGGGAAAACTCAGGTGCTCCAGCTTGGCCAGAAAATGGAATGTGAGGGGGAGAAGCAGCAAGAGCAAAGAACCAAGAGAAGGAGTGGGAGTTGCATGAAGGATCTCAGATATGGTCCTAAGGCTTTTGGATTTCATGCTAAAGATAATGGGAAACCATCTCCTGCGTTTTGATGGAAATTTGTTCAGTATGTAACTTACGTAAATTAGCCAAAGTAAGTATTTTATTTTATTATTTTTTTAAATGTTTATTTTAAGAGAGAGACAGAGACAGAGTGTGAGCGAGGGATGGGCAGAGAGAGAGACACATACAGAATCCGAAGCAGGGTCCAGGCTCTAAGCTGTCAGCACAGAGCCCAATGCGGGGATCAAACCCACAAGCCATGAGATCCCGACCTGAGCCAAAGTCGGATGCTTAACTGACTGAGCCACCCAGGTGTCCCTAGTATTTTATAGTATCAAATGGTGTCTACAGTAATAAATAAGCAGCCTGCAGGTTGTTCTTCTCACAAAAACCACAATATAAATATCACATGCTTTATTGAAGCCAAGAAAAAATAAAAACAGAAACAAAAAAACCAAAACCTAGAAACTTCAAGGCAGAAAACTATGGGAAAGCCTTGTGTTTCTCTCTTGTGTGACTTGCACGTTCTGCTCCCTTTCCTGCCAATACCATTCTTCCTCTCCTCGGAGGGACTCTACTTTTCAGCCTCAACATTGCCTTCTCTGAGAAACCATTCCTGGGTGCTAAAAGATTTAATTACTTTTACTCTCTGCTCTCTTGTTATCATATTTAGGCCTCCATTATAAGACTTAAGGCTTTGCTGCCGCTATGCGTTTACATGTCTTTGCTCTCTTAGCTCTGCATTGGGGCTAGCCATTTTGTTGGTTATGGAATGGTACAGGAATATTACACTAAAGTCTTTTCAAGTTACAGTAAAACCTTGAATTGTGAGTAACTTATTCTGTGGAAGCAAGCATTTCTAATATATTTTAACTTGATAAATGATCGATATCTTGCAATAGAAGTAGTATGTGAGGCCAGACATCACATGATCAAAACTGAACCAATGGTTTCTCTCTCTCTCTCTTTCTCTCTGTGTGTGTCTCTCTCCCCGGGATTGATCTCAAGCTTTGTCGATCACTGACAAACTGATGGATCTGCATCAAGGCAACAGCAAGAGGTTATGGAAGAGATCTCTTCTACAGAGGAGGAGGAGATAAAGGCAAAGGAATCTCTCACTTCAAATGAGATTAGGGAGATGTGTAAAATATGGGAAACAGTGCAAAATTTTGTAGAAAATCACCACCTGAATAAGGTTGTAACAGTGAGATCAATGAATCTGTTTAACGACAATGCAATGTCATGTTTCTGTGGAATACGTAAAAGGAAGCAAAAGCAAGTGTCATTGATAGCTTCCTTCTTAATGTTGCACGAAAAGAAAAAGATTCCATTGAGCCGATAGATAGCAGCGATTCCGTTAGTGATAGTCAAAGTTGTCCTACACAATAACCTCCTCTCTCTCCTCCTCTCTCTTGTCTCCCTCACACCAGCCACGAAGGTTTTCAAAGGTGAGTGCAGGTTAATTTATTTTTCTTTATATTTTGCATTTCCTTTATTATTTTGTATTATATTACAGTATTGTAATGATTTTTATATGAATATTTTTGGGTTGTGGTGTGGTAGGGTCCCCTCCCTAAGGAAAGAAAAAAAAATTTCAAAGCAAACTTGCTATTCTTGTATGTGACAACATCCCTCACGACTTTGTAACATGAGACCACTTTAATCGGACTGCATGTTTGTGTGTTACCATATATGAGAGACAAAGAAGTAAAAAATATATAAAAAACCACACCACGTGGTGTTGGGGGCTCAGTTCTTTGGGTACAAACCCAACTGAGCGATGCCAGCTGGAATAAAGTTGCTTCCTGGAAAGAAAAGCCTCCTCGGTGTCACGACTCTCTGTGCCAGAATCCTGCTACAGTGGAATGAATCATCTAAGTTTCCATTATTTCTTATGGGGAAATTCGCTTTGATATACAAGTGCTTTGGATTACAAGCATGTTTCTGGACTGATTTATGCTCACAAACCAAAGTTTTACTGTACTTTATTATAGATTATGTGGGTAAGTGACATCCAAGGACTGGGGAAAATTCAAGAGATCTTGAAACATGTGGATAAAAGAGGTCATTGACTTATTTATTCATAGGAGAATAATGACCCATTTGGAGACTGTGATAGCCATGGTGTGTGGACTCTGTCCCCCCCCCCACCCCCCCCCCACATCCTCCCCCATAATGCTGGGACTAGGAGCATGAACACACATTTCAGAGCCTCTAGTGCTGGCTCAATTCCATTTTGATCTGTCAGTGAGAGCCACTTGCAAGGGAGCAGAAGTCCAAAAAGTATGGAAGATTTTTGTTTTTCCTGCTTCTGGTAAGAGAGGCAGAGGGTGTGAGGCAGGCTCCTAGACTTCAGATGAATTTTTGTGGCTGTTCTTTAAGCTCTGTGCTCAGTGGCTCCATCACCAGCAGCAACAAAGTTTCCAATCATCAGTAGAATGTTCCTCCTGGGACTATGGCAGATTTCCTTCTTAGTACTTTGCTAGCCCTAAAGTCAGTAGCAGTTTCCTGAAGTTACTGATCTTTAAGAAACATTCATGTTTTTGTTACATTAACGCTTTCAATAATTTTGTAACCATTCTCCTGTTTTAAAAGGCCCTTGGCTTGGGGTGCCTGGGTGGCTCAGTCCATTGAATGGTTGAGTGTCGGACTTGGTTTCAGCTCAGGACACGACCTCACGGTTTGTGAGTTTCAGCCCCACATCGGGCTCGTGCTAACAGTGCAGAGCCTGCTTGGGATTCTCTCTGTCTCTGACCCTTCCCCCGCTTGCTTTCTCTGTCTCTCTCTCAAAAATAAATAAATACAGCTAAAATAAAAAGATAAATAAAATGCCCTTGGCTTGAAATACACTGGCTAGTGTGGGGCAGGAGGGAGCAGATGTTGGTTTTGAGTAGGATAGTAGCAGTGAAGAGGAGAAGCATGCAGGTTCGGGCCATGGTTTACAGCACAGCCAACACAGCCAGCTGATAGACTGGACATATGGAGTAAGGGAAATGAAAGGATCCAAGATGATTCCCACTTTTTGGTTAGAGAGCCCAGTGTATTTACTGAGATAGGGAAGCATTGAAGAGGAACAATTGGGTAAAAACTGTAACTGTGCTGACATTATGTCAGTGAGCATTTAGGATAACAGGAGGCCTTATAAGAACGCCTCTGCCTTTTTAAGATTAGTATAATTGAGGAAGAAAAGAGGAAACAGACTGTGCTTATAAAATCATGTCATTTAGAAAGGCAGGTTAGGTTAGTGGTTATAAGCATGGGCTCCAGGATCAGACTCTTATTGGGAGTTTATGTTACGTTGAGGATTTTATTTTTAACCCAGAAAGCCAGTAACAATTTTATAACAAACACAGACCCACCATCCAAACTGACAAGCAATAAGAAAAATAATCTAATCGACCACTTTGCTATTTTATTGTATTGCTTAAATTCGTTTTTGTGTAAAAAACAGAAACAAAGCTGTACCCTGTACCCCTATCCTTAGCACTCATTTCCCGCCTACTACCATAAATTAAATTAGGTATTTATTTTTTTAGTCTGTATTTTCATACTTTGAATACATACATACATACCCATGAATAACATAGAATTTTGTAGACTTTAGTTTTACTTCATGGGCAGAATAATATATTATTCTGCCTGATTGTGTTTTTTGAATTTTTATACGTGTGTGTGTGTGTGTGTGTGCATATATGTATGTACCTGACGTGAATGGTAACCCCCCAATAAATACTATTTTGTAGCAAAGATATTGGAGAAAAAAAACACTCTTCCTTAGTCCTAAGGAGCCTTAACAAAAGTCTACTGAGACAGGCATGTATCCTGAACATACGGTGCTTTTATGCTAGCTCTGCTCTGTCAATACCCTTGCAATGACCTACACTATCTACGAGTACCTCTGTGTCTAGTCATGTCATCACTTAAACTGAAGTGTTATATCTTGTGCAGTCCTAGAAGCTGCTAATTGTGCTAATATCATTATTATATTGTGTTAATCATCATTATACCTCTAGCACTAAATACAATGCCAGCCTACAATAAGCTCTTTGTAAATGTTTGCTGAGTGAATAAATGAGTGAAATTTGCTATGTCATGTGAATACAGTACACTTTTTGTGTGATAAATAACTGACAGCATTCTTCTGAGCTAATTTGAGGAAACAAAACTCTTTAGCACAGGAGCTGATAGAAATACTGATACTTGATGTTAAAACTTGTCACAACCTGCAAACCTAAATGGCCCAGTATGAGAACTGCATGTTTGAAAAAAGAATGGAAGGCGAAAACAAATATGATGAAACCTTATAGGATGTTCTTCGAGCAAGGCTTGTTCCTCTTTGGGTGTGATATGCATTACATAAAGGGAATCCATTAGTAATAATCCTAATAAATAATATCCATTTTGCATATTTAAAATACTATATATCTTGTCATAACAAAACACAGTAGAGCAATGGTTTTCTCACCTGTATTTAATGTTTTTAAATGGGTATTTTAAACATTACCATTTCACTGCACATTCTCATTGCATTTCTGAATCAAAATGTATTTCTTGAAAGATGCCTTTACTTCATAGTACTATGTTTCCAATGATAGACAAATATTTAAGTGACTGAAATATAAAACATTCACTCATATTCTTAATGGATGTGGTATTCCAACCAATTTTTTGTCACTCCAGACCACAATATGCTTTTCTAAGTAAGCTGCATATTGAGTTATGGGAGTAATCCATTAAAAAGTTGTCAAATAAATTGAGATCACACTTGGGCTAAATATGAAAAGCACTAAATTCCTTGTGAGCATTTACACATTATAGAAAATAGACATTCAACCCCATATAGTACTTAAAAAAACACAGATATGTGCCTTTAAATCAATGTCATTAAAAATCAATTATAGCAAAGACAATGACAATGAATCTTTTTCTCTTCTATGAAGAAAAGGATTTCTAAATCACAGATGATAGTCAAATTATTTGAACAATATTTAACACTATAATAGTTTAGTGCAATTTAGTGATGGGGATACCCCTTGAGATATATGTTTTTAATCAAAGCAAATTTAAATGGAAAGGCTGTCCTCCAAATTTATCCCAAGTTAATTTATAAATCTTCCCCTGCTCATCGTCATTCTTCAAGGCCATATTTTTTTACTGTTATACAGTTGAGAAAATTTATTTATTATAACATTTTATATATCTAAATATTGTTACACCGAAGACATGATTAAAAATGCATGGTATATATTAACATTTTAAATACATAATATGAAACTAGTATCAAAATGATGTACTGATTTTTCTAGAGGTCTATAAAAACAAACTAGTCCTTCAGAGTGTCCTAGAAACCTTTTTTTTTCTTTCTTGAATACAATCTATTCATATTCTCCAAGTAGCAAGTTAAACTGTGTGGGATATACTTGCCATTAAACCTTTCTGTGTGAAATGTAAACACTAAATCACCTAATAGAGTCCTATCTCAGCTTCTAAATGGAATTATTTATAACATCTTTGGATTATAATTATATGAGCTACACTTAACCATCTGGGCATTTTGCTTCTTGCAGACAATTTGCAATGGTATAGTAAAATATTTTGTTTGCTTGTTTGTGTGTTTGTTTCTTTTTAAACAGATATGATAAAACTGTAGAGTGAGCACATTTTGTTCTGACTCTCAGAGTAAGGTAGTCCATATGCAGCAGCTTGACATAAAGGTAAACAAATAATAATTTTTAATATAAATAAAACACTACTGCATATATAATGAAAGCTTGATTTGACAATGGCTAAGAATTTCAAAAGACAAAACACGCTCCGAGTAGTTTTCATCTGTGTAGTAACATATTGAATAAAGATTCTTTAAGGAAAGAATTATATACTCACTGAGCAGACCAGATAATTAAATAATTACACATTTTGATTGAAAAATATATGTAGTTCATTAAAACAGAAACTTAACTCCACTTGTCTTCTCTAGCTAAGCTTCTATTCAGATGCCAAGTTTGTACTTTAATTAGAACAAAAGACCGATATTAACTTCAGTGCAACATAATAATTCATAATAATGATCGTATATTAATCTCTTGAGCTTGCTGGAATCTAGCACATGACATATGGCATAGTACAGGCACCTGTGCAGTCCTCTGGGGACTGAGGTGGTGCATATTAATTAGCCGCTGGGAAATAAAATCTGTTTCCTTCTGAAAAAAGTTACCTCCGTGCTTATTGGCTTACAACATCAAAGGAAGTAGACAGAATATTGTTAGGCTCTGTCTATCCTCATTAAAGCTCTGTCTAGATGTAGGCACTGAATCAGCTGCTCCTGAGTTAATTCTTGACAGAATCCTGCTTAAGAAATTAGAGTAGCCATGCATTTGTTTGGCTTCCATGATTGGATTGTGTCTGAAAACCTCAAAATTATGACTCTGGTTGCAGAAAATTATTTAATTATATAGTCCAAACATAAAATAATGAGAAACATACTAAATTTGAAGCAACTCCTTTTTCTTGAATGCTACCTGAGACTGCCTCGATGTAATCCTTTGCTTTGTAAATTTAGATGCAATCTGAATATGAGATTATAAATGTCTTTAAGAAATATGTCATCTCATAATAAACAAGGTCTCAAGATTCTTGGCGGTCCCAGGTATGCTAAAGGCACTTCAGTGTATATCTTCGAAGGATAATTGAAAGGTATTATGGAAATAAAACTCTGGCTGATTAACAGATAAATATATATTGAGATGAATAGATCCTAAAATTACTTTCTCAGGGGAAAAGAAAAAGTCTAATCCCATTGCTAGAGTATATCTAGAAAGAGAAAACAGAAAATTGAGTGGATATGGTGATAACCAGAAAAGGTTACATGTAAAGATTTCTTTTGTTGGGGCACCTGGGTGGCTCAATCTGTTGAGCATCCAGCTTCAGCTCAGGTCATGATCTCACAGTTTGTGGGTTTGGGCCCCACGTCAGGCTCTGTACTGACAGCTAGCTCAGTGCCTGGAGCCTGCTTGGGATTCTGTATCACCCTTTTCAAATTCTTGTCACTTGTAATTCTGAATTGCATAAAACAAACTCACTTAGCTGGAAAGTATTTGTACTTGATGGGGTGCTCAGAATTCCATGAAGTTTTTAAACATCTTTCAGAATAGCAGATTCTGAGGTTTTTAAACTTACGCAAGAAATAAAGATTCACTAGCAGCCAGGCAGAGTATTTCCTTTCTCAAATACCACATTGTTTGTTTAGTTCTCCTTTGGGTTAAATCCATTATCTTGTGATGGAACAGTTAGGTTGCTGATATATTTATTGGAATATGTGGGCCCATTTTCCTTCCGCTCAACTAATGGATTGGCAGTTTAAAATCATTCTTTTCTGCTAGGAGAATGTGTGGCTAAGGCATATTTAAATAGCCTATTAAGCCAATGAGATGACAATGTGCTACCCTCAGAGAAAGCTTAATTTTTGGAGTAATTAATTACACATTCCACAGAATGTCTCTTGAGAACATTGTTGGCTAGGTCTACCAATTTATTGTGCAAATAATTATAGTTTTTTCATTTGAGGCAAAGTTGTGGATTCATTATTAAGCAGATGGTAACAAATCATTATTTTCTTTTTGTGCACCTATTTTTTCAATGGGAGAAATCTACTGTATGCCATATATATATATATATATTTATTTTTAAAAGCCAATTAGTTTTTCTGAGTCTTTAAGGATGAATATAGAACTATGGTTGTAAATCCTGGCACCTGCTCTTTTTCTTTTTTTTCAGTGAAAATATACAGGCTTTTTGAGGAGGAAATTGTGAAATATGTGGCTTCTTATCATTTTTACTATGTTACATCTAGTTGCCATGATATTTTATAATGGTACACTTATTTTTAATGCTCTTATAGATACCTTCTAATTTATCTACACATGCCCACCATTGCTAGGGTGGGCAAACATCATAAGGAAGGGTATAATTTGTTTCTTCAAACTCTTTAATTAAACCAGTAAAGTGGCAGGCTACACAGTCTGCTCAGCTGTACTGAAATACATTAAAAGTCTCAGCTACATCACTTTCTATTAACCAAAAGATTCTTGTGATGTTTTCTGCAGAACTCAGTGTGAAGAACACAGGACTCCATTCCAGAGGGCCAGTAGAGAAACACCTCAGCCGTTTTTATTAGATGTAGAATTTTGGACAAGTCGCTCAACCAAATTTCTTCTTTTTTAAAATGGGTTATTGTAGGGGTTCAATTAGAAAAAACAAATATGTTAGAAAGTCTATAATAGTGCCTGACATGTAGTAGGCACAGATTTTAGCTGTGTCTGCATCCTTTTTTGAGAGATACAATGGTTTCTCTCTGTCTCTCTTTGTTTTTAATGGTGCCATTAATAACAAAGCTTTAGGTCCCTCCTGTTATTGTGACTATTTTATTTAGATATATTACCAAGTAATGTTTTCTTAGGACTCGGGATTGGTGTAGATTAGAAATTCTTAAACTTCAGTGTACATAAGTATTATCTGGGCGATCTTTGTCAAGATGATTATTCCTAAGCTTCAATTCCCCAAATCCACATTTTGAGAAACACCAATTTAGACTGCTGATTCAATAAGGAGCTGAAATGTCCTCTCATAAAGGCATTTTACTCAATGGCCTCCTTCCTGACCTCTGGTGTCATGTAGAGACTCTTACCGCTTCCCCTAACTACCCAGTCTTAGTGTCCTTTTCCAGGATTCCCTGGGACAGTTTTGTTCATCATGTATAGTCAGAGAATGACTAGTTCTTAATTAAAAGCAGTGATTCCAGCCCATATAGCATCTGGTAGAATGGCTAGTTACACAGAACGTACTGGAAAAGATCTTTTATAACCCTAGCACCTCAGGGAACGAGCTGGATATACCACATGAGAAAGCAGAGAAGCTTAAATTCCAGTGCTTTTTTTAAGTGTGGTGTTTATGCTAACTAAACATGTGACTATATCCACATTGCTGGATCACTCTGGCTTCACTTACTCATCTGATGGGAGCGATGACACCTTCCCTGGCTGAAGGGAACTTCCTAGGGCATAGACCAGAATGTCTCTTAGGCTCTTTTTTTCCTCCAGAATCTATCCTTTTCCACAAAGGGCAGTAGCTCATGTGAACTCTTCCTGAACCTAAAATACAGTGGCGAACATCTGCCACATTTTCTTGGGAGAATAACCGTTTGTGACTCATTGTGCCATGGCGCAAATCTATGTACGAAGGATTGTGAGAAGTACCAGGCAGTCAGATATCTCAGCAGCAATTTAAACCTATTATCAATTCACCAAAAACAGTTGTTATTAACTTGCAGAAGATTTTATTTACTTGGATTTGTTAGGGAAAAAAAATGAAAATGATATAATAAATTTAGAAGAACACCATAACAGTGATGTTCTAGTTCAGAGCTTTGTTGCAATCAAAGATCTAAAGCAGCATCTATAGAATGTGTGGACATCTGTTTTAATTATTATTTACGTTCTTCACGTCATTTCTTAAATAGACTAATAAAAACACATAAGTACATAGTTTAGGTCTTTTTCAAATAGCAAATACCATATAATTTAGAAGGGTGAATACTAATATTGAGATTTTTATCTATGCAATGTGGTTTACTTAGGTACACAATCCTTAAACCAAAATGTACAAACATATATTTTGTGCTCTCAACAGTCTTATAGACTAAGGGAGTGAGTTTACTTAGGATTTAATTTTAAAATGATAAACTGCAAAACTAGGAATTATTTGTTTTTGTTTGCTCCAGAATGTTTTAAAGTAACTTCAACTCCAAATGAAGAACTGGAATGAACACACCGAAGCTTGGTTAAATGTTGGAGGTCCTTTGGTATAAAGCACTCTCTTATTTGTCCCCAAACATGTCTGTCTGTGTCTTCTCACCTCTGTTCTGCTGCTGATTTCTGTGGAGCAAGAGAGGGCATTGAGGCTGAGGCTCGCGGGACTCTGGTCCTCTGAGTCTTTCTCTGTAGATACTCTTCAACATGGGAAATATTTTCAAGCAAGCACATTGGTTTTAAAAAAAATTGTAAGGTAGTTTCATTTGTCATTTAAAAATATGCATACACAGGCAATTCATATGAAAATGGATTTCTGCTTGAATTACCTAATTACATCAATTTTCCTCTTTGCCTTGAGCTTATACACATTACTTATGATAGGAACAGCTGACCCCTATAAATCAATTAATCAATACTGATTAATTATTTTCCCTCAATTGTAGCTTTCTTTTAAACGAAAGTAGGTTTTGCTTATCCATAAACACTGGAGACTTACACATACAAGCATTGTCTGGAATGTTGTTTTGTGGTGTATCTAAATGGGAAGTGTGTTTGAGTGTTATGTTAGGTAGAGACAGTTCACATAAAATATGCTGAAAATATGTTTCTTCAGAGGCATTGCTTTATTCAATACCAGAAAAACATTTCTAAAGATAAGCTCACAGTTTAAACTGTCACCCGATAGAAAGAATTTTAGGCTTTTGGGCAATAGTGGATGCTAGGGCCATTCCATGACAACATCAATATGAAAAACTTTATTTTCCACATGAGAGAAGAATCGAAGTGTAGGAAAGACACACTTTTGTAGTAACACTGTATTTCTGCATAAAATTAGAAGCATGAATATTTTCTACATTTGCGTCTTAGTCACAATGAAGGAAAAAGAAGGAAAAATACAAAAGTTTCTTCATAGAATTAAGAAGTTTTTCATTGATCAAACAACTGTTTCTTTCATTGTAAGTCCTTTGTGTCAGTGGCAGAAATAGCAATTTGATGCTTTTTAAGATAGTTTGGGTTTTCAAAGAGAAACTTTGCTACATTCCTGTGGAAATTACATGGTATTCTGTTAAAACTGCCTTACAGGAAGGAGTTTCAGAAGAGATACAGGAGGGAAGAGCAATGCAAAACGCTTTCATTTCAGAGTAGCTAGGTTTCAGTGCTTCCCACAGAACCAAAAGAAGAAGAAATAAGAAATATTTTCTCCCTCATAAGACATATATCACTCCTATAATTTTCACAAAATCAACTGAGGCAAATTAGGGGTTTCAAAGCTAGTCACCTTATAAGTTGTTAGGAAAAAATTTGCATTTAAATTGCTCTGTGCAGCTACTTTGAGATGTTCCCCTGGAATGTTTATGGCTCTTTTTTTCATTAATACTTAAAAAATACAATTTCATAACCAGTGTATTACTACATCTAGTTGTATTACGAACAGGCACTTCATTTCATAAAATAGAAACATTCAAAGTGGTTTTGGTCGACCATTCAGTCGGAATACTTGATTTCTTCATATTGAATACTTATTAGTGAAGTTAATCTGAAACCATATCAAATCTCCATTTCTATTACAGAAACTAGGTCATTAATAGCTGTAACATAGGGAATAACTTTTGTTCCTATATGTAGTATCCCTAGAAGCGAATATTGTCCAGAACTTTTTGGAAACTTGCCCCCCAAATATTTTCTATATATATATATATAAAAATACAGCAGATTTCTTTTTAATAGATAAATCTTAAGTATTATTTCAATAACTTGATTTTACATATTCAGAGATGTAGATATAATAAAATATTAAATGTGCAAAATGTTCTTTTATATGTACATTTAAAAATACAATGTAATAATAGCTTTGGACTTGTATAAAAAGTCATTGGGGGGGAGTCTTCAATGTCAGAAAATCTGGTTAGATTAGAGCTTTTGCTTGAGGAATTGTAAACAAACTTTTTAAAATGCTGAGAGTTTCTCAGTTCTTTCCAACCACGACACTCTCGAACACATCGAGTCCTGCTTTGAAGTAGACCTGAGCTGAATTAATGCTGTTCAACACCTCTGACAGGGCTTCCTGAATGGTCTCATTTGATGCAAGTGACTTGCAATGCTCCCAAGCCGCCAGGAGTATTGAAAACTGGCTTGTCTTCTCATCGAGGTGGTACAGGATATTTCTAAAAAGAGATACAGAATGTGTAAATGCTTTATGCACAATGCTATTTTCATATCAAACATCATAATAAAAATTTCCAAGAAATAGCGATATTTGCAGTAAGTGAAGAAATTATAAAAATACAATATTGTTATTTTCCAACCACTAATGAATTAATGGATATAGACATTGATCATCAAGTTTACCATAGTGATGAGAGATACTTAGATATTATATAACCCCCTCATGGAAGTACACAGTTCTATCTATGAAACAGAAAAAGTAGTTTTGCTAAAAAAGAGAAAAAAGAATTTGAATCTGATGACGCTTCTAAATCTAATTGCTAATAAATGCAAGAGACAGAGAAATATGTTAAATGATATGACAAGTGTCATTAGCAAATACAACTGGTGGAGAACACTGTAGGACAAATGACCCAGTTTATTCAATAAGCAAACTGCAATAAAAAATAGGTGAAAGAAAAAGCTTTGGACTAAGGTTTGTCATCCCTGCACTATTGACATCTGGGGCTGGATCATTCTTTATTGTGCAGCTGTCCTGTGCATGGCAGGATATTCAGCAGTATCCCTGGTCTCTGCCCACTAATACCAGTAGTAGCACTGTCTTTTACTTGTCTCATTCAGTTCAGGCTGCTGCAATGGAATACCATACACTGAGTGGCTTGAATAACAAAGGTTTATGTATCTATCATGATTCTGAGGCTGGAAGTCTCAGAGACCATGGTGCCAGCATGGTCAGCTTCTTGGCTGGGGTCCTCTTCCTGTTTTTATTCTCACCTGGCCTTCCTTGGAGCATGCACACACAGAGACATCCTATGTCTCCTCCTCTATTTATAAGGGCATTTGCCCCATCAGGAAGGCCCCACCTGCATAAACTAATCTAACCTAATTAGCTCTCAAAAGCCTACCTACAAACACCATCACACTGGGGGTAAGGTTTTAACTCATATATTTGGGGAGGATATAAACATTCATTTCATGTCAGCTGTGAAAACCAAAAATGTCTCTCATCTGCCAAAATTGTCCCTTACAGGGCAAAATTTCCCCTGATTGAGAATATTGTTTTAGACCAAAAGAAACCTATCAACCAGTCATATAGACTCCCCCAGGTTTTTACCCAAACTGTTTAAAAAATAAGAAGCCATGAAAAATTGAATACCAATTGAAGATTTGTTAACATTAAGGAATTGTTAATATTTTAGGTGTGATGATGGTATCATCAGTATGTTTTCAAAAAGGGTCTTATTTTCTAGAAATAGATATAGTAATATTTGCAAGCAAAAGGTTATCATGTCTAGGATTTTGCTTAGAAATCTTTGGGAGGAAAAAGGAGACTAGAGCCATAGATAGTATAGAGGGGATAAGATTAACCATTAGTGAATAATTGTTGAAATTGGGTAACGGGATGTGTTATACTATTCTCTCTTTTGTGTATATTTGATATTTAGAATACTATCTTATAAGTATGGGGTGTATAATACAATGTTGCCCTGAAACTTACCCAAATTTCTTAGAAAGAAGAACTTGGCCTTGGGCAAATCTGAAGTGGTCCCTTTTATCACTGACAGATAGAAAGAGATACATTTTGACAGAAAACTGTGGATTATTAGATCATTTGACTTATTCCCAGCCCAAAGTAGCTGAAATCCCATGGTCAAATAAAAGAGGCAGATATAAATAATTAAAATGCAGTTGTCTAATTGTCAGATTAGAAACAGAAGGTATAGTGATAAAAGATGAAGGATTACTACGGAAAAAGGTCAGAAAAAAGTTCATAATAGATAGAGAATATTTGAATTTCATCTTGAATCAACTACTTACAAAGGTTTAGGAAAGGAAACAAGGTGGAAAGCAAAGAGGGCACCCTATGCAGGAGGGATGGCATACACAAAGGTACACATTTAAAAAATAGGTTTGTATGCTCAGTGGAGCAATGCCAGTGTTTCTGTATGACCAGTGTTCAAGGCCAGAGTCAGCAGCTTTAGGAGAAGAGCTGGGACAGCAAGCCCTGGCCACCCTGGAGGCCCTTCCAACCAGGCTAAGGAAATCACACCTTTTCTTGCAGGCATAAGAAACCAGTGAAAGGCAGATTTGATTTTGAAATGATCATATTGTAATATACAGTCTGGAGAAGCACTTTGTCCACACAAAAGGGGACACTGCTGTGAGTTACACAGTGATAGTTAATTTTGAGAAGAGGAAGTGAGGGCCACAGTGCAGATTTAATTAATTCATACTTTCCTTAGCAGTAACCTCCGTTTATGTAGAGTTCTGAATTATTGGCTCCTATCTCAGCCTCTCCTGAACTTCGCACTTTGTACTGTGTGGTGTACCTAATCTACCTGATCGTTCTTGCCAGAACCCTGCAAGTCATCTCTTGTCCTTGTGTATCCAAATGGTCTCTGATAATATTGACCTCCCCATCTTTTCAGTGTCTTTTCTTCTCCACTGTGGGACCTGCACCCTATACTTTATACTTTCAAGGATATGCAATGATGTCCCTGCTTTCCACATCAGGGTTGAGAATATGTTTTTTTTTTTTTTTAATCAGGTCTAATTTAGTGTTGTGAACACAGTAGATCTTCAGTCATGGTGATTCAATTTACTTAAATTTTTTTATCAGGTTTAGTGCAGTGATTGGAACTTAGTAGACCCTCAATAATATTGGTATAAATTACATCAATCCAGTTTAATTTGCATTTTAAGCATTAACTATTTAAGAATAAAACTGTCTTAAATTTCTGTCTTTGTAGAAAATTTTAAGTTGACAATAACTACATACTGGGTGGCAGTGGGGCAGAAGATTCTTAAATTTAAGAGCCTATTTATTTCAATAAATTTTGCAAAACCGATCATTCAAAATGAGAACTGTCCCTAACAATCCCATCCCAAATCCTTGATTTTTGTGCCTGAGTAAACTTGGCATTGTAATAATTAAATAGAGCACTGCAAGAAAGGTACTTCTAGATTCCAAATATTCTTGAATTCATAACATTTGTATTAAGAAACATATATTCCCTGAATATGGGAGGAAAAAAAATATCTTCGAAATGGAGTGGTTGGTGGGTCCTGTGCAATTCTCTGGCCATAAGCTGTACTCTGAGAAAAATTTGGATCTATTTCCAGAATTAGAACACTCTTTAAAATAGAGATTCCCCTTCAGCCATTCCCAAAGTATTCATAAAATTAAAGAGATTGCCAGAAGAAACCATTCAACCATACTAATGTAATCATCCAAGCAATTCTACGTGTATGTACGTACAGAATCCATATATACATGCTTCGACTCATAAAAGTTTCAATTATATCAAAATAACTTAAAATAGTCAGAATTAGGGAAATATCTAATGACAATTTCCCTAAATATTAGTTTTATTAGTTTGATATCATTAAAGGGAGGGAAATAAAAGAAACTTTGATACAACCATGGAATGTTTCCAAATGGAAATTAAACAGCCTCATATAGTAGCATATGTTCTACATGGCACAAACTACACAAAAATTACTTTTTTCATTTTTACATACTCTTTCTCAATTGCTATTTTTTAGTTTAAAATTTTTTTACTTATTTTGAGAGAGAGAGAGAGCAGGGGAAGGCAGAGAGAGGGAGAGAAAAAATCCTAAGCAGGCTTTGAGCTCAGAGAGGAGCCCGATATGGGGCTCGAACTCACGAACCCTGAGATCTTGACCTGAACAGAGATCAAGAGTCCGATACGTAACCTACTGAGACACCCAGATGCCCCTCAATTGTCTTTTTTTAAAAAGGAGTGGGTTTTTAGTGTCAGGACACCTGTTAAACATGTTTAAATTCACAGTGAGCCATTGAAACAAATACATATATATCATATATGTATATAATATATATCACATATATCATATATATGATAAAGGAAAATGATTTAATAATTAAAATATTTTGAGGATAAAAACAGTTTAAATATATTTTAATTATTCAATCATTTAAAAAGTACTACTTTAGACATAAATTATACTGCTTTACCAATAAGAATTACTAAATTAGTATACTACAAACATTTAATCATCTTTCACAATATTTACAATTTTAAATTCTTTCCTTCCACTTTATCAATTTTCTGTTTAATTGTAAATCATTTCACGGCAAATGTGTTTTCAGAATTTAAGAGTGTAATAAATATTTTCAAAAGCTATACCAAATAGCTTTTGGTATATTCCTGGAAGGCATATTGCTAAGGATGCTGACAAACAAAATATATATAAATATATATTTTATTTTATATACAAAAATATAATCTTTGTTATCCAGAACTGCCTCATAAATGAGCTGAATGAGTGCAATTAATATATTATGGGTAGCATGTTTAATACTTTTGGTACTGTATAATGACCTTTCCACATTTTCAAAACTCACTGGCACCAGATACATTCCTCCGTATACGTTCTATGGTTATTAAATGTTAAATACTATTAATAGTAAAGTTAATGATAAGATATTAATAAAACATGCTCATAAAGGTTACAGGATTAATCCCTCAATGACAAACCGTTTAAGCATGAGCACAGTCTCTAATATATATATATGTACAACTTCAGCCATAACTACTATAAAATATCTAGAAGAGTGATAATGTAGAAGAATAAAAATACATCCTTAAAAGAATGTTTAGGTCTAAATAACAAGAAATATAATTACTGGGGTTTTTTTTTAAACTGGAAAGCAATACATATACTTGTTAAAGACCAGTACAATGGAGTCTGTACTGTGCCGTTGCTTTTCCTAAGTAGTAAGCAACACAGTAACATATTTTTATAATGACTGTAAACAAGCCATGTGAATAGAAATGGACCCTTTTTGGTTTGTGAAATTCCACAAGGAGCTAAACACATTTTCCATATGCTACATGATTCAAGTAGTAAACTGTGGCAAGCTATTATATAAGATAAACACTCATATCCATTTCTACCCAAATTGGATACAAATCAGCATAAAACTACAGATACTGAGATTCTACTTGAAGATAAGTAAACAGGATTCTTTTTTCATAATGTAAAACTTTCGTTTGGGGAAGCTAGTTATATAACTTAAGTTAGCTGATCTTTATTATAATAGGCTTTTTTTTTTAACCTGGATAGATTGTTTTATCTTATAAACAGATTAGGAATAAAAAAATACCTTCTTTAAATTTTCATGAGAAGAATAATTTCTCCTACTGATTTCCATAAGTAGTTCATCTTTTTCTATTTTTCTTTTGTGTACTAAATGTGTGCCATTTAGCTTCCTGCTTACATAAAATAGATTTCCATATTTGGAGTACTTTTGCAAAAAGTACTATCATAGTATTTTAGTTTTAATATCTTAATGGAAGACAAAAATCAAAACCCAGCCATGTTTTTACATTTCATCACATACATTTCCATATATTTGTTAGTTCTAAGAACTTTCTTTTTTTCTTAATTTTTTAATGTTTATTTATTTTTGAGAAGCAGAGAGGGACAGCACAAGCAAGGGAGGAGCAGAGAGAGAGGGAGACACAGAATCAGAAGCAGGCTCCAGGCTCTGAGCTGTCAGCACAGAGCCTGATACGGGGCTCGAACCCACGGACCGTGAGATCATGACCTGAGCAGAAGTCGGACGCTCAACCGCCTGAGCCACCCAGGCACCCCAGTTCTAAGAACTTTCTTACATATTCAATCATTAACTCTAAGTTCCCCAGGATCACCCCTGGGGGGCAAAATTACTGTACCATTTTTTAATATGAAAATGATTCTTGCCTTTGGAAATATTTCAAATTAGATCAAAGCTTTTGATGAAAGCTTCTAAGTCAAAACCTCTTTGTATTCCCATATATGTTACCAGAATTGAACTTCAGTTAAATGGAGTTAAAAGATTTCAACAATATGTACTATATCAGAGAACTTAACTGTTTATCACTTTCTTAATGATGGGTCATATTTTTCAGCTTAGGGGAGATTGGTAATTGGCAAATAGCCAGTCAAAGGCCCATTTCTAGCAGGAAAATAGTGTAGAAAGAAAGTAGGAAAATACACTTGAAGAGTTTCCATGTCAAAAATCTACCTTTATAGCCACAAGGAATTATATTCCTTAATGAATCACTCTTGTTCTTATATACACCTCCTTTAGAGCAATTCAGAAAGTTTCCTTGTAGAGAGAATGGACTGTTATTAATTCAATAAATCACCATCTTATTTGCATACACACAACATGTATCTCAGTGTGGCATGCAGAGACATCAGACCTAATTAAAATATTATTTAATTGAAATCATTTTCATAGTTATCGTGTTTAAAATAACATTAATTCCACCCTCATGCCTATCTTCCCTCATCTGTAACAATTTGGATCTTATAAATGTAATTCATACAGTCATCCTGACCCACACACAACACAAAGAGACTACTAAAAGGAAAGTGTAATACATTATTGATGACACTAATGAAATTACAACACACATCACTCATTTTAATGGGTCTGTTTCAATGACACATCACGGTGACCAGGAAAGAGCAGTGCCAAACTCAGAAACCTAATTAATAACTCCTGCAGCATCAGTGAAGGAGATGAAGCATCTTTACTCAACTGACAAATCTTTTCCATTCAGCTAAGGCAAAGGAAAACTGAAGAAAATGAAATTTGAAACAAAGGGAGCTAAAGTCTTCATGAGTCATTTCCTTGTGTGTGAATTAGCAAATTAATGATGGATGATGACTCTCTTTCAAATGTTCCTTCTTATATTCATAAATGGGCACAGGATGCCACCCATACTAAACTTGAATTAACATTCATTATACTTCACGTTGAGAAACTCCTAAATGAAATCACAGTAAATAAAAGAAACCATGTCTTTCAAAATTGATTAGGAATACATGCTGCATGCAGAGACAAAAGGCCAGCTCAATTTTTACAACTGTGGCTAATTCTTTTTAAGGATTATACTAACTGTACTCCATGGTTAACAGTGGATTGCTGTATTTACATCAACATTCGGAAAGAGCATTTGACTTGGATACTATATCCATGAGAATTCACAAAATACATGGCTGCACTACTTATAGTACAAATTATCTCTTCAACTAAATATGGATTTGGTCTATACTTGCAAAAGCAGAATGAGAATTAAGACCATTGCTGATATTGTCAAGCCATAAACTCACTCTGCAGACAACTGAGATTGAAATAACATGTGTGGTAGATGGTTTGCAAAAAGAGCTATAATTATTCTCCCTCTATGCAGGTCTCTTCAAATTTGAATGTAGCCCCAATCCATCAGGAAGTGGAGTCTATTTTCCTGCCTATTGATTCTGGTTTGGCTTTCATATTTGCTTTGACCAATAGAATGTGGCATATGTGGTGAGCCTGTGCCTCAGAAGGTCTTGCATGCTTCCTCTCTCTCTCTCTCTCTCTCTCTCTCTCTCTCTGTGTGTGTGTGTGTGTGTGTGTGCGCGCGCGCGCGCGCGCGCACGCACCAAACCACCATATGAATGATCCTGTTAGCCTGCTGGAAAAAAAGAACACATGGAGCAGAGAGGACCTGTTCAGCTGAGTGGGGCCTTCCTATCCTAGCTTGCCCCCATCCAAATTGGCTGCAGAACCACTGGCTGCAGATATAAACACAGCCAAGAGATGCCCAGCGCAGCCCAGAAGAGAAGAATCGCCCAGACTCAGTCCAGCCTAGATGGCCATATTGAAGAATTATAGACAAAATAGTTTTTTTAAACTACTAAATTTTGGGGTGATTTTTAATGGAGCAATAAATGATTGATATGATTTTTAGTGGTTTTCTTCCCTGTGGGAAGGAAAAAGTTAATACAGGAATCAGTTATAAGAATCCATTCTCTACTCCCTTTTAATAGCATTGGCAGAGTACAACGTATGCTGTAGATTTGACAGTTCTTTAAGTGACTAGCTGAATTTGGTAGACACTTGAAAAACCATGCCAAACAGTCCTCATGACATGTGCATTACAAAGTTAGGATATCTGTGTTCATCCATTTGAAGTTTTAAAATCTGTTTGGAGTATCAGATGAGATTTTTTTTCCATTAAACAAAACGTAAGTTAATCATTATAGCATACTGGGTTTGTTTTGTTTTGTTTTAATATGGATCATCTGTTTGCACTACAATTACATATAAAAGAGATCAGAGACGAGGAACTGTATTCTAAGTCTCAGGACTTCTCAGTCCATCCAACTATATTATTTCTCAGGGGAAGTTCCCTGAGAAGAGGATATCTTTTAAGATAATGAAGGAAGATGTCTTTGAGTGGTGCTGTGCTTGATGGTTTATCAATGAAGAAAAATTACATTTCTGCACTCAAAAATTTCCCATTAAATCAAAAGGGGGCCCAGAAATCAGTCAAGGATTAACACAGTCCATAGCACCTTTCAGAATTTGGAGAAGATGGTGATACAGTTGACCACTTATCCCCACACTCATGTAATTACTTTCTTGCTTTTATTTCATCGTTTTTTTTCTCTCCATCTTACCTTCACCTGGACATATGACTTAGACCTCAATGTTTAGATAACTTATTTGGAACTCATTTTCTCTTAGTATTTGAGTTTCTATCATTAGCAGGTGTGATCTGTTACCCTCCAAAGATAATTTCATTTGATTACCCCAAAGGCGCTTGACAATTAACATAAAAATACATTTCCTTTAATCTATGCTCCAAATATTTGCATTTTCCCTTCCTCCATTATTCTTTCCTTACCTTCATTACCTTTAGTAAACAGCAATGCTGAGGCTACAAAACCAAGCAAAATAACTAATTCAGGTCTTTCTTCATTTATTTTTTTCTTCCAGTAATGAAAAGTATGTGAACTATTTGTTTTGAAAAGTTCATTCTAAAGGCAAAAGTTTATAATTTAGGTTGTGTCTATTTAAACAAAGTGAGTAATTGAGCCAATATTGATCTTTTGGCTTATTCTACTCAACAGCCCTTATTAAACATCTAATAAGAGTAAGTTATTGTGTTAAGTGCTCAGGGATAGAAAAGAGTTCTCAGTCTTTGTCAAAAGCTAAGCACGTAAAGAAATAATTATTTTAATGTATTGTCTATATAATGCATTTAGAATATTATATGGTACAATTTTATTTAATTTCATATTTTACAAAACTTTTCACTTTATTTTATACATGTGCATATGTATATTAGACTGTTAGAAAACACTGCTTTGTTACAAATGTTTTTGTGTATCTTGTTTCTCTAACTACGTCATATACTCTTTATGAGCACATAGTACAAATTCTGTAAATATTCTGTGTAGTGTTCACAGTACATCTTACAGTTTGTGGGGAAATCTCCAGGAGTAGATCCTAATAGTATCAGTTTAACTTGGCACATCTGATTCCAATTGCCATAATATTGATTTAGATAACACAGTCCTAATAAAGTCAGCATAAGGTAATTCCTTAATCAAATGGATTATTTCAACAATGGGTATATGTTGGCAATTGTATTTGAACGGAAATTTCTGCAGGATTCTAAGAGCCATAGTTTCTTGCTTTTTTAGAGAACCACTAAAAGCTAATCCCTTTTCTGCTTTTGAATAGTATGGGTTATTGATATGAAATCTGCAAATGGTACACCCCTTTTTTCCAACAGGAGGAAAATCAGCTTTAACATGATATCATGGAAGTAAAGCTGAAAGACAGAAATATATTCCCTGGTCATATGATGGAGATGATGAATCAAACCAACCTAAAATTTGCTTTTCCTCTTGACTTTCAATTATGTGAGTCAAGATAATTTACTACTTTATGTAGGGTTTTATGCTGCTTTCCATCAAATATATGCAGATATACAATACTTATTAATTATATAGTTATTAAAAACAAATATTTTCTTTAATACTTATAGATATTTTTTTACCTGAAAATTTAGATTATTTATTTAGATGAAGTCTGAAAATAATCACCTTCAGGTTAAAAAAATGGATGATTTTTCTTGAATAACAAGTATTTTATTTGAGATGATTCAAAAGCTTAGAAATTAACACATTAAATTGTTTAACTTTAGCCAGAAGGAAAACTAAGTACAGAGCAAGTGACCAATTGAAGCTATGAACATTGATCACAAACATTGAAGGTATTTAATGAAGAAATGAATGTTTTAATGTAAAATTACTCTCAAAAACTAGAAGGATTACCTTTCATATTTTATGGAATTGTTACACATATTAACTTACTAAAATGTGACAAAAATAATGTTTTAAAGGAACTCTGGTGTTATTCCTTAGCAGAGTAAATTTTTCACAATTTATTGGAGTATTACTATCTGTAACTATTTTTGCTAGTATAAGGAAATAAAATGCTGTGGTTTGTACTTGTAAACAAATAGATCCATATACAATCTACTATGCAAATTTAAAGAAAACTAAAATCACCTAATTTTGAGGTCCTATTGTTTTCAAAATGTAAGTATGGCATAGGCAATTCTATTATGTTGAAGTTGATTGTAAAGAAAAATACACATTGTGAATAAATAGTAGGAATATCTATTCTTCGCTTAGGGAACTCAAAGAGAAGATGCTTTCATTTTCACTCTTAGTCATGGGTGCCTCACTTATTTCAGATTTAAGGACCTGGAAGTAATTATCCAATTGGCTGACTCAGGTCACATGCCTGTCCCCTAGCTCAGGAACAAAATATCTGGATCCATTAACATGTTTGGGGGAGATTAGCCCTGCTTCCTAACAAGCTCATAGGGAATTCCCCTCATATAGGAAAGAAGTTCTGATATAAGGTAGTAATAATTTTTTTAATTTTTATTTTATTTTTTTTAGAGAGAAAGAGGCCATGCACACATGTGAGCAGATGAGGGGCAGAGGGAGAGAAAGAGAATCTTAAGCAGGCTCCATGCCCAACATGGAGCCCAACGTGGGGGTCAATCCCACAACTGCAAGATCATGACCTGTGCCAAAGTCAAGAGTTGGACACTTAACTGACTGAGCCACCAGGTGTCCTGCAGCTGTAATAAATTTTAAAATATCAACCCAATAAATATCTACTACACTAGTGATGGAAAGGGAAAGTATATTCCAACAGAATTCTCTTGGAATTATCCTCTAGATTGCTGCTCTACTGCACAGCATTCTCCCCTTTATATTAAAAGTTAACAAGTATTCTATAATATTTCAGCTGCAGTTATCAATGAATGTGTATAAGAATAAGCTGAGACAATTTTAAAACTGATGAGGAAATTCAGGTGCAATGGGTCTGAGATACCTAGGAGTCTGCATTTTTCCTATTCCCTTACTTAAGTCTTTTGGGTGACACCCAAACATTCTTAACAATTCCTTCCAGTGAGTTTACATTTATTAAGAGGTCTTGTTTTATTTCCAAATAGGTTTCTTCCAATGAATGCATTGGAAAGACTCACAAGTAGTAACTGATAAAATAAAAATTTTGGATTATATATGGACAGAAAACTGAAAAATTTAATGAGGGAAGGGGAGGAATATAGAGACAATGGAGGAAAAACTAGTATGCACTCAGATGGTTTTACAAGTGCCTAGTTCCTACTCAAAGATGAAGACACAAACTGGAAATCTTAGATGATGCATTCTTAGTGTGGCTTCCACGAGAAAGTAAATTTAGAATTTCATCTCTTAGAACAGTCCTCAAAAAAAAAGTGCTTTGTCCTATATCAAAAGATTCGTGATAAACATTTCAGTTAAAATAAACTGTTTTTTCAATCTTTGACCTTTGACTGGCTCTGCTTATGTCAAATGAAAGGATATATACCTTTTAGGCAATATATAATCAAATCTTTACTCTTATAAAGTAGGAAGGCAAATAGGTATCATTTTGAGTTCCAATTCTCATAGACTGGTGGTCATGGCTTGAAGTGCTAGGTTGACAATGGATTGATGGCTGTTTTGGGGCCCCAAATAAAAGAGATCTGTTATTACTTAGACTTATTTGTAGACCCTCCTTCATTTAAGATTTAAATTGGCATTGTCTTGCTAATAACACACAAGTATCTTGAAATAATCAATGGATGTATAAAATAAGCTATCACAATGAAGGGAGAAAGTCATAATTACTTGTTTTTGCTATTTAATGTAGAGTTAATTCCAGCAATCCCTTCTAAATTGTATATTCTAAATTCCCTATTTTTCCTGTTTATGAATTTTAATTAACTGAATAATTTCTAAATTTCCCCTTTACTAAGGGCTCTAGACTGTGAGCCTCTGTTTGTTTAAGCAATAGTCCAATTTGTTATTAATCAATTAAATTTTATTTAAAGAAAACAATTAGAATTTATGTATTTTTCTTAAGTAACTATTTCACAGACATTAGATCTTTTGCAATGTATAAGTGTCACTATCTGAAATAACTAGTTTTTGAAGTAATTGACTTTATTCAGTGAGTTCAGTTGATTAATCTATATCCACCTTCTTTCTTAAATCCTAATACTTAATATATGCAAAAATTAATACATGCAATTTTTAACTGAACTCTTCGGAACTGTGGCCCCAAATAGAGAGGAATAAATGTAATTGGTTCTTTGCAGTGGACATCTGTATATGAGTCATGTTGAAACTTTGTTCCATACTTAATAAACGTTCTGGCAGACAATTAATCTGATATTCTGAAAACATTATGAAATGAATTCTGAGCCATTAAAGGCAAAGATCGCTAGTAGTAGAATGTGTCTAAAGTGTGTAAATGAGGGCATCTGCATGGCTCAGTTGGTTAAACAACAGACTCTTGATTTCAACTCAGGTTATGATTTCACAAGTCCTGAGATTAAGTTCCCTGTGTGGGGCTCTGCACTGAGTGTGGAGCCTGCTTGGGATTCTCTCTCTCTCTTTCTCTCTCTCTCTTTCTCTCTCTCTTTCTGCCCCTCCCGTGTTCATGCATGGGCATGCACTCTCCCTGTCTCTCAAAATAAATTTAAAAAATTCAAAGTATGAAAATGTTGGGCAATCTGTGAGAGGATTGTTCAATTTTATATATTACACAAGATTAAATTATATATGATGGTTAGGTTATAGAATTTTAGTATTTTTAGCACTTAAAGAAAATGGATCCAAGAAAATCTACACTTCAATAGAAACAGGAGAAAGAACATGGTAACAATCATGCTAATTTCATAATATCTAAGAAAATCTAGGGAGAATTTTAAATTGGAAGATGATAAAGATCAAAGAAATGAATTTACCTTGAGAGCTCATTCATGAAGTATTTATAAAGTACAAAGGACTATGTGGGATATGGAAGAATTAGAAAAGTGGTCTCAATTCCAATAGAATTTTTGAATTTTAAAATGGGAAAGTGAATAGTTTCAGAGCTCTTGTTTTCTGCATATGTGGCTAACATATTTAAAACAAAGCAAACTCTGAAGTTAAAGAATTCTACCAGATTTTCTTGCTGAAAAGACCTCAAGATGAAAAATAAATTTCTTTTATTAAGTTTATTTATTTTGAGAGGGAGTGTATGCGCACACGAGATTCCAAAGCAGAATCTGTGCTGTAGGCACAAAGCCAGATGTGAGGCTTGATATTATAAACTTTGAGAACAGGACCTGAGCCAAAATTTAGATTCAGACACTTAACTGATTGAACCACCAAAAAGCCCTTGGAAAATAAATTTCTAATAATTCTGTATATTTTGTCTTTCTTTCCTCTAAAAGAGACAATTTAGAGATGTTGGAGATCATTTGTCTAAAATGTAAAGATACTGAAAAGTGATAGAATGATAAAGGTTTGAATGGACATCATAGCCTATTATGTACCTTAATATTGTTTCATTTCCCATAATTAGTTACATTTGATAATTCTAGACTTTATATAATTAGAGTTAGATGTCAATAGTTTCTAAGAAATATATCTTTATGACCAACTAGCAATAACTACTACTACAATGGCTACTAGCTTGAAATTAAACTATATACTATAGATTTACTTTTTTCTCCATTATTTTAGAAACACTTATAAAAATCAAGTGGAAATATAGATGTAAATATATATACATAAAATTTCTGCTAATTTGAGAAATAATTGGAAGAGCATATAAGTTTCAATCAAGTACATATCCAATTTTATTTAGGTTTTAATTTTTAACTGAATTTTCAGATATTTTATCCTTTAAAAACCAGTGTTGACTATGAAATTCAAATTACTTATTTCAAAGTAAAAAAAATATTTATCAGAACAAAACATGCTGGGAACTTGCAGTCAGTAATTGCTTCAACACTAATTCTTCTGTACTTATTAAAAATAACAAAGATTATTTAACAGCTGAACCCAAAGACAGGTAAACCTATGACAAAAGCAAAAATAATGATATTTTAATTATTAAAGTAAATCAAATAATTGTGATATAGATATATTCATCATAGAATATTTTTAATCATGTCTAGTCTTAATCTTGTAAAATTTTGAAATTACATTTTTAAAAAGAGATTTCATAAAACCAGGTCAACTTTGCTTTTCCTTTTCAATGATATTTAAAAATTGTTATTCCCTCTCCAAATGTAGATACGGTACAGGGATAACCATTGTTATTGCTGCCATTGAACAGCTGGGAATAAATGAAGACTTTGAAGATAAACCATATCAGTTTTGCCCTCCTGTGGTTTTTTTTTACCACATAAAGTATCCATTCAGAAAAAATCTTAAGCCTGGTAGTATTTTGGATTCATTTCTTTTATATTCTTGCTATTTACATATTTATCACTTGTCCATACATTTTTTTTGAGTTATGTATACATACACACACACATATATGTGTATATATAAATATATGCATATATAAATTTATACATGTCTATAGATATATGTATATATTTATAAATATGTGTATATGTACATATATACATATAAATATGCATACAGAAAGAGAGAGAAAGGGAGAGATGGGTATGTAATCTGTCCCACACTGGACTAGGAAGAAAAAAGTCTGAATTTTATGTCTCCTTCTAAATCATATAATTGAATAGTAATCTTCTTGTTATACTGTAAAATACTAAATTTATTAGTAATACAAATCAATAAGAACAAAAGATAATGCAACTAAATAAATTATTATGTCCTAATAGATAAAGGGCTGATTACACTGTTTGATGTACACCAAATTAATTATGTGAAAATAGAAAACCGTACATCACTTATAGGCTGTAGAACATTTCCATAGCAGCCTGTCTTGCTATCTATTCTCAAATCACTACACTCTTCTTTCCATTTCCCCAAATCTTAACTTTCATTTTACTTGCTTTATCAAAATACAACTTTCTGTATAGAAATTCTAATTATACCACTTATCATCATCCTACTTGGTGGTGTAGTGTGAGGTTTACCTGGATACCTAAGTTTATATTCTCAATGCTGTAAAGGACCCACCGTGATCTTTGCCCTAGTGAGAGAGGAAGGATAATTTAAAAAGAGTAAGGTTTGAAAACAAAATGTGAATCACATATAAAAAGTGATTACAACAATAAAGAGAAATAGAAAAATCTGAAGGAAATACTAAATGGTCAATATCAAAATCATGTCCATCTGAGTCTAAAATCCATGCTTATTCTCACAACACTATGCTTCTTGACCCATTACCACTACTTCCTAGTGCCAGGATTTCTAGCTCATTAAATGCATTTAACTTCCCTGAAACTCCTCTTCCTCATTGGTAAAATAGGATATGTTACTTACAATCTGGAATTTTTATAATAATTAAATGCACTAAAACATGTAAAGTGCTTAACTAGTGCCTGACATACCCATAGATCCTTTATAAATGGTATACTGTTGCTTTGATATTTCTGGGTTTTTGTTTCTTAGGCATATGTCCCCCAAACTCCCCTTAGTTGTCATCTGACTTTGTCCTTGGTATCACAGAGCTGTGAGATCCCTAGATGACTTCTCCTGCCCAGGAAAAAGTTCACAGTTCATCCATAAGGAACTTTCAGGGAACAAGAAAAAGGCCTCTGTAAGGGTTTTCCAAGATATATATCATCCCATGCAAGAGTCTTTACCAATTATATCACCTGCCTTTTTATATTTGACCATACATTTAACTACAAAAATGATATCCATTCATTTTTGTTATACCACTCTATGTCCCTAATGCTGCCTTTTTTTTTTTTTCCCAGTAAGTATATTTGAAAGAGGAAAGATTACTTCAAAACCTGTATGGAGGTCAGAATGATCAGATAGCCGATAGGGATGACACATAAACAGATACATGAAATGCGTTGCTAAACTTTATTTTCAACTACTATGGAAAATGTACTTTGGCCCATTGGTAAACTAATAAAAACACAGATTCTTTTATATTTTTCATTTTTAAAGGATGATGGTAAATTAATGGATAAAAGTTTTATATTTTCTGACTTGGAGTATGGGAAGAGATATAGCTACTGATATCAGAGGTACTAATGAAGGGATAGGTTTCTTACAGTCTGGGTGAACTAGAATATGAATGTGATGAATTTCAGAGAGGGGCCCAACTACTCAAGTTTTCCCCACAACCCAAGGCAAACTTTGTTGATTTCTTCTTGGTGTAACCATGGCATGTGGCTAATGGTTTTATCATAGCATTGATCGCACTCCATTGTTACTCTTTGATGGATAGCAGAACTCAAGAACAGAGTTTCCTGCCGTCAACAAGAAGTAGACAAAGAGATATGGAATAAATTTGATTACGTAAATCAATAACAGTAATAATAGCAGTTGCTAATATTTGTCGAGCATTTGCAAGATTATAGGGGATCAGAATATGCCACCCTGAAACATGCCACTTTGGAATAAGAATTGTGAGCTGAAAATAATTGAGAAACCATAGACAGAAAAGCTCTCTATTCTCTCCCAACTCTTAATCACTGGAGATGAATCTAGACTCTTACCAGCCCAGACACAGTACTAACAGGAATGTGTATAACAAACCTTAGTAAAACAACCCTAGTCATCTATTGGTTCCCTCTCCTTATTTACCTTCCTATATAGCTTGCTGTCCTTGGAAGCCTAATACCCTTTTATTTGGGTTTTTTTCCACTTCTCTACAAATGTATTGATCTTTGTTAAGATTCTATATAAGCCCAAGTTCTAAACACTCCTTTGAGTTATTCATCACTGAGTTTCTCTTGTGTGCAAGTGTGCTTCACATCTTAATAAAGTCTGTTTGGTTTCTCTTATTAATCAGTCTTTTGTCAGTCTAACTTGCTAATCAGAGAACCTAGGAAGGTAAAGGAAAGGTTTTTTTTTTCTTTTCCCTACAATTTTCTTAGCAATGTTCTAAGAATTTTGCATATTTTAATTCATTTAATCCTCAAAATAATGAATTAGGTATCATTATTATATCCATTTTATAGAGAAATAAAATGAGCACAAATGTTGGCTTGGCCCCTGCCACACTACTCTTAAGTAGTAGAGCCATGATTTAGACAACTGCATGATTGAAAGGGTTTTTAATTTGAATATCTGTCCCTGTTTTTGAACTTATATTAAAACATATTCAACAAGTACTAAACTTGAAATGCATGGCTGACAGGTTGGTAGAAAAAACTTTCAAAGGAAACAACAAAACGAACTTTGACCAACTTGCCAGATTATAGCAAACCCCAATTTACAGCTTCATCAATAGAAAAACAGCAAATAAATTTTCCTTCCTATGCTATAAGAATGATTCCCTTTTAAAATCAGGTTAGATGGGCAGAGGTACTTGCTTGGGAATGTTTTCTAACAAAAGAAGGAGTTGATCACTGATACTAAGTACTTCTCTTTTCACCCTGAACACTTAAAATCTGTGCCTTTCCTCATGTAACAATATAGTTTTTAACCAGCAGGTATTTTAAGAGCATAATAAGGACATTATTCTAAAATCAAGGAAGAAGGGCTCCTGGGTGGCTCAGTCAGGTAAGTACCCGACTCGTGATTTCAGCTCAGGTGATGATCTTACCATTCACAGGATCAAGCCCCATGTCTGGCTCTGTGCTGACAGTGCAGAGTCTGCTTGGGATTCTGTCCCTCTCCTCTCTCTCTGCCCCTCCCCTACCCACACTGTCTCTCAAGATTAATTAATTAATTAATTAATTAATAAAACTTTAAAAAGATATAAAAAATTAAATCAAGCAAGGAAAAAAGGATAAAACCATTGTATATGTGCTTCATAATCTCTGACTCCCTTCCCTTCCTACCCATTGTATCTCTACTAAATGTCCGCTTCTTTTGATAGAAGAAGAAAAGAAAGAAAGAAAAAAGAAACATCACCTAATTGAGATTTTAATCCTTGAGAGACTTTGTAATATAAAATTTTACAAAATTCTTCAAAGAATTTACCTGAAGTAAAATTGAGATAAAATTCTAACCTGTAAACTTTTGGATAACTGCTTCTTAGTATAGGGAATACAACAGGTTAATTGAGGGAAAAAAGTCTTCTCAGATAAAGTAATCAATTGAAGATATAATGGGGAAACTGAGACAACTAAAAGTTGTGTATACTCTACTAAGGAGAAAATCATTTGCAACAGAGACCAATAGAGAGATCCAAACTAATAAGGACTGAACAAAAAAAGAAAGAAAGAAAGAAAGAGAAAGAAAGACTGCATTTTTTGAGTGGAAGTATTGGCAATTTGGAAGAAATAAGAGATTAGAATGTTGCAGAGGGAGAAGCCCATGTGAGAGGATTACAGAATAAATGGAAGTACAGTCAACATGCTAGCAGATCTTTGACAAAGTGTGTCAATAAATGGAGGAAATCATGGAGTGCAGAAGAGTTGATTGGAGGATTTTGTTCTTAGTTTTAAGGTATTCTTTGGGAGTATGTTTTCAAAGTAGGGCCTAGACATCACTGAAGCAACCAAGAGTAATCATAAATGTGTGGAATGTAAGGGTGAGAGGCTTTGGGAAAACTGATGGGTCAAAGCCAGGAGGGAGGAGAATGAGGGATGAAAATCAGAGGTGATCAGGTTAGCATTGGCAAGGTTTGGAAAGGTCATTGTTTTATCTTCAACAGAAAGGAGGGAGAAAGAGATCCATATAGTAAGGAATAATTAAGGGATGAGCAAAAGCATTGGAAGTAGCTGTACTATTTCAGTTAAAATACTTGAGCATTTACTTGCTACTGTTTATTAACACTCCAGGTGGCAATGTCCTGCTCCAACATTGTTGTATAGCCTAGAGGGTCCCCCATAATGCTGGCACATTGTTATTTCTCCATTGACCTTTATGACATCTTTGCATGATAGCACATTAGAGTTAGATGTATGTGCTTCTTTCTGATGGGGTATCCAAAGCAGTTTCATTTATAAGTACAGATTTGGATAAATTCAGGGTAACAGATGTTGAAATATGCAGAAGAATGTAAAAGAACCTTCCAAAGAGAGTGGAAAGAGAAAATATTTTAACTTGGGATCATCTAGTTCCAAGGATATGATAGGCACAAAAATGAATAAATGAATTAATGAATAAACCAAATAGCCAATTTGTTTTAGTTGAGACTCTAAAGAAATCTGATAACAGTTTCCAAAGTTAAGTAGCCACAAGGTGAATTTTGAGTAATATTCTAAATATTAATATTATTATAAGTAATTTCACCCAGAATATATTTTATACTGTTCAAGGATACACAGGATAACACAGGATATTCTTTAATTCTCTTATTTAGCATTATAGATGAGTAAATTTATATTCAACTAAAATGATATGAGATTTTTCTGAGTTTTGTTTTGCTTAATACCTCATTTACTCCTACAGTCTCCAATATTAAACTTTTCTTTTAAAATTTTCCTTTTTCTATATTTGTAATCCACCCTTATGGATACCACCAACAGTATCACAGTCATGGTTGGGGGTGGTGGTGGGAGAGTTTCTTTTTAAAAAGTAGGGGGTAGTAAACTATTGGATGTTTTATCAGACTATATACTGCTGTGAGTCAATTCAAATGAATTGGGTGTTTCATCTACAAAAAGATGTGGGATCCTTGGGAACATCTATTGTAACATTGTCCTATAGAACTATAATATGAGTCACATATGTAATTTTTAATTTAGCTCTATTAAACTAAGTAAAGAAAAACAAGTGAATTAATTTTACTATATTTACTTAACATGATCACTTCAATATGAAACCACATAAAAATTATTAATGTGATATGTTTCACTACATTCTTTCTTTTTATAGTAAGTCGTAAAGTCCAGTTTATATTTTATACTTCTAATATCTCAACTTGGACTATCTATATTTCAAGTTATTAGTAGTTACATGTTGCTAGTGGCAACCATACTGAACAGCATAGATCTAGAGGTTCAGGTCACATAATTGCAAATTATTTTTACACTAAACAGCTAGTTATTTGAATTTAATTTAATTTAATTTATTTAAATTTGTTTGTTTATTTATTTATTTATTTATTTATTTTTGAGAGAGAGAGAAACAGCGTGAGCAGGGGAGGGTCAGAGAGAGAGGGAGATACAGAATCTAAAGACAGGCTCCAGTCTCTGAGCTAGCTGTCAGCACAGAGCCTGACGCGGGGCTTGAACCCACAAACTGTGATATCATGACCTCAGCTGAAGTCGGACGCTTAACCGACTGAGCCACCCAGGCGCCTCTAATTATTTGAATTTTAAAACCTTATTCATGATATTTTTGGTACCCTATGAACAAACCAACGAGTCAAACTTATTTCTACATTACTATATTGTTAGGTTTTGTATAAATATATCAGATAAGAGAGTAGAAAGAAGCTAGACATGGTAAAAAGTGAGTATTAAATATATTCTTAAAGGTTTTGTTTAAAATGAATATAAGTTACAACCTGAAATATGAAATAACAGGTTGTTTCATAACATTATGTAAGTCAAGCATTTGGGGTAACAAAATATGTGGCCTGTACATAGGTGTTTTTTGGAGTTATAAGACTGCTTAAAGCTAGCTTATCTTAACTTTTATTTAGTATTTTAGTAACTAAAAACAAAAACCAAAACAACAAATAAATGTCTTATAATCTAATTAAAAGAACTTAAAGATGTCCTCCTACAGCTGAGGGCTCGCATCACATCATTTAAGAGAGAGTAAGGATAAATGACCACATTATCAAAACCTGAAGTAATGGTGTATGTTAGAGATGTTGACAGAGCTTTAATTGTGGCAGTACAAAGTGTGCTGCTATGTGCACCATACATCATCGATAAATAGGAATTTAGGATGCAATTTTCTGCCTTGACCTTCAAGCTCCAACTGTGTTTTGATCACCAAGAGTCCATAAATAATATAATTTACAATCTCTGAAAAGAGACTATGTGGACACAATAAACCACATATGTTACCTGGGGGAAAGGGAGATATATAGTTGGCCTCACAGCCACAAATCTAGTCAACCTTAAGACAAAATTCGCTTATGTTAACACATCACTTTTCAGTCAGTGGCAAGTAGCTAATGTTTATCTTCAGTTCTATTATTTATGATCTTACAATGCAGGTTCATTTTAGAGAACCTTAGATTTCGGCCTAGGAAGTCTACAATATTAGGTTTCGAAGGTCTCTTAGCAAACTTTTTCTGATTATTACCGTAAGATGAATACCCCTGAACTACATGAAAAGTATAAAAGTATACTCTCCTGCATGAGAAAGGGGAAGCTCAGAGTTGATTATGTATGTATAGTAATATTCTTACTCTGCGATCATGCTTCTAGAACATAGCAATCAAGCTAAAATAAGCTATTATTATAATAGCATCTGGATAAATAAATAATAGTCACAAAGCCCACCAGACTGTCTGTGAAGGGAGGTGAAGTAATACTGAGTAACTGAGACAGTCACCAGCAGGTTCCAGCTGCTTGACACAATGACATAAATTAGAAGTAACTAATAAGAGCAGTGCTACACAAAAGAAACAACAGAACACTGAACTATTCACATATTTTTCTCATATGAAGCAGCAAATCATCTATAGTAATTTGGTCACTGGGGCAAATGACTCAACAGTCTTTGAGGTCTTTGTTATATTACAAAAAGAATGCAAAACTGCCATGACTTTCATTGGGCAAGAAAATACTACATACTATTACCTATACCTATTTTGAGAAACAAACTGCAACCTTTTAGAAAATTTTTCTGGATGGCGCACCTGGGTGGCTCAGTTAGTTAAGCTTCTGACTCTTGATTTTGACTCACGTTATGATCTCACAGTTTGTGGGATCAAGCCCTACTTGGGATTCTCTTTCTTTCCCTCTCTCTGTCCCGCCTCCTCCTTCTCTCTCTCTCACTCTCTCAAAATAAATAAACAAACTAAAAAAAAAGAAAACTTTTCTGGAGAAATGCCCTCCCACACTTGTATTCCCATCTCTAACAGAACAGAATACTAATTTGTAAGATCCTACTGAATTACTACCTCCACATGATGCCTGCCTAGATCATACCCAGCTAAAGAACACAAAAAACAAAATCTCTCATGCTTATGAATAACTGCAACTCTGTTTCTTTCTTAGGATATATTACTTTGAAGCCTATGTGACAGGGTTTTTTAAAAATTTTTTAATGTTTATTTATTTTTGAGAGAGAGCAGGGGAGGGGCAGAGAGAGAGGGAGACACAGAATCAGAAGCAGGCTCAAGGTTCTGAGCTGTCAGCACAGAGCCCGATATGGGGCTAGAACCCATGAACCGTGAGATCATGACCTGAGCTGAAGTCAGACACTTAACCGACTGAGCCACCCAGCTGCCCCTGACAGTTATTTTTAAAGAGATTTTGTATCTGTATTAGATTATAAAAATAGAGGAAATACTACATTATCACAGAGATTGCAATAGCAAAAAGGGGCCACTATCTGTAGGGATGCAGAAAGATTGGAATTCTTAAATTGTAGAAGCTCAAAGGAGGTATCCTACAAAGTTGAAACAGGGATCACTGTTCAGCTATAATTAATGTCTTTGAGCTCAGGGATGGGACCCTGTGAAAGTGGATCCAGGCATATGATGAAGGGAGTCTACTCAGTTGGTGCTGGTATCAGAGATGAGGATCATGAGATTGATTTAGTTAATTTTGGAAAAAGGGCAAATGAGAGTTAACTGCTACTACTCATGTGAGCTAGAGTGGCAATGACATGAGAAGGAACTAAAAACAAAAACAAAATGCAAACAAGAAGAAGCATCTCTTCCTCCTACAGTTTCCATTTTCCCTTAGTGCCTCCCATTAGGGTCCGATGAGGAGTCAACAGGCCAAGCAGAGATGGGATTTATAGAGTCCCAGCTTCACGTTCACAGAATTGTATACAGGATGGGGTTGAAACAGAAAGTCTAGAACTTAAAACTGGCACATGTATGGAAACAAAGCTATTGTCTATCTAATGCACATTCATATCCCTTACATTATCTGGTTTAACAGGTTAAATGGTGGCCCCGAAGACAGGTCCACATGGTAATCCTGGGACCTGTATAAATGTTACCTTATTTGGAAAAGTATCTTTGCAGGGATGATTAAGTGAAGGACCTTGATGTAAGGAGATCATCCTGCATAATTGGGATGGGCCCTAAATGCAAATACAAACGTCTTTATAAAAGAGGGATGGAGAGATATTACATTGATACACGAAGAAGAGAAGAAGGCAGTGTGGAAACTGATGTAGAGATGGGAGTGATATGGCCAAAAGCAAGGAAATCCTGGTAGCTACCAGAAACTGCAAGAGGCAAGGGATGGATTCTCCCCTAGAATCTCTGGAGAGTGTAGCACTACTCACACTTTGATCTGGCCTCCACACCCGAGAGAACAAAAATTTCTGTTATTTTAAGCCTTGTTTCTGGTTATTTGTTAAGACAGACAGAGGAAACTAATAATAACTTAGTTTACACCTTATATATAAGAGATACTTAATACAGTTCTTTCAAGTAAACAAAATGATAAATATTAAACTTTTAATTTACATAGAGTAAGTTTAATTTATATAAAAATGAGTTACAGGGGCCACCTGGGTGGCTCAGTCAGTTAAGAACCCAAATTCAGCTCAGGTCATGATCTTGTAGTTTGTGAGTTTGAGCCCTGCATTGGGCTCCTCTACTGTCAGCTAAAGCCTGTTTCAGATCCTCTGTACTTTCTTGTCTCTGCCCCTCCCCTGCCTATTCTCTCTCTCTCTCTCTCTCTTTCAAAAATAAAATAAATATTAAAATTAAAAAAAACAATTTACAAATATAAAATATCACTAATAGCCTGAGAGCAATAAAATTTGACTAAATATAATCTGAATTGTATGCAAAATTAGTCATTTAACAGTTGGAAGAAATCTGACTTTATGGATTATTAAATCTTTCATTTGGGACTTACAGTGATAAATATATAAAATAGAAAAGTAAATATTTCCTGAAATAAAATGAATCAAAGGTATTCATTCATCAACCTTCAGAAATTAATCTAGAAAAAATGTTGTGCTATGATTTTAATTCTTAATTTCCAATGTCCAGAATGATTTTCTATTCATTCATTTGATAATTCCAGTTTAGAAAGAAAAAAATGGCATTCTAATCAGCTTTGAGAAAATGTCCTCTCTTTATCTTTTCAAAACTCTCTATTTAATTTCATAGTTAATAGTTGAGAAAAGGACTGAGAGGAGTTGGGGCAAGATGGCAGAGAAATAGGGAGTTTTATACTTCCTGCCTGCATCTCTCAAACAAAGAAGGGCTGAACCCAAAGGACTCTGAACTGCAATTGTCTGGGAGGAAAAGAGATGGAGTCCACTAAGAAGATAGCCTCATAGGTGCATGATTGCAAATTGGGGAAGATAAAAATGGGCCGGGACATGGAGACATGGAGGGGAAGGAGCTCCCTCTGCAGAGAGACAAAGGGAAAAGAAAGATTGGCTAGGGAATCTTAGAACAGTCTCTAGAGAAGAGAAAAACTCAGCTTGGAACAGAGAAGGATCCTATCATCCCATCTCTAACTGCAGGGCTTTCAGAGAGAGATCCTATCTCTAACTGTGGAGCTTTTTTGGGTTGGGTGCCCCAGTCCCAGAAATTCCCTTCTGAATAGATGCTATGCAAGGGACGCATTTGGCATCAGGAGGAACCAGTCCCCCACTCAATCCCCTGCTAGGAAGTGCCCTGGCTTCCGGGATTACATTTTGGGCGGTATCATTAATGCACACAGAGTAAGATCTGGAAACAAGGCTGGGTGCAGGACCTAGAACATGGCCCACCTTGGCTGTGCCCGCAACAGAGTGAGATCGGACCCAAAAGAGTGATTTGCAATGCCTCGAGAAGGAACTGGGGGGGGGGGTCACCATTTTTTCCCACAACCACCAAGGTGGCACCTCAGGGACCCACAGTGGAGGCGAGACCCACCTACACCAAACAACGCCCATCTGAGCTGGGTAGCTGCTTTGTTACCGGAGCCCAGAAAGGTGCTATGGAAACAGCCCCTCTCCAAGGATTAGCACTGTCGCATTGCTGTGATCAACTCTAGTTCAATTCTTGCTATCTAGATATATTCTCCCTTACCTCATTCTTATCTCTCCCCTCCTCTGGACCAGGTATTCTGCTTATAGGTTTGTTTAAACAGGCATATATAATCCATTCTCTTGATGCATGTTCTACACCTTCTTCATTACCTTCCTTTCTCTCTCTCTGAAATAATCAGACTATATAGTTTCTCTGGGTAATTTATCTTTGTTTTTGTTTCTCCTCACTTCCTGCCATATTCTCCTTTTTCTCATTCTGAATTAAGCCTTTTAGTCTCTCTGCCTGGTCAATGTTCAATTTCTCTTTCTCCCCACCCCTGTCATTTCTCTCTTTGTATATGCTCTTCCATCAGCACTGCCTCCACCCTGCTCTTTATTTGTAGCTGGGATTTCTGGTGGTTTTATGCTTTTAGACTGTCCTTTGTATTTTGTTGTTTTTGTTTTTTTTCTTTTAGTCTCCTTGTTTATTTGATTTGTTTGTGTGTTTGCATGTTTTTGTTCCCTGTTTCTCTGTCTATCTTTCTTTCCAGGGCTACCTAAAGAAACAAGCCAAAGTACACATGGTGGAGAGTGCCAAATATCACTACAATTAGGGAAATAAAATAACCAAAGTCTCAACAAGAGACACCAAGGGACACCATTAAAAGAATACTTCCTGAATGAACAGGCTCAGGACAGTCTATGAGCCTCCTTTAATATAGTAGTACTCTCTTGTGCAGAATGCATAACAAGCTTTTACAACTGACAAGAGACAGAGGGGTAGCCAAAATGACGAAATGGAAGAACTCACCTCTAAAGAAATCCCAGGAAGAAGTGACAGCTAAAGAATTAGTCAAAACAGAATAGGCAACATAACTGACCAAGAATTTAGAACAATAGTCATAAAATTAATTTCTGGGCTTGAAAAAGGCATGGAAGACACCAGAGATGCTATTGCTACAAAGATTATGGACCTTAAAAATACTTGTGATGAATTAAAAAATGCTATAAATGGGGTGCATACTAAAATGGAGGCTGCCACTGCATGGATTGAAGAGGGAGATAGGAAAATAGGTGAATTAGAAGATACAATTATAGAAAAAGAGGAAGCCGAGAAAAAGAGATAAACTGATCCAGGAGCATGAAAGGAGAATTTGAGAACTGAGCGTTACAATCAAATGGAACAATATCCGTATTATAGGAATCCCATAAGGAGAAGAAGAGAGAGAAAGGGGCTGAAGGAGTACTTGAACAAATCAGAGCCAAGAACATCTCCAATCTGGGGAAGGAAACAGACATTGAAATCCAAGAGGCACAGAGAACTCTCAGACATAATTTGAATTGATCTTCTGTATGACATATCATAGTGAAACTGGCAAAATATAAGGATAAAGAGAGAATTTTGAAAGCATCTAGGGAAAAAAGGGTCCTAACATACAAAGGGAAACATATCAGAGTAGTTGCAGACCTATCTATTGAAAGTTGGCAGGACAGAAAGGAATGACAGGAAATCTTCAAGGAGAGGAACAGAAAAAGTATGCAGCCAAGAATCCTTTATCGAGCAAGCCTGTCATTCAGAATAGAAGGAGAGATAAAGGTTTTCCTAAACAAACAAAAATTGAAGGAATTCATCACCACAAACCAGCCCTACAAGAAATCCTAAGAGGGACTCTATGAGGGAAATGTTGCAAGGAACACAAGGTACCAGAGACACCACTACAAGCATGAACCCTACAGAGAACACAATGAATCTAAACCCATATTTTTCAATAATAACACTGAATATAAATGGGCTAAATGCTCCAATCAAATGACATTGGGTAGCAGAATGGATAAAAAAACAAGATCCATCAATTTGGTGTCTACAAGAGACTCATTTTAGACCTGAGGACACCTTCAGATTGAAAGTGAGGATATGGAGAAATATCTATCATGTGACTGGAAGTCAAAAGGAAGCTGGAGTAGCCATACTTATATCAGACAAACTGGACTTTAAAGTTAAGGCAGTAACAAGAGATGAAGAAGGGCATTATATAATAATTACAGGGTCTATCCATCATGAAGAGCTAACAATTATAAATGTCTACGCACCAAACTTGGGTGCACCCAAATACATAAAACAATCACAAACAGAAACAATGTTATTGATAAGAATGTGCTAATTGCAGGGGACTTTAATACTCCACTTACAGCAATGGATAGATCAACTAGACAGAAAATCACTAAAGAAACAATGGACCTGAACAACACATTGGACCAGATGGATTTGACAGATATATTTAGAGCTCTACATCCTGAAGCTATGGAATTCACTTTCTTCTTGAGTGCACATGGTATATTCTCCAAGAAAGACCACATACTGGGTCATAGAGCAGCCCTCAATAAATATGAAAGAATTGAGATCATACCATACACACTTTCAGATCACAATGCTATGAATCTTGAAATCAATTCCAGGAAAAAGTCTGGAAAACCCCTAAAAACATGGAGGTTAAATAACACCCTACTAAAGACCTAATGTCCCAATCAGGCAATTAGAGAAGAAATAAAAAATATATGGAAACAAATGAAAACGAAAATACAACAATCCAAAATCTTTGGGATGTAGCAAAGGCACTCCTAGGAGGAAAGTACATTGCAATCCAGGCCTATTTCAACAAACTAGAAAAAGCGCAAATTCGGAAGAGACAAGATGGC
>CM053573.1:85542825-85568349 GCA_028646485.1 Cryptoprocta ferox
AAGGAGGAAAAAGAGTTAGGGAGAGGGAGGGAGAAAAAAAACACGAGAGACTCTTGATTCCTGAAAACAAACTGAGGGGGGAAGGGGAAGGGGAAAAGGTAAAGCGGGGTGATGGTCTTGGTGGAGGTCACTTGTGGGGAAGAGCACTGGGTGTTATATGGAAACCAACCTGACAATAAACTATAAAGTTTAAAAAAAATAAAAAGAAAAAAAAAAAAAGAAAAAAAAAAAAAAAAGAAAAAGCGCAAATTCAAAATCTAACAGAGCACCTAAAGGAACTAGAAGAAGAGCAGCAAGAACACCCCCAAACCCAGCAGAAGAAGAGAAATAATAAAGATCATGGCAGAAATAAACAATATAGAATCCCAAAAAACAGTTGAGCAGATCAATGAAACCAAGAGTTGGTTTTTTGAAAAATAAACAATATTGATAAACCTCTAGGCAGGCTTCTCAAAAAGAAAAGAGAGAGCACCTAAATAGACAAAATCATGAATGAAAATGGATTTATCACAACCAAACCCTCAGAAATACAAGCAATTATCAGGGAATACTATGTAAATTATATGCCAATAAATTAGACAACCTAGAAGAAATGGACAAATTTCTAAACACACACGCACTACCAAAATTCAAATGGGAAGAGACACAAAATCTGAACAGACCCATAACTAGTGAAGAAATTGAATCAGTTATCAAAAATCTCCCAACAAATAAGAGCCCTGGGCCAGATGGCTTCCCTGGGGGAATTCTACCAGACATTTAAATCAGAGTTAATACCCATTCTTCTCAAGCTATTCCAAAAAACAGAAATGGAAGGAAAACTTCTGGACTCATTCTACGAAGCCAAGATCACTTTGATTCCCAACCAGACAGAGACCTAGCAAAAAAAGGGAACTACAGGCCAATCTCCTTAATCAATATAGACACAAAAATCCTCAACAAGATACTGGCAAATTGAATTCAACAGCATACAAAAAGAATTATCCACTGTGATCAAGTGGGATTCATTCCTGGGTTACAGGGCTGGTTCAATATTCACAAATCAATCGATGTGATACATGACATTAACAAAAGAAAGAATAAAAACCATATGATCCTGTCGATAGATGCAGAAAAAGCATTTGACAAAATACAGCATCCATTCTTAATAAAGACCCTCAAGAACTTCAGGATAGAAGGAAATTACTTAAACATCATAAAAGCCATTTATGAAAAGCCCACAGCTAATATCATCCTTAATGGGGAAAAACGGAGAGCTTTCCCCCTGAGATCAGGAATACGACAGCGATGTCCACTCTTACCACTGTTGTTTAACATAGTGCTGGAAGGGCGCCTGGGTGGCTCAGCTGGTTAAGCTTTCGACTTCAGCTCAGGTCATGGTCTCACGATTCATGGGTTTGGGCCCCGTATTGGGCTCTGTGCTGTCAGCTAGCTCAGAGCCTGGAGTCTGTCTTCGGATTCTGTTTCTCCCTCTCTCTCTGACCCTTCCCTGCTCATGCTGTCTCTCTCTCTCTCTCTCTCTCTCTCTCTCTCTCTCTCTCTCTCTCTCAAAAATAAATAAAACATTAAAAAATAATAACATAGTGCAAGAAGTCCTAGCATCAGCAATCAGACAACAAAAGGAAATAAACGGCATCAGAATTGGCAAAGATGAAGTCAAACTTTCAGTTTTCGCAGATGACATGACATGGAAAACCCGACAGACCCCACCACATGCCTACTAGAACTGATCCATGAATTCAGTAAAATCGCTGGGTACAAAATCAATGTACAGAAATCAGTTGTGTTTTTATACACCAATAATAAAGTAACAGAAAGAGAAATCAAGAAACTGATCCCATTCACAATTGCACAAAAAACCATAAAATACCTAGGAATAAACCTAACCAAAGATGTAAAAGATCTCTATGATGAAAACTGTAGAAAACTTATGAAGAAAATTGAAGAAGACACAAAGAAATGGAAAAACATTCCATGCTCTTGGATCGGAAGAATAAATATTGTTAAACTGTCAATACTGTTCAAAGCAATCTACACATTCAATGCAATCACAATCAAAATAGCACCAGCATTCTTCTCAAAGCTAGAACAACCAATCCTAAAATTTGTATAGAACCACAAAAGACCCAAATAGACAAAGTAATATTGAAGAAGAAAACCAAAATGGGAGGCATCACAATCCCAGATTTTAGCCTCTAGTACAAAGCTGTAATCATCAAGACGGTATGGTATTGGCACAAAAACAGACACATAGACCAATGCAATAGAACAGAGGACTCAGAATTGGACCCATACATGTATGGCCAATTAATCTTTGACAAAGCAGGAAAGAGTATCCAATGGAAAAAAGACAACCTCTTTAACAGATGGTGCTGGGAGAACTGGACAGCAACATGCAAAAGAATGAAATGAGATCACTTTCTTACACCATACACAAAAATAAACTCAAAATTGATGAAGGACCTGAATGTGAGACAGAAAACTATCAAAACCCTAGAGGAGAAAACAGGAAACAACCTCTTTCACCTCAATCGCAGCAATTTCTTACTTGACACATCCCCAAAATCCAGGGAATCAATAGCAAAAATGAATTATTGGGACCTCATCAAGATAAAAAGCTTCTGCATGGCAAAGGAAAGAATCAACAAAACTAATAGGCAACTGACAGAATGGGAAAAGATAATTGCAAATGACATATCGGATAAAAGGCTAGTATCCAAAATCTATAAGGAACTCAACAAACTCCACACCTGAAAACAAATAATCCAGTGAGGAAATGGGCAGAAGACATGAACAGCCATTTCTCCAAAGAGGACATCCAGATGGCCAACAGACACATGAAACGATGCTCAGTGTCACTCATCATTAGGGAAATACAAATCAAAACCACACTGAGATACCACCTCACGCTGGTCAGAGTGACTAAAATGAACAAATAAGGAGACTATAGATGCTGGCGGGGATGTGGAGAAATGGGCACCCTCCTACACTGTTGATGGGAATGTAAACTGGTGCAGCTCCTCTGGAAAACAGTGTGGAGGTTCTGCAAAATATTAACAATAGAACTCCCCTATGACCCAGCAATAGCACTGCTAGGAATTTTCCCAAGGGATACAGGAGTGCTGATGCATAGGGGCACATGTACCCCAATGTTCACAGCAGCACTTTCAACAATGGCCAAATCATGGAAAGAGCCTAAATGGCCATCATCTGATGAATGGATCAAGAAGATGTGGTTTATCTATACAATGGAATACTACATGACAATGAGAAAGAATGAAATCTGGCCATTTGTAGCAACGTCGATGGAACTCAAGGGTGTTAGGCTAAGTGAAATAAGTCAGGCAGAGAAGGACAGATACCATATGTTTCCACTCATATGTGGAACAGGAGAAATTTAATAGAGGACCATGGGGGAGGGGAACGGGAAAAACAGTTAAAGGGAGGGAGGGAGGCAAACCATAAGAGACTCTTAAATACTGAGAACAAACTGAGGGTTGATGGGGGCGGGGGAGAGGGGAAAATTGGTGATGGGCATGAAGGAGGACACTTGTTGGGATGAGCACTGGGTGTTACATGGAAACCAACATGACAATAAACTATAAAAGAAAAAAAAAGAAAAGGACTGAATTGGAACATGGAATTTGCAACAAGTTTCAGAGAGAGTAATCAGCATTTGGTGCATATATTACTCTCTTTCCTCCTAAACTTGTGTACCTGACAAGGCAACATTTTATTGGTCTTTTAATGATATTCTGGAAAATTAGATTGAGTTAGCATATCTTCCCAACTCCCTTGTGGAACATATGTAAGCTTTGATTAGAAAATGAGACCTACTATGATTAGCAATAAAAAAAAATTGGAGACACTTTAACTGGCACATTTGAGAGCTATTCCTTCCAAAAATATTTGGCCATGTTTCCTCCCATTTTGCATTATAGTATAAAGAGCCAAGTAATATTTGCATGTAATTATTTCTGGATGAGAAAGAGAAGGCAAGGTAAAATTTTAGTCTACATTAGGATTAGCCAAATATAACCAGACAGATACAAACAGAATTTCTTCCTAAGACTTCCATTTAAAGTGTTTACAAAAATTAATCTTACCTTATCAGTCATATTATTTAAGCTAAAATCTGAAGAACCTCAGTTAGAAAACAGAGAAACTCATTTGGTCCACATCACAGCTATTAAAATCCATTGCTCATGTGAGAAATCTGTAATTCTTGATCTCTCCCCTATCCTTTATCCTCACATCTAATCTGTCACCAAGTTCTATAGACTCAACCTCCAGAATGTTACAAATTTATCTTCTCTGTGTTTCTACTTCCATCAATATGACCTTCAGTGATGATTAATTTTATGTGCCAACTTGGCTAGGCCGTGCTGCCCAGTTGTTGGTCAAACACAGTCTATATGTTACTCTGAAGGCAGTTTGTAGATGTGATTAACATTTACAATCAGTTAACTTCAAATAAAATCAAAATATTCTGCTAATGTGGGCAGGCCTAATTCAATCAGTTGAAGTCCTTAAGAGCAAAAACTGAGCTTTCGTGAAAAAAGTGGAATTCTGCCTCAGGACTATAATATAGAGTCCTTCCAGAATTTTCAGCTTGCCCTACAAATTTCAGACTAAGATTGCAACATTAACTCTTCCTTGAGTTCTCAGCCTGCTTGCCCTAAGGATTTTGGATTTGCCAGCTTCCACAATTGCATGAGCCAATTCTTTAAAATCTATCATCTCTCTCTCTCTCTCTCTCTCTCTCTCTCTCTGTCTCTCTCTCCTATATCTATCTATCTATCTATCATCTATCTATCTATCTATCTATCTATCTATCTATCTATCATCTTTCTATCCCTCTATCCTACTGGTTCTATTTCTCTGGAGAACTCCCACTGATACACTTAGGTCATTAAAATATCACATCACTTTTAATCTCTCCATTTCTTCCATTACCTCTATAATCCTGTCTCCACATAGCTGACAAAAATAGGAGATAGATGGATAGATAAACAGACAAACCATCGGACAGAGTTATGCTATCCTCTGCTTAAAATAAGATTTAAAATGCACTGAAAATAACATAACCCCTCTTCGTGGCCTCTAGGCCCTTGTCTATTTCTTTAGTCTCAACCAAGTTGTTTTCCCCCAATCCATTTAGCTACTGAAGAAAACAACAAATCCTTCCTTCCTTCCTTCCTTCCTCCCTTTCTCCCTTTCTTCCGTTTGTTCTTTTCTCTCTCTCTTCTTTTTTTTTTAACTTATTTTTGAGGGAGACACAGAATCCGAAGACAGGCTCCAGGCTCTGAGCTAGCTGTCAGCACAGAGCCCGACGCAGGGCTCGAACCCACGAACTGTGAGATCATGACCTGGGCCGAAGCTGGACGTTCAACCAACTGAGCCACCCAGGTGCCCCTTCTCTCTCTCTTCTAAACACTTTAAAAGGTTGTAATTACATATTTATTTGGTTTGTTGTCTGCTTATTCTGTTTATTCCCACTGAAGGGTGAGGTACACAAGAGTACAGTAATATTTATATTTTTGAGCATGGTGTTCTTAGTAGTTCTGGCATGTGGTGGGCACGAAGGCTTTGCTGAATTAATAACAGAATCTGTAATAATGGTATTAGTAGTAAACCTAGATAAGTAATTTTGAAGAAGTTGCACCAATTTCCAGTTCACAGATAAGAAAGACAATGAAATTAACATAAGAATCCTAGGAGATGCAGGAAGAAAAGCACATCACCCAACCCACAGCCATTAGTCCTACAGCTGAGGTCTGAGTAGTGCAAAAGATTAAATAACCATTTTTTTGTGAGATAAAATATATTTTGTTTCTGCTTCTCTTTCTTGATTTGAAATAGAATCATTTTATTCACTTCAATTTAAAATATCTCCTTTTATTCTATTCCTATCTGTGAAGCTACTACAGAAGTGGTCATTAATTTAGGTAAAAAATAAAATTCAGAATGGCTATAACCAGGTTTTATTGCTTACTAATTTATGTCATTTACCATCTCGGGCAACTTTGGGGGTAAATTTATTTTTTCTGAACTTCAGAGTCCTTAACTGACACAAATGGGGGAAATATTTACCTGGATGAGTGATCAGAAAAATTATAGAGAGAGCACAAAGAAGAAAATGGAATTTTCCATAAATGTCTTTGGAGAGTATGGTAGAGTAAAAGAGAAAGGGCTTTGAAACAAGAAAACCCTGGGTAAAACTACCAGCTCTCACAATTATTATATATGTTGTAAAGATTAGAGTTAAGCACCAAATATATAAAATGTCTGACATGACATGTGATTAGTATTCATTTAAAAAAATTCTTATAGGAAATATCTTTGGGTTCCTAACCTCTTCTTGGCAGGGAAATATATCACAAATTAAACAATTCCAATAAATGCCTGTGTGGGATATACCTGCACCTCTACTGTTATGGAATCTGGTGTGGATCACCTGGTGGAAGAACCAAGTGGCACTCGGAGATCTTGGAAGGCAGGGGGGTTTATTTCACATCAGTGAGCTCAAAGGAGATCACTCTCCAGAGATCTGAGCCCGGAGCATAAGCCCTTTATGGTCAGAGCTGAGTCATAGCAAGTTTCCCCCTTAAAAATTAAAAGATACCAAATGCATGACAGCACAGTTATGTGTGATCATGGGCTGATTAGTCATTATTCCATCAAGATGTCCCATTTGAGATAACTGTAGGATTGAAGTAAAGAATTGGAATGGCCCTGAAGTAAGAACTAGATGCCAGGTATAGTTCCAGTAGAGAACCCTGACATTGAAAAGGGCCTGGAGCTAGAAGAAGTACACATTCAAGCAAGGATTGCTGGTTTCTAGAGGCCTGGTGATTAAGCTCTTTTCAAACAGTTGAGGTCCATAAGAGAATGATGGTGGAATCGATTAATGCCTGATTATACATGATTTGTCTTACATAATAAGATGGGTAATTCCCCAACCAGGGCCATTGCTTCATTGGAATGCATTATAATTCATTTTCTTTTGAACAACTGCTCAGCCCCAACACAAATTGGAAGAGGGAACCTGGCCGGCCAGAGGAAAAGATCAATAACAATACTATCCTACAATTGGATGTTTTGGAAATATGAAGGAAATGGGGAGAATTTCTCTATGTTCATTGTTATGGACCTTAAAAAAATCAAGATATAATGCTTTTGTTAAATCAGACTCTTAATGAGATAGATTTTTTTTTTTTTAAATTCTGCATTAGTAATTTGGCGTGCACAGCAAGTGGGGTAGGAAGAAGAACCTGGACCGGAAGAGGAGTCTTCGGTCAGGGACTGGAATTTCCCCATCAGTCCTGTTGGCCATCTTATAACAGATTTTCCCCTATCACTGCCACCACCAACACCAATTGCAGCACAAGGAGGATCCTAATTCCTCTAAGATCCTGGAATACAGCATAAAAGGCCAAGGTGGTCTTTCTGGAAAAAGTAGTCAACAAATGTTACGAAAGCACAGAAAAAGATACACAACCTAATGATCATACAAGATTTGAAAGGCAGAAGTGAAACCATACTCTTCAGCAAAGTTTGCAGACAGATAGGTAAGCAGATGGCAGAAAGGAGAATCACGGAGTTTCTCAGAGACCTCCTGGAAATTTCCTGCTTGAGAGCTGCAGGTACCTGGTTACTGTCACTGAAGGTTTTCTTTCTGTTCTGGTAGTTCTTGATTCCAAGAATGTTAGCGAAAGCTTCCTTGACCTTTACAGCTCTTACACTTCCAATGAACATCTAAGCCTTTAATTCTTTCTATTGAAACTATTCTTATTTGGAATAACTAGATTGTCTCCTAGTCTTCTCATTAAAACTTGTCTGATTAGGATAGATTGAAAGGAAATACAAGAATCCCACCATATGTACTTTGAGTGTTGTATTTTTATTAGGATTATATCAATTATATATTAAATTGTATATTATAGTTAGCTCTATTTCTATTTCTATTTCATCCTATTGTCCTTACAATTTCCAAGTTGATGTCCTTTCAGTATGGTTAAAAATTCACAACCTTTTTTGTTGCAGTGAGATGAAAATGTTATAGCTTTGTGACTTTAGTAAACAGACTAAATAAGCAGTGCAACCAAAGTTGGTGGTTGGCAAACCATGAAGTCCCTTGTGGTGACGGGAGAAGCAGGGACATTTATATCCTTTTCCTCCTCAACTGAAGTAACCTTGTAAGCTTTAATTTGAACAAAATACTACACTGGAGTGGGGTACGGGAATAAATGTGTGCTCCACAGAACCATGTCTCTCAGTTCCCTGTCATTTCTATGTGTGCCATCTCAATAATGTTGTGCCTGCTCCATAGTTGTGTGTGTGTGTGTGTGTGTGTATGTGTTGTATAAAGATCTATTTTTTCTTATTATAAGAATAAGATGTTGCTACTAATAATCTAGATTTGGCAAATACAGTGATTTCTGGCATTTGCTCAGGTAAACATATAATCTATAATACAATCAAGTACTTCACTTCCATTATGTAACAAAATAAAATACTACGTGTTTTAGTGGGTATGAAAAAAATACTGAGCATGATCCTTTCTCTTACTTCTCTTTGTATCATATTACATCAACAGTATGTTTATAGACATGGAAACACCAGAATGTGTTATACTGATAGCTGAAATAAAGAAAAGATATAGTGATAAAAGGAGAGAGAAACAAGTACTAAAGTATTTAACATCGTTTCACAGAGAACCTAAATTTTATTATTTTTCTTCCTTTTCTTCCTTTTCAATAATTATTTTTAAAGAAAATCAGAAGTTGATTTATATTAGTTTATAAATACTTACTCAACCAGTATTTTCATTCCCTTACAGATCTGCCTGTTTATCTTCTTTGACTTACCCAATTAAAAGAATGAGTCTCATGGAAGATCAGTGACTGGTAGGATTACCTGATCAGTGACCCTTTTAGGTCTTAAGCCCACATCCCTAAATTCCCAGTCTAGTGATTCCTTCTCTATATGACACTGTTAGTTATGTAAAAACATTTCTCACCATGATATATGAGATTTAGCAGACAAATGTCCCTCTTTTAACTGCACTCAAGATTTATGGAAACAGGAAAGGGTAAGCAATATTTTGGGACAAAGTAATTTTATTGATTCAGACTATAGGGTATATCTTTTTTTCCAGAAGTAGGGATAGACTTGGTACCTCACAGATGCACTTTGCGACCAATAGGGATACAAGATATAACTGTAAATGTACAACAAATGAAACTTAACAAGTCCTTATGAAAATTGAGTCTTAATTTCTGGCTATATTTGCATCAAAATCTAATGAAATTTATTGGTTCTGTGCAAACTAGGAATAATTTGGATCAACATATGCAGCAATATCTAGCAGGTAGAATGAACAGCGGTTTTTGAGAAACGGTTTAAATCCCATTTCAAATCCCATTTCTGTTACATATGAACTTTTCATAAGTTTCAGTTTTCTTATCTGTATACAGGGAATAACAGGACTGATATTGCAATATTGTTAGAAGTATTATAGATAATATATGAAAATGTATAGCATAGTGCTGGTACAGAGTAAACCTTCCTCTGTGAGGAATATTGTTATTATTCTTATTCATAACATTATTAAATACAGTATAAAACCACAACTCACTCTCAGATTGGCAATGTGTCTTGTTTTGCAAATATGAAAACAGTAATTTTTTCCTTACCTTATATAGAAAGAAACCTCAAACCTGAGAAACATTTTTATAAAATGAATTTCTATTTTGATCCTAGAAGGCTTAGTTTCAGACCAATTAGCCTGATAAAGTGAATGTTGTCAATTGAAAATTTTTAAACAAGTGTTTCAATGTCTAATCAAATTGCAGTGAACATTATCTGTCAAAGTGGGATATGTTCTTTGTTTCAATATTAACAAAATGAGCTGTTAAAAAAAGAGGCTTGGATTTGAGTATATTAATTTTCTTTCTAATTTGGAAGCTTTTTGTTCCTTTTAGAAGTAGAAACCTTAAAAATATGAAGATAATTATAAAACTAATGTATATGTTTATTCATAAAAGAGTAATAAGGAATGTATATAATGATCAGCATTATAAAGATTTTGTACATGAGCCAGGTCTTCAATCCTCTTTTGGAAATTTTACATTGTGTGAATTATAAAACTCTGTATTCATACATAGATTCTTTTGTGCAAGTGGTCGCTATTAAAAATATTTTAAAAGCATTATGGTAATTCTTAATCACTAGTTATTTTTTCATAGTCTAAAGAAATCAGAGGCATTGCTGATAGAATTAATGACAAGAGAAACAATGGTAGGATTTTAACTCCATTCATACCACCCACACCTCGCTAAAAGAAATGGTACAACCCTAACAAAGTAGTTATTATCCTAATCAAACACTGAACATGAGGTTCTATTAGTACATATATAGCTAACTCTAATTAAAACACCATGAAAACTGTATAATGAAATCACTTTATTTTGAAATGTGTTTGAGGGGGGTGGATTTCAATCTTCTAAAATTCTTAAAATCAAGTGTATGTCCAGAATACATAGCTAGAAACTTGATCATAGGGTATCTGGGAAGTGTGTTTTTTTAATAGTTCTGTCTAATGTCATTGCTTGTCTAAGTGTAAACTAGTTCTAACATCTTTCAAAAGCAAAGTTTTGGGAGCGTATGTGTTTGAAACGTACTTTTAATGGATTGCTTGCTTTGTTTATCCTTGGCTCAAGGCAGAAGCATCCTGACATTCACATTGCTATTTTCCTGCTTTCAAGGACGCTAACAAAAAATTGTCTTGGCCTAGATTAGCTTGAAATTGTCCTCTGAACTTCTTCCAGGTCATTCTAGCTATCCTGAACAGGACTTCCTTTTTTATGTACCTGCCCCCATAGTTTTTATAAAGACGCAAAACCATGGGTGCCTGGGTGGCTTAGTCGGTTAAGCCTCTGACTTTGGCGCAGGTCATGTTCTCAGGGTTTGTGGGTTCGAACCCTGTGTCGGTGTCTGTGCTGACAGCTCAGAGCCTGGAGAGTGCTTTGGATTCTGTCTCCCTTTCTCTCTCTCTGCCCCTCCCCCACTCGCGTTCTGTCTCTCTCTCAACAATAAACATTAAAGAAAATTTTAAAAAGTATTAAATAAGGCCACAAAGCCAGAGACCCACACACATGTACAAGCACATACACACCCTGTCCCTCAGCTTACAAATAGGTAGTGTTTGCCAAACTCCTGATTAAGGCCGTTGTTTGGAACTAATGTATATCTTCCAAAAGAAATAATATTATAAATGTAGGTGCTTACATAGCACCCAACAGACTACTTAACCATGATGTAGCGGAAATATCACACATTTAGAAAGAACAATGGGACAATATTACAGTATAACCAGTAGTTTTGTTTTAAGCATAATAATTAGCCTTTAATTTATTTTGAATGATGGTGCTTGAGGATGTTCACTTTCCTAGAGCTCTGTTTCTGCCAAGCAGCCAGCATTAAATATGGGCTCATGCTTGTTTCCTTCTCAGTTCCCCACACCCTCAAATCAAAACCACTGCAATACAAATGCCATGGGTAGATCTCCAAATCTTCTCCCCAAAGTCACACCAAATTTCCTATCCTTTGGTAAAATCACCCTATAATTGCATAAATTCATAGTAAATAGTGCAGCAATGCAAATGTCTGTCTGTCTATATGTATGTATGCATATCTTATAATGGGGATGAAGGGAACCCCTTAGTAGCTTTTGCTGTTTAAATGCTGACTCTTTAAATATGTAGAGGCTAAACATGGGATTTTATCCAGATAACCTATTCCAGTGTACGAATGTGAGGTCATGCTGATATATTTCACATCCATATATTGCCTATTAACAGAAAACCTTTGCCAATCATATTTTTGCTGAGAGCAGTTTTAACAACCCATGTTTTTTTATTGGTACACTAAAAGTTTAAAATCAAAGATCTTCCTATGCCTGTGCAGCTTCGTACGGTCACTTAAAATAAAGGAGGTAACAATAGTTAGTTCTTTCCTATTTTTAAGACTTTTGAGCCTGGTACAGAGGCAAGTGAAGAACGGGGGTATAGGGACAGAATAGCAGCCTCGAGAATGCAGGCCCTTTAAGGATTCCAAACATTTGTGACAAGGCCAAAAATTTGGGGGAGATTTTCTAAAATGAGTGAGAAAATGCATATTCTATAAGATATTAAATTTCAAGCATGAAATACCTGGTGCCCAAATCTAAAAAAGTGGTTCAAACTTCAAAATTTAAAAGGGAGAGTCTGCCCCCAAAAGACTGTGATGCTTGTAACAGTGGTTCCTGAACATATAAAGAATGTGGTTGAGGGGCACCTGGGTGGCTCAGTCGATTGAGTGTCCGACTTCAACTCAGGTCATGATCTCGCAGTTTGTGAGTTCGAGTTCCACATCGGGCTTTGTGCTGGCAGCTCAGAGCCTGAAGCCTGTTTCAGGTTCTGTATCTCCCTCTCTCTCTGCCCTCCCCGCCCCCCATGCTCTGTCTCTGTCTCTCTCTCAAAAATAAATAAACATCAATAATTTAAAAAAAAAGAATGTGGTTTGAAAGAAAGCTTTCCTACTGGAAAAGGTTTGTCATTTAGAGTGTGTCCACATTTATTTTGGACATATAATATAAATATTATATTTACTCTTTTCAAAAACTGTATATCTAATTCCATCCCCTCCCAACATTTTTATTTTCTGTGGGATCTTACAATCCCTCAATATGTAAGCTTTTAGCAAACATTTAAGGGAAAGGACTATATAATAAAAATTAAAAATGAAAGAAATCTTTTCACTGTAGTGACCCTGGGTAAAGAGAACATGTGTTACTGAAGTTTTAAATGTTTATCCTTCGGTTAAGAGAGATTGAAGGAAGAAGTTTTGGAACCCAGAACACTATCAAAGTCAGAAGTAAAAACAGCAGAATGGTATAAAAGTTATGTTTATTTTATAATATTTGTATAGAATTCTATAGTTCGCAAATTATCTTTTACATTTTATTTTCATTTTACCTAATTTAGTCCTAGTATTTTCTCTAAATTTATCCCAATGTTAATAGTCCTTGACGGTTTCTATTCTTGTTGAGAAACTGACCTTGAGAGTTCCTTAAAACAAATTTTCCTATTCAAACCCCTTCCTACTTTTATTAATGATAAATTTTTTATAAATCCCAAACAATATCATCATTGTGTGGTGTTCTTAATTCTGAAAGCTATTCTGGGAAAAGTGAGCTTCTGATAGTAAAAGACAGTATTAAAGTATATTGTGGCAAAAGAGGAAAGGCAATTCAATGGAGAAAGGATAGTCTTCTCAACAAATAGTGCTGGAACTACTATACATGCACATGCAAAGATAATATATCTAGACATAGACCCTGCACTCTTCCTAAAAATTAACTCAAAATCAATCACTGACCTTTTGTAAAATGTAAAACTATGAAACTCTTAGAAGACAACATAAGAGAAAATCTGGGTGACCTTGGGTTTGATGACACATTTTTAGATACAACACCAAAAGCACAATCCATGAAAGAAAAATTGATAAATTGGATTTCATTAAAGTTAAAACTTCTGCTTCACAGAAGAGACTGATAAGAGAATAAAAAGAAAGGCCACAATCTGGGGGAAAATACTGCAATATACATATTTGATCAAGGACTTGTCTCCAGAGTATAAAAGGAACTCTTAAAACTCAACAATAGAAGACAAATAACTTAAAAGGTAGGCAAGTGAATTGATAAGACACTTTACCAAAGAAGATACACAGATGGAAAATAAGCATGTGAAAAAATGCTCGACATCATATGTCAATAGAAAATTATAATTAAAACAATGAGATATCAATACTCATCTACTAGAATGGCTAATAACCACATTACTGAAAACAAACAGTGGTGGAGCAACCAAAAATTACTTTCCAATTTTGCTAAGGAGAAGGCAAAATGGTACACTCAATTTGGAAAACAGTCATACCATATGACCTAGCAATTCTGCTCCTTGGTAATTACCAAAATGAGTTGAAAGTGTACACCCACACAAAACCTGTACATGAATACATACAGCCACTTTATTCATAATTGCCAAAATTTGAAAAAAAAACCTAGTGCCCTTCAGTAGGTAAATAGATAAGCAAACTGGTATATCTATACAATGAAATCTATTCAGTGATAAAATAAATTAATATAGAAAAGACTCAAATTCATATTGCTAAGTGAAAAAGCCAATCTGAAAAGGTTACATACTGTATGATCAAACAATAAGGACATTCTGGAAGAGGCAAAACTGTGGAGACATGAAAAAGTCCAGTGGTTGCTAGAGGCTCAGGGAGGAGGGAGTGAGAGATAAATAGGTGGAATATAGATTTTTAGGGCAGTGAAATGATTCTGTATGATACAACAATGGTGTGAACACATCATTACACACTTAATCAAAACCCATAGAAATTAAAATACAAAGACTAAATTCTAACATAGACTATGAACTTTAGCTAGTACTAATGTAACAAATGTACCACACAATAACAAGATGTTAATAACGGAAAATTGTGCCTTGTGAATGAGGGAACTGTGCGTGTGTGTGTGTGTGTGTGTGTGTGTGAAGGGTTATATGAAAACTGTACTTTCTGCTCAGTTTTTCTCTAAATCTAAAACTGCTCTAAAAAGACTACATTTTCTTTGGGGGAAGGAGAGATATGAAGTAGTAGAGAATGAATAGTTTCACTGGGTCAGACTGCTTACTCTGCCTTTGCAGAATAATAACTAAATGGAGTTAAAAAGAATCCAACAACAAAACAGATACTACAAGCTCCCATCTCCAGACAACACCAGCTCCCAGGTGTAGAGGAACAGTAAAGGAAGTCATAGTACAAGAAGAGGAGAGATGAAAGATTCAAAAATTTTAAGAAAATGCATAATACTTTCCCTATTCAGGGGCAATGAGTCAAATTTTATATTGTGGGATTTTGACAGTAGTAGTATTTTTGAGATCCTTCATAGTTTTTAATGTACTTTCACTTATATGGTCCTTGGTCATATATATTGTTTCATCTGCTCTCCACTGCCTACTAAGCTCAAAATCTCTGACTCACTTTGCAGCTTTTCATTATGTCATCGCAATCTGTCACTGTATTGTTTCCTGCTCCCCTCCCTCAAGATTAGAAGAATTTCCCTTAATTATAGAGGTGAGGCTTAATGCTGTGAGTATCCATTGAATCAGATTCTTAGAGCTCAAAGGGACTTCAGAAATTATGATTATCAACCAATGATCATATAATTATCCTGAGACCAGGTGATACTGAGCGCCTGAACTAACTGGTTGGAGACAAGGACGGAGAGGAGGTACTTGCCACTACTCGTCCATGCTTCATCTGGGTAGGCCTGGGGGAATCCTAAAAAACAACTTGAAATAAGATTCCAAAAGCCACTCAGTCCCTAAACTCATTAATTCTTCCTTTAGCACCATCTCCCAAATCACCCCTTTGCTCTTTTCCTGACACCAATATGTCAAACCGAGTTCTCATCACATCATGATGTTCTTACACCCAGAGTCTTCCTGAAGGTTTCTGGTCTCTTCTGTCTCCAGGAGACCCTATCTGGAACACCATATAAATCTTCCTAAGATGCAGATTTCTTCATGGCTCCTTTTTTGTAAAAAATAAAGTTCAAACCTCTTGACAAAAATTTAAAGTACTCCACAAGTTGATTCCTTCATACCTTTCCATAATTACGATCCTAATAGCCATTCAAACTATCCCACTTGTTCTCTGCTCCCCAGTACACAATGCTCAACCTCTTTGTGTCTTTCTCCACACCACCCTCTTCTAGAAATGCTCCCTTTCTTAGTCAGTTTGGGCTGATATAACAGAATGTTACAGACTAGGTGGCTTATAAACGACACAAAATTATTTCTCACAGTTCTGGAGGATGGGAGGTATAAGATCAAAGTCCCAACAGTTTTGGTATCTGGTGAGGGTCCACTTCCTGGTCCACAGATGTTCTGTCCTCACAAGGCAGAAAATGGCAAGGGAACTCTGTGGAGTCTCTTTATAAGGGCACTAATGCCTCATGACTTAATCACCTCCCAAAGGTCCCACCACTGAATATCATCCCACTGAGGATCAGGCATCAACATATAAATTTGGGGGGGAACAAAAACATTCAGTCTATAGCCCTCCCTAATTTAATAGGCATCCTACAATTCCCTTAAGCCCAGATAAATTTCCCCCTTCCCCTAAAAAGTCTTTCTTGTCCACCACAAGATAATTTCTCTCTTCACTGAATCCCAATAGCACTTCTTGCCTGTAGTGTTCATTGGGAAATTTACATAAGTATTCTTCAAATTTTTTAATTTATGATTTATATAGTTTAACTTTTGAATCAAACTCCTTAAAGGTAGGGATTTTACATTTTTAGTTTCTAGCAGTATGCTTGCACAGAGCAATGTTCAACGAGGGTTTATTTATGAGAAAGACAACAAGGTTTTACATGCCACATTGTAGGATTTCAAAACCTTTCAATCTTCTGATGCCAAATTATGGAGAAAATTTCTTCACATATTCCAAAAATAATGTTTCAGTGTTTAGCAACACTCCAGTGGAAGCAGTATCCTTTGGGACATGATCCAAATTCCAAATGAAATATTTAGCTTTATACAATGAACTTCTGTCAACAACTTTCTTAAAAAGCAAATTACTTTTGACTTCCTCCTTGTATATTTGATGAGAATTGTCATAACACAATCAGGTTTAAGAGTGAGATTCTTACATGAATTATATCTCTAAAGGTTATTTAACACTAGAAAAAATGAACCCTGCTCACCAAATGTTCTCTTATACAATATAATTAACAATTTTATATTTACTCCATATGGCTAGCATTATAATCAAGTTTTCCATTTTCTTAAACTACATATGATCTTATCACACTCATTTTTTTTTACTTTGAACATTTTCTCGCCCATAAAGGAAGAGTTTACAAGGATTGAGAGTAGAAATTTTGTTGTAATTTAAAATTTTTTCCTTCAAGAATATTTAGAAATATGAATTCTCTACCAAGAGAAAACATGAAGTAGGATGATTTGTTATATATTTCATAAATAAAGTAAAAATGCATGACACTCTTTGGATAAAGGTCAGTTAGATAATTCAAATTGAGGCTATCTATTTGTGTCTATCTAGTGTAATCTATTTGCTCATGACATATATATGGATTAATAGACCCAAAGGGAATAATGGCATACATGTATTTCTTTAATAATTGTTGTAATAGTTTAAAATAATGCCAAAATGTTGAGTCATAAGCTTTCAAGTCTAAAGTTTGTTACATGAGTTAGAACATTAACATACCAACATTTTGAGACTCGCAAACTGGGATACAAGGTATGCTATAATTGTATCACTAACAGGGAGAAGAATCACCTTCTTAATCATTTTTAACTCAGGGCAAGATCAATATTTCCTTTTCTACTCAAAATGTATAATAAATAAATATTATTTAAGGGGTAATACAAAATCCTCTGGACAGATACCCCAGACTGTAGGGGTCTTCTATATTGTGTGCAAGTGCCAAGAAAGGCAAATAGTGAAAGAGTCTACTATATCATAATATATAAAATGATACTCTTAATGTAGGATTTTTATTAATTTCTTTAATTTTCATAAATTAAAAGTGAGGGAAATTTTTATGTTCTTAAACTATAATGTACCTATTCTGATTAAGACTTTTTAATAATGCTGAATTTAATAATGTGGTTTGTTTCTTTAGCAGTTATTATATCTACCATACACTACATATTATTTAGTTACCTTGTTCATTCTGTTTCCCCAACCCCACCTCAGAAATGTAACCTCATCAGGGAAGGTGTTATTAATTTGAGGTAACGGCTATGTCTCTGGTGCTTATAAATATCTGTTATAATAAATTAACATTTTCCAAAGTCTTAGAATACAAAATACATAGTGTTAGAAGAAATGATATAAGGATTTTAAATGAGAATTTGAGTTTAAAATCATGAAGGGAAATCACCAAATATCAGAAGTAGGAATGGTTTCTTATTTTAAACAGGTTTCATTCCACTATTAAGTTTATAGACACACAAAGTAAGATGCAGAGTGATCAAGTGGTTTGATAGATCACAGAATTTTGGTAGTAAAGGGCACCTTAAATCTCGTATAGTCAAAATATTCAGGTACTTAAAGTTACCTAGCCTATGCTTTAATACCTGCTGTGATAGTGAGTTCGCTCCCCTATAAAAGCATCACACTTAGTGTTTTAAGAACACTACTTTTCAGAAACTTCTTTCTTATATGTAATTAAGATTTGTATTCCTATGTTTCAATTCTCTACTCTTAGTTATGTCCTTTGGTCATGTACAGTATGTCTAGGCCAGGGTATTTTTAATTTATATTTATTTGTATATTATATATATAGTTATATACATGTACAAAGAAACACATAGAAACATAAATTGATATAGTGCAAAGGTCTAAATTTGAAGTCTTATGAATGAGGGCTCTGGACCAAATATTTTTTCAGCCTCACTATTTCTCCAACACCTCTTTGTCTCTTGCCTTTTCTCACATACTCATATAAATATATATACACACAGGACACACACACACACACACACACACACACACACATATATATTAAATTGTTATACACATACAGACATCATATATGCATCTATTACACAAAACGGTGTGTGTATTTATATTTTATGTCTTGTAGAAAAATCAAAAACTTAAATAAGAATATGTAGAGGTGCCTGGGTGGCTCAGTTAAGCGGCTGACTCTTGATTTTGGCTCAAGTCATAATCTCAGTTTGTGGGTTTGAGTTCCAGGTCAGGCTCTGTACTATCTCTCTCTCTGTCTCTCTCCCTCTCTGTCTCTGTCTCTCTGTCTCTCTCTCTCTCTATATATATATATATATCAAAATAAATAAATAAATAATAGTAAAACATGTTATAATCTTTTAAACTCCATTTTCCTTCTAAAAGTCAAAATTGAATACCCCTTCCATATCAAAATTTATTAAAATATTTACTAAAATTGTTAAAATGTTCCTAGGAATCACTCTGTTGTGACCTCTAACCAATATCTCTAGTACTCTGGCTGTTTCAAGATCCATTTAAATCCCACTCTTCCCTGAATACTAAACTTATTTATCTTTCTCTTAACAGGTAGCTTCTAAAATTAAACACAATACTCAAGATGTGGTCTTACTGGGAAGAATATTATAGGCTTATCTTCTGATTCATTCAAAAAATGTATTTTTCCCAATACAATCTACAATTCCATCTGATTTTACAGTAGCCATATCATGTCTGACTCATATTGAGCTCAATGTCAAAAAAATTCTTAGTCATTTTCTATATGATACTGCTAAACCAATGTCTTTTATTCTATACTCATTCAGTTGAAACATTCTTGGGGGAGAATGGTCCTGAAATTGTACATATGATAATTACTCATATAACTCCACATAATAACTACAGTAAAAAATGGTGTCAGTTCACAGAAGGTACATGTTCTGAAAGTTAAACAAAAATTTAATTGAGGGGCATAAACATATAAATGTTGGGACACATATCTTACCTATAAAAACCTGGTGGCACTTGCTCTACCAGGAAGCTTTTCTCCATGTCTTGGAGAATGTCATTCAGCATCCGGACACGGATTGGAATTCTCTCCTTGGGATCATTAGCAGGACGCATTTCATCTGACTGGAAGAGTTCAGCACTCTCCCTCAGGCGTGAGGCCAAGGCTAGCAGTTGATGAGTGTTGGGTTGATCACCTGGAGAAGATAAATGAGTCCATCTCAGAAGAGACATCTTCAAAGGAGCAAAATAAGCACTTTGCAATCATGATGTCAAAAAGGAAGATTCAACATCAGTTAAACTTTTATAATATATTAATTACACCAAAAATATTCTGTCTAAACATTATATTCTAAGATAGAAACATTATATTCCACTAAGGGTATTAAATTTATTGCTACCACTACTGCTACTAATAATAATTACTACTACTGGGACACCTAGGTGGCTCAGTTGGTTAAGAATCCAACTCTTGGTTTCAGCTCAGGTCGTGATCTCACAGTTTTGTGGGATAGAGCCCACATCAGGCTCTGTGCACAGAGCCTACTTGAGATTCTCTCCCTCTCTTTCTGCCCCCTCTGCCTCTTTCAAAATAAATACATAAACTTAAAAAATAATAATTACTACTACTAATAATAATACTAGTAAATAGGTATTGATTATTGAGAAACTGCTACTATGTTCCAGGAATGATATTGAGCACCTGATATATTTATCTCATTTAATATTCACCAAAGTTTGCATTGTCACGCCTATTTCATGGAGGCTGAGAATTAATTCAGGCACGAAAACGGTCTAGGTCATTAAACAAGTAAATGACAGGCCAGAATTAGAAGCCTGAACTTTCTGACTCAAAAATTCATGCTCTTCATGGAGTATCCTGTATTTCTGGGGGAAAAATGATTTTAAAAGAAGTTATCTCTTCTGAGAACAAGAGATATGTTCCTGTATGTTGTGAGGTGTCTATGGTCCCTTTTTGCTTTCCTAAAAGTTTCCTGTAATTTGAAGTTGAAATACATCTTTGATTTGAAAATACTATCCTATGTAGTATTTGTCTTGTTTTGCTTGGGGGATAATTTTTGTTTTTTGTAGTTTGTTTATATTTGTTTGTGTAACTTACTGGAAGTCATTTTGATATGAATGCTGGTAAACACAGGACATTCCTTTGACTACAGTAAGATAGCATCTGTACAGTGATTATGGCCACCAGACCCTGGAGCCAGACTACCGGAGTTCAAATCCCTGCTATACCACTTAGTTGCTGTGTGATGTTGGGGTAAGTTACTGAGCCTCAGTGTCCTAATCTATAAAATGAACAAAATAATAGCATTTGCTTCATAGATTTTTTTTTTATGAAGGCTAAATGATTAATACTTGTAAAGTGTTACAAATAGTATTCCTCTACAGGTAAGCCTTTCCCAGCTGATGTGACTTAACATCTTGTTTAAAAAGCAGTCCTTTATTGTACCATGAGAAGTGCATTCATTTCCTTCTCATCTTCTTCCTGACATTCCCCACTATTTGAGTCAGTCTCTGGGTGAGGCAACAGTTAGTGGTGGTGTCATTCTCAGGAGACTCCAGCAAGGTCAGAAACTCAATACAGAGAATTATGTCATGTCAAGGTGATGAAATGAACATGGATCTGATAAATTGAGACTGGCTGTCCTGAGAGCATGGCATTGAGATAAGCAGATGGAGAGATGAAGAGGCCGTATGGGACTTTTACCTGGGAAAATTTCAGACAAAAGGGAAAGATCACAAAGGGACTCTTTCCAAGTGAAATTCAAGTGTTACCAGATCCCCAAATACCTGATCTTTGTGAAAATGCAGATTCCTACACCTGCTGAATCTCTCTAGGGGTAGAGCCCAGGAAGCTCCATACTACTCAGATTATTACACACATTTTAAAGTTTAAGAGGTACTGTAGAGAGGTGGTATGCTAAGAAAAAAAAAAAGTAAGTTAGAACTATAGCTGATATATAAAATATATCTGTCATAGAATTACCAACCCAATAGAGTGATGTTTGTTGTCTTTCACCTTCATTTGATGGGAACTATTTCATATGCCAATTTCTTTAGAGGCCAGCATAGTTCTGACACTCAGTAATTATTTACTAAATAAATAAAGGAGATTCAATAAAGTATTTTTAGAAAAAAAAATCCAATAACAAAAGAAAACTCTGTAGTGATAAGTTGCTTTCATGAGAGCTATAAAGAGATAGCCACATTTATAAACTTTCTGTTCACTGAAATTAACAATATGAATAAACTCAATTGTAGGATTTCAGTTTTTGGTATTTGGATGTTTACAAAGACAAAGTACATTATATATTGATTAATTATCCTGTTTGGTATCACAACAAAACTTGAGATTGTCAGAGGAGAAAGTTTTGGTTATTGAGGAAATTTAGCACCGTAAATCACAATTATAATAATAATGCCATTTTATACAGATATGGTTTTTCTTAAATTATGATGTTTCACTGAAGTTAATGTATAGGGAACTTACAGGAAATATCTTTGTACAAGGAAAGAAGAAGACAGAAAAGGCACATTTAGATTATCCTGGAATTGAAAGACTGAACAACAGAAAAAACAAGTTCAACATCCTTGAGAGTCTTCCATTTAAGAAAGAAAAATCTGTTCTGATCTAACATACACTACAGAATTGAAGACATTACTACTGAATCAAGGGAGACAAATTGTACCATTCTACCTTATTTAGCTTTAAATGAATTTATCTTTCTTGGTGGTGAGGATGTAGAGAACTGACAGCGTTAAGAACTTTCTTGTTCCAGAAAGAACCCTGATAGTGGAAACCTGCCATCTACACCATACCCATCACATCACTTTTAAGGTTACAAATTGAAAAGTAGCTTTACTATAAACGTTCACTCAATCACTTGTATACATAACTGATGTTCAAAAGATTCCTAATAGTCATTTTAGTGCCAATTAGAGCTTGTCGTCCATTTAAATAAGAAAGTAACATCACCAAATCCAAGCAAGCTTTGACCCCACATATTCCTGTTAGAATGTCAGCTCTGTGAAGGAAGATTACTTTCCAATAGTTGTGTTCACTAGCATTTCCTCAGATAAAAACTATGTCTGGCATATCATTGAATTATCTACTTTGATCATAGAATCATAGCATCTGTAATATTTTTATCCTTATCTGCCTTATCCCTCTCCTTTCCTTGACTGAACAGAACCCCACATGATATTTTATCTCTTTATATCTCCAGATGCGAGCACACACCTGAGATATGGTAGTCATTTATTAAAAAATTTCTTGAGTGAATTGTGAATTATAGGATAATGTTTTGAGATATGTCCTGAATAATGCCTACAAAGTCACTTAGGGAAATGTTTCACATATAATAAGCATCAACTAATGTTGCTAAAAATCAATAAGAGGTACAAAGGAAAAGAAAAAAGCTATTTTAGGATAACGATGAGTTAAATTAAACTAAATTGAATTAAAATATGGCCTTCCAATAACCCATAAAAACTAAGAATATATAAAACTTCATTTAGGGCACAGTGAATGTCAGAGAACAGAGGACCAATTGAAGCTCTTAACAGTTCAGTTTTAATAAGCAGTAAGTCCATATGACCAAAGAAAATGAACTGGGAGTTAGAGATTTCTCTTAGAGAAAGTTAATACAATTATCTTGAAGTTTTATGCACATGGAGTCTAAAGACCAAGGTCTTGGTATCAAAAAACAGATAAGAGCCTCATCTACTTAATTACTATCAATGTAGTGTTGAGTAGATTATGTAATATTACTGTCTTTCAGCTTCCTTAGGGGAAAATGCAGAAAATGGTTATTTCATTCTCTCAGCATATAAATAACTACATAAATGGAAGTTACTATTACTAGAGTACACAAATTTAAGTATAAATTACTACCAACGCATTTTTTAAAGACATGCCCCAAAATACCATAACTAATGATTTTATTCTCAGAGCTTGCTACTTTGTACTTTCTCAAATTTTCTCCACAACTGTATAACACTCCTCCCTGTATACATGTCAATAAAGCTTCCCAGTCTTATTTTGTGGTGCCTACTAATCTGGAGCCATTTTTTCTTTCCATGGGCTGCATCTCAAACCTCTGAATGACAAGGAAAGAGATAATATAAAGGGTAAAGGAATTTAACAGCCAACCTTCAAAAATGATCCTTTTACATTTTGCTTCTGTTGAAAAGCCAAGCATTAATAAGTTTTTACAGCATAGTAGAACATACCAATTTGTGATGATATTGAAAATCAACCTTAATATGATACAAAATAATGGAGACTACTTAAGTGAAATTATCTTGATATTATTCAGGAAACAATTGAAATGTACTTCTAAATTTCAAACAGAAACAATACGTTTTTCCTTTGTCTCAAACTAAAATACAAATGTATTTTCGGTAAATAACAGTATTACTGAGTCCTATTTTGTGTTCTATCTCATAAGTACTGGGAGAAAGGGAAAGATATAAGATTAAAGCTCTAACCTTAATAGATTCCCAATCTAGTTTGAAATAATCCACAAATGAATAAATAAGGATAAAATAAAATAAATGCTCATGAGGATGACTGAAGATTTTATTGTATATAAAAAATATTCTGACTTGCAGAGCAGGAGGCAGGCAAGATGGCAGAGAAGTAGGGAGCTCTGTAATCCGCACAAGCCCGCATGGATTGAACTGAGAAGGACTGAAGTGATAAAACTCGGGTTTGCAGGTGGGGGAAAGTAGAAACAGACACCAGAAAGAAGACAACCTCAAAGATGCCTGAGTGAGTGACTATCATCTGGGAAATTAGGGGATGGGCGGGTCCCGGTGGTGCAGGGGGAAGGAGCCAGAGCCCAACACAGGGAGAGCGTGCTGTGCCCCAGAGAGACCAGGGGAAGAGAAAGAGAGATGGAAAACGCACATAGAACCATCTCTAAGGGAGGAAAAACTCGCCCGTCTTCCCATATATAACGGCCAGGCGCGGGGAGAGAAATCCGTCCCATCTGCTGGCGAATTCCTCCTTGGGTGCAGCGACAGTGGCCTGACCTGATGCCAGACCACGCCCAGCCGCACAGGGGAGTTGTGTTTTTTTTTTTCCTTTTTTCTTTGCTTTTCCTTTTCTGCTGCCATCCAGATATATTTCCCTTAGCATATTCTTATCTCTCCTCTTGGCTGGTTATATGCGTTTAGACTGTCCACAGTTCTTTGCTGTCTCTGTCCCCACCTTGTTTTTCTTTTTCTTTTTGTCTTTGTTTCTTTTTCTTCTGTCTTTTCTTCTCTTCCTTCTTTTCCTTCCTTTCCTTTCCTTTTCTTTACTTCCTTTCCCCGTTTGGCTTGCTTCTTTGTTTGATTTGTCTGTGCGTGTGCATGCTTTTGTTCCCTGTATGCTAGTCTGTTTCCTTTTCAGGGATACCTCAAGAAACAAGCCAAAGTACACATGGTGGAGAGTCCCAGATATCACAGACCAGGGAAATAAAACAATAAAAGGCACAACAAGAGAAACCGAGGGACACCATTAAAAGAACACTTTCTGAAATGACAGGCCCTGGACAGTCAATGAGCCTCCTTTAATAGAGCAATACTAACAGGTGCACAGTGCATAATGAGCTTTTAAAACTGACAAGAGACAGAAAGCTAGCCAAAATGACGAAGCGAAAGAACTCTCCTCTAAAGCAACTCCAGGAAGAAGTCACAGCCACAGAACTGCTCAAAATAGGCTTAAACAACATGACTGAACAAGAATTTAGAACAATTGTCATAAAATTAATTGCTGGACTTGAAAAAAACATCAAAGAAGCTATTGATACACAGACTAGGGACCTTCAAAATAGCTGTGACGAGTTAAAAAAGGCTATAAATGAGGTGCATAACAAAATGGAGGCAGCCACTGCACGGATTGAAGAGGCAGAGAGG
>CM053573.1:85568849-85616898 GCA_028646485.1 Cryptoprocta ferox
GGAAAAAGAGTTATGGAGAGGGAGGGAGACAAAACACGAGAGACTCTTGAATACTGAAAACAAACTGAGGGGGGAAGGGGAAGGGGGAAAGGTAAAGGGGGGTGATGGTCTTGGTGGAGGTCACTTGTGGGGAAGGGCACTGGGTTTTATATGGAAACCAACCTGACAATAAACTATAAAGTTATAAATAAATAAGTAAATAAATAAATAAATAAAATATATTAAAAAAATATTCTAAGTAAATCCAGGGAAGAAGTGAAACTTGAGAGACAGAAATTGCATAGAAATCAAGGGCATCTAAGATGGAACTCTCGGAAGTTCTGGGACTCTCCCTACATTAAAGCAGTTGAGGATGTTCCATCCGTAAACAACAATATTAATTATTACTAATTAATCCCTTCCTATTCCCCAGTCCTCAGCCTACTAGAAGATGAATTTCTCTCTAAATTCAACCCTTCCATTTATGCATCTTGCTGTACAAAGAACAGAGCTGGATATTATAAGCAGTAGTAATATTAATTGGAGAGAAGAGAAGAAGGTGGGAGGGAGAGAGGGAAGGAAGCAGAAGTACAAGTCATAGATATTGAGACATTATTGAGATCTATGGAGGCCAGTTCAAGAGAGGTTCTAAAACATAATGAAGGAAACATATTCCCACTCCTGCCTTCTAGCCAATCATAACATTGCATCATTCTCCCCTTCAAGCCATTTGGGAGGCAGTGTGGTATAGTGAAAAGGGCAGGGGCTTTGGAATCTGACAGAACTATATTCAAGCCCTAAACCAACCACTTAAATGTATACACCTAAGTAAGACACAACTCCCCCCCACACACAGTTTCTTAATCTCTGAATTGCTCCTAACAATACCCAGCTCAGCTCATTTGGCTAGAGTTAGGTTAAATGTCAGTCACAATGGATGTAAGACACTTAGCACATTACCTGGGGCTTTGTGTCGTGACCTCTAAAGTACCGCAGTATCCTCAGAAAACTTGTTCCTCCTCAGGACTGTTGATACAGGATCCTAAAACAGCTCCTAACAGTATATCAGAAGCTTACAGGGACTTCATACATGTCCTATCCATAAGGTCTCTAAGACTTCTGGGTAAGACCAATAACTACAGTGCTGTCTGTCCCACAGAATATACATGTTCTAACCTGCCAGAACCTGGACCGTGCACAAACTACCTCTTCTCACGACACCCTTCAGATCTGGATAAGTTTCATCTTGGCATAAACTCAAGTATGTTAAGTCTGTCCTACAACCTCCTACACAAATATATCGCTGTCTTATTTTAAAGAATGATTTTACTACTTACTATTGTGGTCTCTCTTCAGAGTTTTATACTCCAAAAAAGTTTGAAATTTCAGTTTATTTCCATTTTTCTATCTTTGGTTGTATTTTGTGGCTGTATTTTTAAAGACTCACTCAGTTTCATCTTAAATTAAGAGTGAAATGTACTGGTCATACTCTAAAACTACATTTTTATATCAAACAAACATAGCCTTTTACTTTAATAGTATTTCACAGAACCGATTCTTCTATGGATGAGCTTATCACAGTTTTAAAGGTGCTAACAATTGCACAATCATAGCTTAGACTTCACTGATTTATAGTGACAAGGAAAAGTATGATTTATGTTCCACATAACACAGTGGTTAAAAGCAGAACAGAAGATTATTTTGGGGGAAAAATGTATGTTACTTAATGTCATTTTAAAAATATCTTGTGGCATCACTAAAGAGAAAAAAAGAAATTGCCAATATGATTTCAGCCAGAGGAAACAACAGTCCTTTATTATCCTACATTTTCTACTCTTCATGCTGGTTTCTTTAGTATGAATCACAATGAATCATCTCAGCTGGTTATTTAAAGAAGTTAAACCAATAAAAAAAAAACAGGTAGAGAATGAAGTGTGGGAGCTAGTGCACTGTTGGTAAATAATCTAACACTGATTTTACAATGCATTGATAAAAGAATATTATTTAAAAATGCAAATGCCAGATGGCAGTGCATATTGTAAACTAAATAAAATAGAAATCCTTTTTTGTAAAAGTGCCAAAGTGGCATGCTTACAAGAATCAGGTTGACCACTTTTTAAAAAACAGGCAACACGTTCTGAAGATTTTCTTATATTCTAAATATTATCCAGTGATCCAGGTAGTCAAAAACAGATGAAAATCTGGCAAGACTTTGAACTTATTGCATGAATTAGTTCTAACAGCATCTGTCTGCCTGGTGCCAAGATTGAACCAGGAGCTACTTTTATGGCCCATAGATGCTGCCACTGTGTTACATTTGCAACTACATGATCTGGTTATTGGCTGCTTTGAAAGACTGAACAAAAGCTTCCTTGAAGGACTTAAATTCATGTGTGGTTTATTTTTTATCAGGCAGAAAGTTGGAGTTGTACATTTAATAACACATATGAGTTTAATTATGTTTTGGGTAAGCCAAGGAAATGAAAAATAGTTAAAAGAAAAAGCTGGAATAAAATTAATCAGTATGAGGACAAGGGTACTTTATGTTCTATTATAAGCCAAGATTAAAAGTATATTTGGGAACACCTGAGTGGCTCAGTCAGTTGAGCACTCAACTCCTTATTTTTGCTCAGGTCATGATCGCACAGTTTGTGAGTTTGAGCCCTGCACTGAGCTCTGTGCTGACACTGCAAAGCCTACTTGGGATTCTCTCCTTCCCCCTCTCTCTGCTCATCTGCCACTTGCATGCACACTCTTTCTCTCTTTCAAAATAAGTAAATAAAACTTTTTTAAAAGTGTCTTTAAAAAAACTACTTTAAAATTGTTGCCAGCGAGGCAACCAACACTCATAGAAAAATGGATTGTTGTATTATCCTGTCATGGGCACAAGGTTTTATCCTAAAAAATACACTTAAGGAAAAATATTCACAATACAATTGACTATTACTATGTTGGGAAAGTAGGAAAATGATAGGAAGTCATTACCATATTTCAATCAATGTAATGACACATATATAAAATAGGTATTGGGGCACCTGGGTGGCTCAGTCGTTGACTGTCTCAGTTTGGCTCAGGTCATGATCTCATAGCCCATGGGTTTGAGCCCCAGATTGGGCTCTGTGCTGATGGCTCAGAGCCTGGACCCTGCTTTGGATTCTGTGTCTCCCTCTCTCTCTCCTCCTCCCCCATTTGCACTCTGTCTTGCTTACAAAATAAATAAAATAAAAATAAAAATAAATGTTTAATGTAGGTACTTAAAAGAAAACTTTAAACAAATTTGAATGACATATTCAGGGTAATGAAGGAAATGATGACAAAGGGAAGCTGTAGGAACAGCAACAAATAGTGACACAGGAGGTAAAAGAAAAGAAAGTATACTTTTAAGGAATACAAAAGGGACAACATGTTTAGGATAATAATTAAGGGACATTATTCAATAAAATATAAATTCAAAAAGAAGTGGGAGGAAAGAAAAACTAGCTTAAGGAGACAAACACTGATAATACAGAGACAACCAGATCTTGTTTCAGACTCAGTTATTTGAACTCTGTGTTTGAACTAGATGTGGAATATCAATAAATGAAATACAATATTTAATATAGTTATGTAGTCAGAGTACATACAAAAATATTTTCTGAGGATGGATATTAAACACATTTTTAGGAATTTGTACCCAATGGATGGCCAGTCTCTTATTGAATTCCTCTCAGTTTGAGCAAATAAGGTAAGCTCTTTCTGAAAGAATGCTTTTAAGTTTAAGTCCTTGTCACACAAAATAGTTAGTTCCAGATATGCCAGTTTGGTCAAACCACTAGATACCTAACATGATTCAGAATTTCCATGGGAACTAAATCTTTTCTTGGAATTGTTTGGATTTTAGATGGACAGATTTGGATTTTTTTTCAGGAGGGCACAGGGCCAGGTAGCTAGTGTACCCACACTTTACTATCTATAGGCCGGTCCAAAGTTGGAATTGATGGTAATTAAAACCAAGATTGGAGTCTGATGGGCTGAGGACAAGATGACACAATTTATTTATTTTTTTAAGTTTTATTTATTTATTTTGAGAGAGAAAGAGAACAAAAGCAGGGGAGGGACTGAGAGAAAGGAAGAGAGAGAGAGAGGCCAAGCAGGCTTTCCACTGTCAACACAGAGCCCAACACAGGGCTCGAACTCATGAACTATGAAATCATGACTTGTCTGAAATCAAGTCAGTTGCTTAACCAGTTAAGCCATGTAGGTGACCCAAGAATCACACAATTTATAAAGCATATACTTATTTTTTTCCATTTGGGACATTCATCATAAATTATTCAGAAAGAAAAAAAGACATCAGATGGGTCTCAATTACTTGTGATTGTAGAAAAGAACCAAAGTGACAACTGAATATATGAAACTACAGATCTAGCAGAACACAATGTGCTTGCCTCAGTAACATCATCACCTTGAAATACTAACCCTCTTTCTACAATGAAGTGAATGGTGCTAATGAATTATCAGAGCTAATAAAAAAATTAAGAAGTCAGATAAGTCACCATTCAGTTTCTCAAAGAACAGGAGGAACTTCTGCCAACAACCATTTTACATTTAGTGAGACCATCAGGAAATGGCAACAAGCCACACAGTCCAAACTTGTTTTCTGCTGAGTCTGCCTTGCACTAAATAAATATGTACATAGCTAGATCAAATGAAGATGACACTTACTTTGTTTGGTCATTTGTAGTTTTTGCAATAATGATAAATAATTAATATCCAGAGCCCAACAAAGAAAAATAGTTGGTATTAACAGATATCATCAGAATTACATAGTCATTAATTATTTTGAGGTGGTATTTAAAACATTAAAAAGTAGAGAAAGTGAGAAAGAGTAAATTTAATAAGGATATTAAGTGCTCACTCCTTAGTCTGCTTCTAGGTTCAAGGGTATGGTTGTACTTCATTTATTCTTGACACCTGCCTCTGCCCTCTGCAAACTAGTACAAGTGCCTTGTGTGTGCAGTTTTTTGGACATACTTTTATTTACCACAAATACATCTGAAGCATATCAGTAATCTTATCAGTCACTATTTACACTACATCTCTATGTAACCACATATAAATATTCATTCTCTAACTATTATGTGTTTGGCATTGACCAAATATTAAGAGCCAAGGTCACTCAGTCAAAATGAGCTTTCAAGACCATCCAATAAATCAACTCAAACAAATTATTCACTGGTAAATTATCCTTCTTTCTGGTGGTTGTGAGAACAGTAGAGAATGGTCTGCTGCTACTGTAAACTAGAGTAATAAATAAGCAAGATGGCCGGTTGTCAAGGGGTAAAAATTACACCGTTGAAAATGCAATTGGGTTTCAGAGACCTTCATACATAAACTCTTTGCAGTAGGGAGAAACAGTATTTTATAGTTTAGCCTTGAAGGTCACTTTTTTTAAATGACTGTGATTGAGAACTTGAGACTAATCACTGCTAGCTATCATAACAAAATAAAAAATATATAAATGATTAAACTTTGTATTAAACAGTAAAATTAGATGTTTCATTTAACATGGCACAGGAACTCTGTTTAGCTAATTGAAATCATCTAGCATTGTAGCTAAAATTTAACCTGAAATATTTATTTAGTTGTTATAAGTGGTGTCCATTATACACACATTAGCACATTATTCTATTTTACAAATAAGGTTATAACTAAAGTAGGTAAAATAGAACAGGTACATCAAATTGCCCGCAATTTAGCAAACATTTGAATGATCTTTTACTTTGAAACAGAGCAAATAATTTTGAATCATGATGACTAAAACATAAAAACGTATAGCTTAAAGGTGACAAATTGCATCATTTTGATCAAATATTTATACTCAGGTCACAATAAAAGAAATTTTTTTCCTATATATTTATATTCTTAACACATTTTGCTTTGTTTTGTGTTTTTAGTATGGGTATATCTTAAGTCTGATCCTCATTTTTCTGAGTGAAAGTACCAGGTAAACCCAAGGAGTTTCACATCAAAAGAAACAAAACTCAAACAAAACCAACAGCCAAAGAAAAAGTTCTTAACCTATAGCAGAAGCAGACCAATATACCAACAAGAAGCCAAAATGCTCCTGGCTCATCCAACTGAGAAACTTGATTTTGGGAGTGGTTCATCTAGACTTGGTAGCATCAGGCTGGGGTGGAAATCTTTGTAGAATGACTGCAGCCCTTCCCCCTACTCCCCCAGGCCCTTGTAGTCACATGCTTCAGATATAAATATTAAAGAAAGAATTATTAATCTGGCCTAGTTTCAGAATATTTTCTGTGCCCTCTTCCTTTAACCTAAAACCTGGCTCTCCCCTAACGATACTGCTTCAGCCCCAGCCCTCTCAGGTGTGGTTCCTTCTCTCATACGCTTTGTACCGCTAGCCCTAGAAGAACACTAGGTGGTATCTCTGGGTCACTGCTCATTCTTTGAAGATTTTAGCTCCTGGTTTAGTCACTTCCTCTTACAAGAATACTTCGATTTGAATTCTTGGCAATTTCAATATCCACATATTCTAGACTCTCTTTCCTTTAGACTCTTTTCCTTTGGTGATTGCTTATCCTACTTCCATGGTCATGTCCTCGCCTGAACACTGTCATTACCAATATCTGAGCTCTTTGTATGATCACATTTTTAATAATCCCATTTTCTGGCCAGCAGCAAATGAGTCTTTTTAGCACACTCACTCTCAATTCTTTGATCTCACCAAGAAGTAACATTTATCGATCCTCCTTCCTTTTTGTTCCCCCTCATTGCCTTCATTTCCTCATTTTATTCCATACCCAGTTTAGATACTTTGGCCCACTCCCATGAGTGCTCCTTTGCAAATACTCTCAGATTTAATTTATCTAGGTCATTGTCCCTCTCTCATTAGAGCTCTAGCCTGATTAAATCCAACTCTGTCAGTTCTGTATCTGAATTACCAGCTGAAGGCTGAATGATTGTACTGAATTATCTCATTAAAAATATATTATTTCCTGGGGCACCTGGATAGCTCAGTGAGTTAAACATCTGACTCTGGATTTTGACTCAGGTCAGGAACTAATGGTTCGTGAGATCTAGCTCTGCTTCAGGCTCTGTGCTGGCAGTGAGAAACCTGCTTGGGATTCTCTCTCTCTCTCTCTCTCTCTCTCTCTCTCTCTCTCTCTCCCTTTCTCTCTGTCCCTCTGCTGTTCACGCATGTGCATGCATTTACTGTCTCTCAAAAATAAATGAATATATATACATATATTTTTTTCCAAGATCCCATGCTGCCCCAAATATAGGCATACCTCATTTTATTGCATTTTGCTTTACTGATTTTCACAGGTACTACATTTTTTTACAATTGAAGGTTTGTGCAACCCTGCATTAAGCAAGTCTAAGATAGAAGCTTGACAAAAGTGGAAGAGATGGAAACTGTATAGAGACCAACTTAAATATACCAAAAACAGAGCAATCCCAGGCTACTTCATATGGGAACAAGTAACTCTACACAGCTCAAGTGCTTTCAGGGTTTTACAGCCAATATAATAAAAGTCATAAGAATCACTGATAGGGGGGAAATTGTGTTGTAATATTCTTTGGGTTAAGAAGCAATCCCAGTAGTCAAAATTAAAAAAATAATAATTAAATTTTCAGAGACTCTAAATATTTGGCTGTTAAGAATAAGTCATTTTCTAAGAAAAAAAGAATAATCCATTTTCTAAGGATTACTCCTTAAGTACTTAGATAAAATATTTGCTTTTGTATTGAGAAGTTTATGTCTACAATTCACACATAAATATCTGACAATAAAATGTGTGACTCAAAGAGGAGGAAGGTACATTCTTTAATTATAATATTGCCCTTTGTATTTGGTTAATGAAGAAAAATGATAAGCCTAGTTGAAAGATTTGTATGTAGATAAAGGGGAAATGAAGGTAAGTATTAGAATTCTGTAGAAAGATGTCTATTTAAACACAAAGAGATTGAAATAGAAACTATGGAGATAATTCTCTTCTTGTCACCCTTAATCTAGAATGAGCCAACACTTTAGTGAAATAATATGGGGCCCATACTTCAAAAATCAATCCCAAAGATTGATTTGGGTCAATCGTATTTGAATTGATTGAATGTTAGATACAAACTTACTTACCTACTTACTTACTTATTTCGAGAAATATCTAAACTACATTTTTCCATGAGGAAAATGATAACAGAAGTTTGAAATTACAAATCTCTTATTTCTTCTAAGCCCTTCTCATGATAATCCTCTCTAGGAAGGGAGTCACTGCATTACCATGGCTAATAAGATAGCATATACTTTTATCCATCACTTATTACCAATTAGTTGAACAATCTTTCATTTGCTAAAATTACTATAATTCAAAGAAAAATTACCTTTAAGACTGTTTTGAATTTCTAAAGCTATATCCAGAGCACTAAAGGGCAGAACTGGTTCGTTGGCAATTTGCAAAATCACTTCTCCTGAGAGCTGAAAGAAAAAAAAAAGATAGTAGCATTCAGTATTAAGGGTTTTTGATTTGTTTGTTTTTCATTACTTCATGAATTCTTATATAACCACAGTAGCAAAACACAGAGGGCAAAATATACTTTTATGAGATATATTTTCTTTTTAGACTCTCATTTTTATTTTTATTTTTCTATAAAAAAAGAAAAAACCCTCATGGTATTTTTCATGTCTCAAAACAGTATAAAGGAATATAAAATTTTCTTCCTTTAAAGCTAAAATATTAAGAAATAGTGCCTTAATTGAAGAAGTTGTAATATTTAAACTTTAAAAAAATCTTTATAAAGCAGTTCAGAATGTTACACAATAAAACAAACAGTAGAGAGAAATATAACTGAAAATCAATATTTGGTTATGAGACTAAGTAAAACTCCAGACAAAATTAATGATCAACTTATTTCACTTAAAATATAATTTAGCCTGAACAAACTGATAGTTAGAGAGGGGAGGTTAGTGGAGGGGATGGGTGAAATATGATGGGAATTAAAGAGGGCACTTGTTCTGAGGAGCACTGGATGTTACATGTAAATTTTGAATCACTAAATTGTATACCTGAAACTAATATTACCGTGTAGGTTAAATAACTGGAATTTAAGTAAAAACTTAAGAAAAAAAATGCAGTGTTGTTTTCATTTGGAACTAGAAAAAATATATATAATTTAGCCTAAAAAATTCCCTCAAAATCTTAGTTACTGTTTTCCTTAATGCTTTACTCGATTTCTAATTACTTTTCCCAAATCTATAAAAGCCAGTATTATGTATATATCTGAGGTCAATGTTTAAATTAAGTTAAAATAATTTTAATGGTATCCCCAAATTCATACCTGAAATTTTCATTCGTGCATATTGATTGCCCCCCACCACAAACACACACCATACTCCAATACTGTGTTTGGAAACCAACATATGCACTACAGCTGAACTAGCATCTGCTTTATAGACTGAACAAGTCAAATGCATTCATATACATCTCAAAGGAACTTAGGGTTGGCTGCAAATGTCACTGTTACTCTCCCTCTCTCTCAACTGATATTTGAGTTAAATAAAAAATATTTAATATTTACCTAGGCTTAACAAATGTCCCTACATCTCTAATAACCCTGAAGCTTTCACACAGGGGAGTGTGGCTGTGTTGATGTTATTAATACACTATGAAATGTTGTTAGTAAATGAAAATATCATCTTGTGAAATTACACAGGGGAAATTAGCACACTAACTTGAGACATTATAGAACACGTAAAAGATAGAACTTACAAAGAAAATATGATGTTAAGTATTCAAATCTACATATTCAACAAGGGTCAAATTCCACTTAATATTTAAAAGTTATAATTCCCAGTTGTTTGCACAATTTATATCATGTTAAAAATATAATTAAATTTTACCTACCTCTAAATACTTGGAGAAAGACATCTCTTAGAAATAAAGAAGGAGAAGAAATACTTTTGATGTCCTTTTATTTCTTTGAGATATTTTTCTCTGAACTGTAGCAACTACTTATTCCCAATGCTAAGGTTTATTTGCAGAGTTTTATCTCCAGCATAGTGATCACAAAAATACTGGGAAACTGCCTACTCTGATTATGCTGTTTTTCAGAGGAAAAGCTTTATCTGCAACAGGCTGATATGAGCTCTGTCTCTATTCCACCTCATTACATCCAAATCATGTAAGAAATGCCAATATTTGGAAATAAATTATTTGTAAAAAGGAATTCTTAAAAAAGATTAAGAGGCATTATAGTTTCTTTTTTTCAATTTGCACTGGATAATAGAAACTACAGAACAGACATGTTTTGTTTACAGTTTTGGAATCTGGAAACTACACATTATAAAAGATTAAAATGAAAGAATGCAGAGGGAGGAGAAAGGCAACTTCACTTTGTGCTGCTGGAGAAAGTTGTTTTGTTCTAAGAGTCATTTGGCAGCTCAAAAAACTGAAATACAAGCCAGCCACCTTGCTATTTGTTTCAAAAAGAACCTGACAACAAATACTGGGACTTTCTAAGCCACCTCGTCCATGATAGAATGCTTAGACTAAATTGGGTTTATTTGCAGCTTCACAAGCAAGAGGGAGATTTGTGAAGGTCTTGCCATGAAGTAAGAAGACATGAGTCAGACTCATACGCTTCTCATCCACTCTGGAATCATTCTTTTTCAGCAAGCCAAGGCAACATTCCCTTATATTTATATAAGGCCCCATTCTTTCCAAAGTGCTTTACACCTAAATATCTCATTTGATTATCCTCACAAACCTAGAGGCAGGTAGTGGGGAAATTAACCCTTTGTTAAAAAGGTAAGTGTAAGTATAAACCTTACTGGGTTCCAGTCCAGGATGGTGATATAGGAGGATCCTTCTCCTATACTTCCTCCCATAAACACACTGAATCTATAGCTACACACAAAACAATTCCCTCTGGGAAAACAAACAAACAAACACATCTAATTGAGTGATTCCTACACATCAGGTGAATGAGAAAAAAACCCACTTTGAAATGTGTAAGAAAGGCTGAGACACACTCTGACCATAAACACTAGCACATCAATGTTTTAATTGGGAAAAAATTCATAGCTCCCAATTTCTTCCTGAGGAAAGAAGGGTTTGGATCCAACATGGAGTGCTCTAACTTTTAAGACCTCCACCTGAGGCACAGGCACCAGCACCCAAAACACCAAGCCCTAAAAGCCAATGAGACTAGGGCCTACAAGACCTACAAACCTACAGCAAACAAAGAAACAGCTTTTAAGGTGCTTGTGAGGACTTGTTGAGAGTCCCCAGGGCTCATTGAAGAGGTAGCAAGCCAAAAATGCCTATATCTCAGTCATCCTCTGAAAAAGGTCTATTTACTTATCTTAAAAGCAACAGTCTGAGAGTCAGGCTTCTTCTAACTTAACACACATCTAAGGGCCAACTGCAATTCTCTGGAGATTGAGGAGGCTGGCAGATGCCATTTTTGCATTCTCTCTCTGCCTTGCTCCAGGTCACCAGTGTCTCCCTAAAAGGAACTTGAGCACATGTCTGATGCCCAGTTTTTGTGGCTGTTTCCTCGAAGAGGCATCCCTTGATTACGTGGGTCTGGTGGCCAGTGGGGCCTGACTTTTTGAGTTTGAATTCCCATAGGACTGTAACAAACAAAGAAACACTTCTTAATCAGCTATGTCCTTAGAACTCAGTGCAAAAAAGAGCAGAGAGAAATGCCAATCTCCCAGTCTTTCCTTGAAAGAGGCCTATTTGCATTATTAAACCTACTTGCCTGAGGGGTAGGCCTCTGTTACAACATGCATCTAGGGACAGACAGTGATCTTCCCCAGAGAACAGGGAAGCCAATAGACTTGATCTTAGCATTCTTCCTGTAGCCTGACAACCCCAATATCCTCCTGGAAGGAGTTTATATACATATCTGGCACCCCAGCTTTTGTAGCTGCCTCCCAGGGGACATACTCCTTGATATCCTGGCTACAGAGGCCAGTGGAGCTTGCATTCACAAAGAAAGACTTCTTAACTGGTTTATCCCTCTAGGGCTCAACACATAGAAAGATTATGGAAAGCCCAGTCTCCTAGTCTTTCCCCTAAAGAGGTTTATTTGCCTACTTCAAAAGTTGCTGCCTGCGGGTCTGCTTCCAATCAGCCTGCATCTAGTTGCTGACTGAGATTGTCCCCCTTGGGACAAGCTCAACTACTGTAAGCCAAATCACAAAGGTTTAAGTGACAACCAAGAGCTAGGACCAGGCTGAACAATACAGTTTGTCTCTGATGTGAGACCATTCCATCAAAAATGAGAATAGTAGTTGTTTTATCTGGTGCACAGGAAGAAAAACAGAGAGCAAAGAAAAGTGAAAAAACAGAGAAATATGTTCCAAACAAAAGAACAAGATAAAACTCCAGAAACAGACTTTAGTGAAATGGAGATAAGTGACTTACCTGATAAAAAGTTCAAAATAATGGTCATAAATTTGCTCACCAAGATAAGGAGAACAGTGCATAAAAATTGAGAATTTCAATAAAGATAAATGAACTATTGAAAAAGTATAGAACAGAAATCATAGAACTGAAGAATACAATAACTAAACTAAAAATTCAATAGAGGGGTTCAACAGCAGACTAGATCAAGAAGAAAAAAGGATTAGCAAACTCAAAGGTACAAATTCATACCATCAGAAGAATAAATAGAAAGAAAAATTAAAAAGAGTGAAAGAAGCTTAAGAGATACCATCAAACATCAATATTATGGGATACCATCAAACAGATGAATATTCACATTATAGAGGTCACAGAGGAGAAATGAAAGAGAAAAGGAGCAGAAAGCTTTTTAATTTTTTTTAAATTTGAGAATAGTTGACACACAATGTTATATTAGTTTTAGGTATACAACACAGTGATTCAACAACTCTATAATCTTACCCTCTGCTCACAAGTGTAGCTACCATCTCTCACCATACAATATTATTGCAATATCACTGACTATATTCCCTATGCTGTGCTTTTTATTCCTGTGATTTTTTAATTCCATAACTAGAAGACTATATCTCCCACTCCCCTTCACCCATTTTGTCCATTACCCCAACCCCCTTCCCTCTGGCAACCAGTTTGTTTTCTGTATTTATAAGTATGATTCTGCTTTTGTTTGTTTATTCATTTGTTTTATATTTTAGATTCCATATATGAGTGAATCATAAGTAGTAGAAAGCTTATTTAAAGAAAAAATGGCTAAAATCTTCCCTAGCCAATGAGTTTCAACTACGACAAATCCAAAGAGAACTGCACACAAAACACATTATAATTAAATTGTCAAAAGTTACAATAAGAAGAGAATCTTAAAAGAAAAAATGAAAAACAACTTGTTTCATATAAGAGACTCTCCATAAGACCATCAGTATATTTTTCTGGAGAAACTTTGCAGGCCCAGAAAGACTGGGATAATATATTCAAAGTGCCAAAAACAAAACAAAACAAAACAAAAAAACAACAAAAAAGCCAACCAAAAATACTCTGCCCAGCAAATTAGTCCTTTAAAATTGAAGGAGAGATAAAGAGTTTTTCAGACAAGCAAAAGCTGAAGAGGTTCACCCCCACTAGACAAGTCTTACAAGAAATGGTAAAAAGAACTCTTTAATCTGAAACAAAAGAATGATAATTAGTAACAGGAAAACATATAAAAAGCTACATTTCACCAATAAAGATAAATATGTACTTAAATCCAGAATACTCTAATTTTTAATGGTGTGGGTAAATCACATAAATCAAATATGAACCAAAGGACAAAAATATTAAAAATAACTACAATAAGTTTTTAATGGATATATAAGGTAAAGATGTATTTGGGAATCAAAAACATAACATATGGGGGTATGTGGGAAGTTAAAAGCATCAAGCTTTAGTATGCATTTGAATTTAAGTTGTATTCAGGTTAGACTATTATAAATATAAAATGCTTTATATACATGTCATGGTAACAACAAAGGAAAAACCTATAAGAGATGCACAAAAATACACATAGCAATTGAAGCATACCACTACATAAAATCATTAAATCATAAAGGAAGAGAGCAAGAGAAAAAGAAAGAAAAGAAATACAAAACAGCCAGAAAACAATTAACAAAATGGCAATAGTAAGTGTATGCCTACCAATAATTACTTTAAATGTAAATTGACTAGGGATGCCTGGGTGGCTCAGTCACTTAAGTGCTTAACTCTTGGTTTTAGCTCAAGTCATGGTCTCATGGTTCATGAAACCAGCTCGGTCCTGACAGTGCAGAGCCTGCTTGGGATTCTTTCTCTCTGTTCTCTCTGCCCCTTCTTCTCTCTCTCTCTTTCTCTCTCTCTGTCTCGCTCTCTCTCAAGATAAATATGTAAACATTAAAAAAATGTAAATGGACCAAATTCTCCAAAGAAAAGACATAGAGAGCTTAATGGATAAAAACACAAGACCCAGGTCTATATTGCCCACAAGACATTCACTTCAGCTTTAGGAATACACCCAGTCTATAAGTGAGTGAAGGGAAAATAATAAGAAAAACCTAAAGAAAGTAGAGGCAGCTTAACTTATATAAGATAGAGATGGTAATAGGAGACAAAGAAAGTCATTATATAATGACAAAGGAGTCAACCCAACAAGAGGATAAAAAATTTGTAAATATTTATGCACTCTATACTAGAGCATCCAAATATATAAAGCAGGGGCACCTGCGTGACTCAGTTGGTTAATCATCCACTATTGATTTTGGCTCAGATCCCAGGGTCATAGGATTGAGCCTCACATTGGACTTTGCACTGAGAATGGAGCCTGCTTGGGATTCTCGCTCTCTCTTATTCTCTTTCTCTCTCTCTCTCTCTCTCTCTGCCCCCTCCCCTGCTTGTATGCTCTCTCTTTCTCTCTCAAATATAAATAAATAAATAAATAAAACAAATATTAACAGACCTGAAGAGAGAAAATAGATAGCAGCAACACAATAAGAGGAGGGGGCTTTAATATCCCTTTTAACAATGGATACCTCATCCAGACATAAAATCTCTAATGAAACACTGGACTTAAACTAGACATTTGACCAGATGGACCTCACTGATATTTACAGAACATTCCATTCAAAAGTAGCAGAATACATATTCTTATCAAGTGCATATGAAAATCATCCACCAAAAAAGTCTTAATTTAAGAAGATCAGCATCATAGCCAGCATCTTTTGTGATCATAATTGTATGAAACTAGAAATCAATGTCAAGATGAAAACTAAAATTCACAATTATGTTGAGATTCGGGGTGGCAAATTATCTCATTGTCTCAGGTGGCTGAGGAGCCTGACATCAACAATTGCATAATCCTTGACAGCAAGAGCTATGTGGGCCCCTGAATGGCTACAAGGGCTACTGGGCTTCTCAGAGGCATGGGAACAGGGCATATGGTGGTGATAGGAAGAGCTGGTGGTGTGCACATATGTGGCTATGGAGCTGGCTGCAGGTTCTTGCATAGTGGCAGGGGCCAGCTGCAGATACACACACATTAGCAAGGGTGTTGGCCAGCAGCAGGGGCTGGAGCCAAGTTTGGGTAGATGAGCAGCTGCAGGACCTGGGCAATCAGTGAGTACCCAGGTGGCTGCAGGGGCCAGTTGCAGACCCATGCGTTTTGGAGGGTCTGGTAACAGGAGTCAGTGCCAGGAGCATTCAGGTGTGCAATACAGGGGCTATTTGCAAGTGCCTGCAGCAGTAGAGGCCTGTGACAGGGGTTGGGACTGGTTCCAGGTACACAAGCAACTGTGGAGGGTTTGACTGTCAGTGCGCACATATGTAGCTGCAGAGGCTAGCCACAGGTGCACACACAGTAAAGGCTGGTCATATAAATTGGAACCAGCTGTGTGCACATGCATAACTACAGAGGGACTAGTTGCTGGTACACAGAGGTGCAGGCCAGTGATAGGAGTCAGGGTTAGGTCCTTTGTGTAGCTGTAAAAGGTTAGGGCATCTGGTCATTCATTCTCCTCTATTTTTGCTTACAATGAGAACTCTTCCTGGCTAGGCAGTTCTCTCTTGGCACTGAACAGTGCTGGCCTGGGGGACAGGATATTTGCAGGCAAAATGAAGCTGTTCTTCCTACTCTTTTTGTGTGGTTATTCACAGGTTATTTTGCCCTGCTATTTTGTTGAAACTTCTTCGGTGGACTCCTGAGATCTCCCAGAGCTATTTTCAATCTTAGACAGCTGTCTAATAGTTCTTTGTGGGAAGATGGATGCATGGATCTCCTGCTCCACCATCTTGGTGACAATACACCCCTGAGTTACCTGAAATTCCCTTTAATACCTTTACAATCACACAATTTGCCTCAAGACCCTTATGTCCTTCTTTCTCAACTATTCCCAGACCATCCTACCTCTGAGCAGAGAATAAAGGAAGAATGCATTAGAACAACAACAACAAAATTGTTTTATAGAAGTAAAAATCTTCAAAAAATAAAGGATTATTATATAGAAAATTAGTTAATAAACCCACATTGTGAAGGCTTTCTTCTCTCAGTAGGTAATATTGATATTTCTAGAGTGATTGCTTTCATTGGTATCAGACAAGATTAAATTGTTGAAAGATAATAATTACTAATACAGCCTTCTTCTAGATTTTTAGTGGTAATAAAGGCAAATCATATTTTGTCATATAGAAATTTCTCTTTCATCAACCTAAAATAATTTTAGTTGTATTTAAACCCTTAGCAGACTGTTTTTAGAAATTTAAGAGAGTAAAATATACATACAAACACACAGGTAATTTTGGGTTAAACTTTGTAATAATACGTTGCCTTATTGTCTTGTAGGGAGGTATTTTTATATTCTCTGATTTTAGCAAAAATCTTTCCCTTACTCACTAGTCTAGAGAGATAAAAAGATATTTATTTACAAAACTGCCAATATTTACAATAGGAATATTTCCCTCCTCAATTATTTTATCTCATTGACAAAGATTATGGCTATATTTGTAATTATTGCTTTGAATCAATTTATTTAATTCATTAACAATATAATATAGTTGTATAAAAATAGATTTATTAAAACAATACCAATACCATAGTTCCATAATGTAATTTTTTTTAGTTACAGGTAGACATTCAGTAAATATGTGATTTGTTCCATGTTTATAATTTCAAATTAAAGCAACCATGGTTTATGTCTCCTACCGAAGCTGTAAGTTCAACTATCATTGTGGGATTGTTTTTATGTCCTCAGTCAGGTTTAAGATGCAATATAGACCCACTCTAGAAGATAGTGCTGTGAGATAATTATAACACCTATTTTACAGGTTAGTGTGAGAAAGAAATTGAGAGAGACTGGGTTGCTATGGCATGCTATGACATAATATGACAAATAGTAGATGAATCATGAGCCATCTCACGAGTATATATTGAGTTTTTTATTGTGTGATCATCGCTGTGGTACTGAGAAAACAGAAATATAAGACTTACTTTCCTGACAGAGACAAGTCTTATCACTTTCACAAAATTGGAAAAAGAAGTTAACAGTAGAAAATTTAATAAATATGAATCTTTTGTTTCCTAGAAAGCACCATTTTCTATTTTACTTTAAACCATACTATGGGATTCTGACACATGTACATATTTTGGGCTCAAGAAACTAGAGTGTAAAAGGGGATAGATATTCCAGATGAAGGGAATAAGATGAGCAAAAACCTTGAGATAGAAAGAAACATAGAGAAACATGAAGATAACAGTGTGACTGCAGAGAAGTTCTTGGTTACTGGGAAGTAAGTTTGCATGTGGGGTATAGGGCAAGGAGTCAGAAAACCCTAAAACTCAACTAAGGCATATGGCCATGATTCAGTGATCTGTAGGGAGTCCTTCTCCATTCCCTTAATGCTCAGGCCAGAAGCATTGTCTAATAAATTATGGTCTGGTGAAAGTCTTCATAACATGATTTTGTGGTGTATGGTGCTATTATGTTCATCCTGAAGTGACCTGACTCTGATTTATGCCACTTTATAGTAGAAACCCCCCAACTTAGCAACAAACACTCTGTGGATAACAAACCTCGGGACAGCCAGCTACAGATAAGAGGATTCAGAGATCTCCCTGGAAGTGAGCAGAGCAAGAAACAGCCTTTGAGTCCTCAGGATTGCTTTACAAAACTGATGGCAGCAGAGGAAAGAAACCAAGGATGTACTCCTGACATACCCAGACAATTTTCCCAGCAAAAGGAGAAATTAAATGGTGCTACATGATATTGGCACAATCTATGTATACCCTAAACATGGCTAAAATTCAGTTTTAAGATTCTCATTATATGTCATCTGAAATACTCCACAAACTCCCTAATTTACCTAAATGTCTGTCTCTAATCCATCCTCCACATTATAGCCAGAGCTATGCAGCTCTTTATTAAAAATATCTTCTTATGCATCCCCCAAATCAGACCTGTCATTTCCTTTCTACTGCTTTCTTTAGCTAGGAAAGTTGATGGTATACAACCCTCAGCTGAAAAACCTATGATCTGACAAGTCTACTTACAGAAAAAAATTACTTGGAAATAAAACTGTCTTAGAAAATCAAGGACTTCTATATATTGCCCACAACTATCAAAGTATATCACTTCCGACCAAACTCAGAACACAGAAATCAATGCTAATTCTCATGTGACAGTTGACACCCAGTCACCTTGGAAGGGAGCTCCAGTTGTCAAAGGTTTGTTTTAGGGCTGCTTTCTGTGGAGGTTTTCATAGGATGTTAGGTCTGGGATGCCTGGGTGGCTCAGCTGGTTAAGTATCTGACTTCAGCTCACACCATGATCACAGTTGTTGAGTTCAAGCCCCATGTTGGGCTCTGCGCTAACAGCTCAGAGACTGGAGACTTCTTTGAATTCTGTGTCTCCCTTTCTCTCTCTGCCCCTCCACTGCTCATGCTCTGTGTCTCTCTGTCTCTCAAAAAATAAATAAGCATTAAAAAAAATTTTTTAAAAGATGTTTAGGAGGTCAGGCCAAAGACCTGCATCTACTGTTCTGTACACATGCTCATGAAGTTCAGTAGTAGCAGGGGAGAGAGATAGGCAAGTTGCTACGGAATTCCTAAGCTTCCAAGAAAGAAACAGTTCAAGATTCCACCCTTTCCTTAAGATTTCAAAGACATTAATATAGTTTGATGAAGTGAGGTCATCTCAAATGAAATCACGTGGTAGCAAAGGACTTCAAAAATCATTGAAGGATTCCAAAAGCTATTGGGAGGGAAATTCATTTTAAGGAGGAGAAGGATTTTAACCAAGAAAAATATATGGGATATTTGGTTCCTAAAACTTGAGGCTATTATTAGGAACTACCTGTGACAGATCCAGATCCTGTCTGGGTCATGGGCCTTGGACAGGGAAACTATGTGTAAACTTAAAAACCTATGTTAAGCAAACAGTGGTAAACTTAGGAACCCAGCACTGTGCACTGGGATGCCCATAGATACATACTGCTGGAGGAGAGAGAATTCTTTTCTCTCTAGTACCCTGAGAAACTGCTGTTTCAGTCAGCACCTTTCCCCCTACAACTACCAAGGGCTGAGCATGAATTCTGGGACACCTAGTTTGAGGGCTGGCCTGTGCTTTCACTACAGAATGTCTGCACCTGACAGATCATACAAAAACTCCCTACATCCCTGGGGACAACGATGGCAAATCAATGGACTATGGCATAAAGAGAAGGTGGCATTAAACAGGGTATGTTTCCACAGTAATTTAATTTTATTATTAAAAATATGGGCCCTCAATCTGTCCCTAAACTAATAATAATAATATATATATATAATAATATATATATATATAGTGACACACACACTAACCACCTGCCAATGCCAGGACATTAAAGAACTAAGTAGACAGCCTCTACTGGCAAGAAACTAGTTGGCTAGGAATACAAACTTGCTAGGTTGATACGGAACATGAGCAGGGAAGGGGCAGAGAGAGAAAGAGACACACAAACTGAAGCAGGCTTCAGGCTCTGAGCTGTCACCACAGAGCCCGATGCAAGGCTAGAACCCACGGACTGGGGTATCATGACCTGAGCCCAAGTTGGAGGCTTAACTGACTGGACACCCAAGTGTCCCACAAATTCCCTAATTCTAATCCTCCTTTCCAGCCTCTGCTCCTGCTGTAAGCCTATCTCCTCTCCATGTTCTCAACCTAAACTCTGACCACACCACCCAGAATTTACCATGAGCCATACTTTGGGTTCCCTCAGAAATAGACTCTGAGATAAAACCGAGTGCAAGTGGTTCACTGAGAGGTGAGGTAGCAAATGAGAGGCAAGACATAGAAGACAGCAAATAGAAGGCATTTTATCGAGTTAGCAGTCACCATGTGTGATTAGAACTTAATCCTGCAGGGGAAAACCCAAAGGCCAAAATAAAATAAGTTTCTCAGAATTTTCTAAGTTTGCTTCATGGAGGTATAAAATCTTTAACTCTTCTGGACTGTTGTACACTGGGAGATCTCCCTGGAAAACTTCAGGAAGAGACGGAAATTTGTTGCTAAAATAGAATGCTTTCTTTCTATGCCTCATATCAGAAGTATCTAAGTTTTTTTTTCAATGATAAAATATCTTTCCGTTTATAGTGAATGTCGTCACTCATCTGTTATTAATTGTAGCAGTAAAAATATATTCACAGGTTAATTTGGAAATGATCAAGTCTGTTTACTGGTAATTTTGGTAATTCTTTTTTAGTATGGGTAGTCATAATTTTGACTTCGTAATACAGTTGTATCTTCTGCTAGTCATATTGTTCTTAGAGAAAAAAAAACCAGTCAGTATTTCTTAGAACATTGGAGAAGGACACTTTAAGATACCAACTTTTCTTTTATATCATGTTTATTAGCCATTTGCATTGAACTATATATATGCTCACTGACAAATTAAAAATTAAGTATATTTATTATATTTCACTAACTTCAGCCCAATGTCAACAATAATAGTAACTGCAATAGCAACTAAACATTTATGAGCTCTTTCCATATGCCAGGCATTTTCCTAAATTCTCTCCATGAATTAATCCACTCAATTCTTACAATAGTCTTATTTTATTTTGCAGATGAGAAAACAGAAGCACTGCTCAGTGAAGTCACTTTTCCAGATCCACTTAGGTAGTACATGCTATTCTGAGACTTGAGGCCAGGCATTCTGGCTGCAGAATCTGGACTCTTATAATAAATTGCATCTTTTTCTTTGTTTTCCAATCTCACTCCTAATTTTAACAAATCAGGAATACCAATGGCCATGGAAACAACATTTACCAAACCTGCACGTATGATTCTAAGGAATAATTAAGGGCTAATTACACCTATCAGGCACATTTGCTATCAAGATGGCAAGTGGTCCTATCAGGAATTATAATTTTTATATGAAGACTAGAAAAATGAATGTAGAGATTCATGAAGCAAAGAAATTCTCTGAAATGCCAAGTAAATAAATTATTTTTATCATTTTCTTACAATAAACATCATTGATTAAATAGATCTAAAATACATCTGGAAAAGCAAAGGTAATCAGGTAGGAGGGTTGGCTGGTCTGCATAATGATTGGTATTTATTTATCTTAGGAGACCATAGATTATTATTACCCCAAGTTTAGGCTCTTTGAACAAGGTTCAGGAAAAATATTTAAAAACTAATATGAACACTTAACCAAATGGTTATCAGTGATCACCCATCCATTCATAGTCATACTGCTTAAGTGCATTTCTAACATAAAATATATATTTAGAGGGTACTGGCTATATGTCAGAGACTGTGTTAGGTATTGGGAATTTCTAGGCTGTTCATATGAGAGGAAACAGATATTGACTGTAATTATTAAATGGTTAAATGAGGGTGCTGTGAAAGGGTATATAGGAGTCCTAATGCATCTAGAGGATTAGGAAAGGCTTCTTGGGGAAAACTTCTGGGGGAAGTCACTGGGTTAGGCTGTCTATCATACAAGAAAAAAATCAGAAACATATTTGTTACAAAGCACATGCTTTTACATGAGTGTACTCAAGGTTGCTTAGTTGGATTTTATATATCTTTAGACAACAACAAAATTAAAATGTTAAAAATGTGTTTTATTACTTATCTTACATGTATATCATGACAGTATCTTCTAAAGGAAAAGGTAGATCTTTGAATAGACACAGTTCCCCCTAACTCCCCTCATGTAACAACCAGAACAGATATCAAGTCCTCTGTTGTTTCAGAAACCACTTTAGCTCTGGTGCGGCACAAAGAAGATAGGGGTTGTTTATTTTTAAAAAGATAATTGTGCATTTATTCAATCAACTACTCAGTAAATTATCCAAAGAAATTAATCATGGAGAGAAAGATTAGAGACTTGATTAAGCAGAGTTTGTAATAATGTTAAAGAAAACACATCAAATATACATAATGCAGTGAGACAGAAGCGGCCAGTGATTTCCTATTTATAGTGTTTTTAGAGACTGCATTTTCAGACCATAAGCCTGGATCTGTACATGCAAAATAATGTGCTTTTAGTTTGCTCTTTAAGAATTTAATAAAACAGTGCTTTACTAAAGCATAAAGTTAGCATTTATTCTTAACACCCAGTCATAAAACAAAGGATATTTTGGTTATAATGGATTCAATCACATATGAAGTCAATTATTTAGTTAGTAGATCAATATTAGCATTTTGATATAAATTATTAATGTAATTATTTCCTTCTTTATGTCCCAGTTGAAAAACCAATAAAAAATAAAGTTCTGTTCTACTATAAGTTTGAACATCTGATAAAACTTTGTTTCTCTAAAAATATTTTCAGAATATTATTCCATTTATTACAAAAATATAATGACATCATGTTTCTATATTATGAAGGCAATAAGGACAATGGTGGTAGGTTGAGATATGAGAATGAAAATATATAAACAGATCGTTCTTTTGTACTTGGTACTTCTACCTACAGATACTTTGAATAATGGCCAAACTATATGTGACCCTTGCGGTAGGCAATTATATTGTTAATGCAGTTCTTTTCTGTCTGTAAACGCACTAACTGTTTTTCTAGACTGCAACCTACAGAGACATGAAAATTTAAAAATAGTAAAAGAAAGACAATGGCTTTAGATCCTTTGATGTGTGATTATATTCATGACAAGTTTCTTACATCAACCTTCTCTGAACTAGATGCTACTGCTCAGCTGAATGCAAAAATATATATGCAAATAAGGAACCGCACAAACAGAACACACTGTCCAGCTCTAGATTTTTCATGAGTTCTCTTTTTTCTTCTTTGCATATTGCTGATGCAGAGGACTCTTATCACTTCTTCCTTCTCAAAAATCCCAGGATGTCCCACAGAACAACACAGACCAAAAAATTCAGAATTTTTTTAAAACATTATCATTCACCAGTTAACCAATACAACATGATCCTTAATTTTACAATCGATTTTAGAACACTTTATCTTAGAGATATTTATTTTGAAGAAATACTTGTAAAGCACCTATAATTCAAGATTCCTAGGATAGATGCTAAAAATGTGAAGCAGTTCTTACAATTAAGGGGCTTATAGGTTGGAAGCCAAGATATTAGCAAAGGAAAACAAAAAGGGTGTATGAAATGGTGCATGCAAATGATCAAATTAGTAAGAAAACAGTGGTCACTATGGACAGCAATAGTCCAAGAATACTTCTTAGAGATTTTACTTCTGTTAGACCATAAAAAAGGATAGTTTAAGGAGGTGGGAAGAGTTGAGGGCAGTCCTTTCAGCAAGATGAGCAGGCAAGTGTTTTTTTTTTTGTTTTTTTTTTTTTAATGTTTATTTATTTCTGAGAGAGAGAGAGAGCATGAGCCAGGGAGGGGCAGAGAGAGAGGGGACAGAGGATCCTAAGCAGGCTCTGTGCTGACAGCAGTAAACTGGATGTGGGGCTTGAACTCACTAACCGTGAGACCATGACCTGAGCCAAAGTCGGACACTTAAACGATTGACCCACCCAGGTGCCCTGAGCAGGCAAGTTCAGATTCCAACCACTGAGTAAATCAGTTTTGAGTGGAAGAAGGAAGAATTCTTTTTTTTTTAATGTTATTTATTTTTGATAGAGAGAGAGACAGAGCAGGGGAGGGGCAGAGAGAGAGGGAGACACAGAATCTGAAGCAGGCTCCAGGATCTGAGCTGAAGAAGGATTCTTTTAAAGGAGAAAAGAAAGATGAAGTTAGAGATGTAAACTATATTGCAAGAGATCTCTTTCCTTATTAATGAGTTCCTTATTAAAGGAGAAAATATTCCATTTACGTTGAGAGGTCTTAACAAAAAAAATTTTAGAAGAACACTATATGTAATGGGCCAAAGAAAGCAAAGTCTGATCTGGAAAAGTAAAGGTAAAGTTTTCATTTCTGCATTTCATTTGGTAATTGGTAATTTGTGTGTCCATGTCATCATCATCAAAAATCATAATATCTGAATGCCTGTTGCTGACAACGCAATAGCTTTCAGTTTAGAATGTATATTTAGATATTGTCCTTCTATTTCTGTGGCCCTTGGTTTCCTTATTGTTAAGACCTTACTTTCTAAAACCCCATCACAATATTCTCTTGAATTTTTAACATGTGGTTGGTTATTGAGGGGTATTGGGTGTACTGTGGGACTCAATATAATAACAAAAGTTTGGGGCTGTCTAAAGAGCTTAATGTGACACTTTTTTTGGAACCTGAACTGGATTTTACTAATTGGCATGTTTTGCGATGACAAACCCCATGTTTTGTAGGCAGCTCATTTCTATGGATGCACTGAGCAGTCTCTTCTACAAGGGGGAGGGTTGTAGAAAGGCCACGGCTCAGCAGAGCCTGACCCTAACTGCTGACTGAAAAGTAGATAGAGACATCTTTCCACAGGCTTCAGGAATCCTGCTCTCTTTGCTTTCTGCACTTTGGGTGATCCCAATATTTTTAGTTTCTCAGCAAAAATAGGAATATTCTACTATCCACTGTGTACAAAATGTCTTCTCACTCTTTGGGAAAAAAATTGTCTAATAAAGAGGTGATACGGTAAATTTATGGTTTTCACACATTCCAAAGGATACAGGAAAGGAGCAAGTATTCATTTAAAATCTACTATGTGCCAGACCTTTCATTAGAACTGTGGGGGTGCTTGGGTAGCTCATTTGGTTAAGCTTCTGACTCTTAATCTCAGCTCAAGTCAATCTTACAGTTTGTGGGATGGAGCCCTGCCTCAGGCTCTATGCTGACAGCAAGGAGCCTGCTTTGGATTCTCTCTCTCCTTTTTTCTGTGCCCCTCTCCCGCTCCCTCTCTCTTTCTCACCCTCTCTTGAAAGAAATACATTAATTTAAAAAAGGGAATGTGAATAAATACATGATTTTATTTGATCTTACTAACAAACCTGCCAGATTTCACTGAATCCTGCCAACAGACATTAAGCAATGATGGCAATACTTGGAGCAAGGTAGATAGATTGGAGCAAGGTTGTGAAAGGTCTGGTAGGTTACTCTAAAGAATTTAGACTTTGTATTGTAGAGCAGAATATCTCAGTGTCTGGTCCCTGTTCTATCTGCATCAGAAGCACCCGTGAAACATTTTAAAATAAAAATTCTCAAACATGACCCTACCCCATCACACATGCGTGCATGGTGGGCACACGTGGGTGCGCAAGTGCACGCACATACACACACATACACACACACACACACACACACACATTTTCCTCAGTTGATCTGGACAGAGACACTGAAATTCACCATTTTATAGTAAGCACCCCGGACATCTGGGTGCCTAAATGGGTTACGCAACCAACTTCCACTCAGGTCATGATTTCTAGGTTATTTTATTTTTTTAATGCTTATTTTATTTTTGAGAGCGAGAGAGAGCAAGGAGGGGAGGGGCAGAGAGAGAGTGAGACAGAGGATCTGAAGCAGGCTCTGTGCTGACAGCAGAGAGCCCCAGGTGGGGATCCAACCTAAAAACAGTGAGATCATGTTGGTCGGATGCTCAACCAACTGAGCCACCCAGGCGCGGCGTGATCTCTAGGTTTTTGAGTTGGGGTCCCACATCAGGCCCTTTGTTGTCAGCGTGGAACCCACTTTGGATCCTCTGTCTCCCTCTCTCTCTGCCCCTCCCCCATTCATGGACACGTGCACGTGCGCACGCGCGCTTTCTCTCAAAAAATAAACATTAAAAACCGTTTGAAAAATAAATAAAATAAGCACCCCTGATGACTCTGATTCAGGTGGTTGATGGATGGACTTTGAGAATCAGCACAAAAGATTCTAATAAAGGATATTTGTGTGGGGAACTGCCATAATGAGATTTATATATTTCTATAAGTATATATTTCATAATGTTCTCAACTTTTTGTATAGAAAGTATTTAAAAATTAAGTATGAATAAGATGTCATAATTGTTTTATTGCAAAGTACATATATAAATATGGAAATGCATAAGAAGACATGCAGCCTGAAAAAAAAGCAATTACAGCAATTCTGGAAAGTTTATCAATACATTCAGGTAATTTTTAACAATGGAAAATGTATCATGTAATAAAAATATAGCTTTCTTCACTTAAAATACCAATTATTTAGTGGAAAACAGGATCAGCAAAGGCTACACTTAATGTGCCTGTTTTATTTTTCATTTCATATATGATAAGTTGCTAATAATAGATCATTTTTAAAGAGGACAGGGTATCCAGTACCCCCCATTCAACCTATTTAGAAATTGGGGACACAAACTGGGGTCATGCTGTAATGAGCTATCTCATATATTTAGACAGATGAAGAAGTGCCTTGGTTGTATTATCTCAGATCTGTATTTGCTATTCATGTAATAAATAAGATAGTTTTATTTTTCTCATTTCTTAATGGAAAAAATTAATTGCTGGGCAATATACCCTTGTGAAATATATAGTTTAAATATACATTTATATGTAACAAAAATAATCCCCAAAGGTCAAACATTTTACATAAATTTATAGAGCAGCAAATGATGAAAGAAGTCTTGGCTGTCTGATCTTATCACCTCAATTTGCAGATAAGGAAATAGGGGCTGAAAATTGAAATGATTTGCCTAACATCACACAGCTGTTTAGAGGCAAAACTAAAACTGGGATTAAGATCTTACAACTCTCAATACATTGGTTTTTACACAGTAAAATGCTAGAAATAGAACACAAATTGTGCGTGTGTGTGTGTGTGTGTGTGTGTGTGTGAGAGAGAGAGAGAGAGAGAGATAGGGACAGAGAGAGAGAGAAAGGGAGAGTAAAATATGGAGTAAAGATGGGAAATTTGGTAAACACGCCATACACACTAAAAGTATACAAATGGTAGTTGACATGAAATTTGGTCCTTGTGTTATCATGGCATATCCATTACAAGGCATTAAAATAATCTCCTGATTCCATTCTCTCCCAGTTCCTCTGGAAGTAACTCAAAATCCTTCTCCAGAGACCCACATCTATCCTCCACGTATGTTCTCCTATTTAGTTACCCCACTTCCCATCCTACTTCTTGCCCTATTCCAATTTATCCTGTTTCTCCATGCCCTCAGGTAATTTTTGATCTATCACATTCTGAAAAAGTGTATTAAAATTCTATATTATGATTGTGGATTATAGGATTCCTTCCTACAATTTTATCAGTTTTTATTTGGTATATGTGTGTTGGTTGGTGCCCATATCCAGAATTGCTATATATTCCTGATTAATTATTCATTTTAACCTTATGGTATAATCCCCTGGGTAGAAACCCTCTAAATTTGAGCTTTGCCTTTATGTCTATTTTATCTGATGTTGATGATCCTACATTAGTTTTCTTTGTTCAGTAGTTGTCTGATATATCTTCTTTTTTATTTCTTTTCTTTCAGGTTTTCATTCCCATAAGATTTTGTGTGACTTGAAATTACTGCACACTGCATTTCTTAAAATTCAAAAATCCAGCCTGACAAACTGTCCTTCAACCTATTTATAGTTACAACTACAGATGTATTTGCATTTGTTCTATTACTTCCTATTGTGTTTTCCAGACAATGAACTCTCTCTTTGCTTCCTTTTTCTCTTTTGAAGCCCATCTTTGTCCTTTTTCTGTTTTTTTGAAGCCCATCTTTGTTCTCTTTTTCATCCCCACTTTCTCTATTAAAACCTGGCCTCCCATGGCACTTCCAAACAGCCAACATCCTAGAGGTCTATGACATTATGGGTTTCAGGCTCACTTTGAGCCACTCTCCCTCTCACTTTTATTTCCCAGAACATTCTAAGGTATTTCCTGCCTTTAAGAATTTCCATATACTTTTCTCACCAATGGCAGGGCTCTATTTATGATTCTTTGCAGAGCTGACTTCTTCGCATCCTTTAATCATAGCTGAATTCTAAGCTTCTTAGTCACGCTTCCAAGTGGACCACAGGGAAGTAGGATTCCTCTCTACCTCCCTCAGCATTTTTCTCCCATAGAGCTCTACGTTTATTACTTTCAGAGAGCTTTTATTAGTATGTTTATATTTACTTGTTTGTTTTTTTGTCACCCTCTATTATTTTTTTCTACTCTGCCATCTTAGCTCACCATTTATTAAATATAAGTTCTTTGAAGTGAGCTAGCTGTGTACTATATACTCAGTATCTACAACAGGTCATTCTTCACAGTAGGTGGGAAATAAACATCTCTCTCTCTTTTTTAAAATGTTTATTTATTTTTGAGAGAGACAGACAGAGCAAGAGTGGAGGAGGGTCAGAGAGAGAGGGAGCCACAGAATCTTAAGGAGGCTACAGGCTCTGAGCTGTCAGCACAGAGCCTGATCAGGGCTGGAACTCACTATATGTGAGATCATGACCTGAGCTGAAGTTGGACACTTAACTGACTGAGCCACCCAAGGGCCCCCAACATCTCTTGAATAAATAAAGAATTTGTAAAGCTAGTCACATATATATTTTCAAGTATTTGAATGTCTATCATATGTTCATTTATTGAATGTTTGAACTCCTCAACATTCCTTGATTGATTATTCCAAACATTCCAGACTGTAAAGGCTTTGGGAAACTACATAAAGACATCTAATAAGAGTATTTGTGATGTATATGCAAAATAAAACTCAAGGTATATTATAGTGATAATTTTGATACTTACATTACATATATTTACCAATTAGAGATAGATCAAGGATAGAATGTGAGGTTTTGATGACACTACTATAGTAGTGTTTAAGCATTTTAAACATCACCTAAAGAGAGTCCACACTCTCTTTGACTGAAAAAAATAGAGTAAAATGAACACTGGGGTAGCAGTCAGTGGAAATGGATTCTAACCTTGGCTCTGTCATAGTGACAAAGTCTGTCATGTGACTTCAAAACTGCTTCCCCGGTCCTTGGTTCACTTACTATATGAGAGATGATGAAAGAGTAACTTATATAATGCAAAACAAATGACTTATTTATGCTTAAGGAATTATAGTTATTGATAATAGTCTAAAGAATATTGGGAAAAATCTAACCTTTCTTAAATATTTGTACTTACTTTTAATGTGAATAGATAATTTAGGAAAGAGAAAATACTGATTCTATTAAAAGTCTGATTTGAACAGAATGTCAAACTTGTTTAGAAACTCCTTTATCAATTTTTAAATAACATCATAAATACTTCATATCTAAAATGTTAAACTCTTTCTCAAAAAATCCTTATACTAGAAGCTATGGATCTTATTAAATATATATTAGCAGCCAACTCCATATATACGCAAACATACTGTTTGCATTTCAGGGCAGTAGAAGACATTTTGCAGAATTAATGGAGTTAGCAATTTCTAAATAACAAAAATGAATGAATCATATCACAAACTCCCACAAACATTTCATTCTTTTCTCCTAAACAAAAGCAATGAATTGAGTTCAAAATTGTTGATGAAAAATAAGTGTTGGGTGGGCAAGTCAAAACTTGCCAAGCTATCTCACTTGAAATTGTTGTAGCCTACCAAGCATTTTACCAATTTACAATAACACTGTGATTACTTACCTATGAATCTTAACTTTATGATTACCTCCTTACAGGAAATCTACCAATTCAGAGTTTGCATAAGAAAATGAAACCAATGTTTGACTTCTAATTTCAGACTGTAGGAAGAATGAAGTCACACATTAAGTTGTGTTTGAATTGCTTTCCTATTAAATAACAGCAACTCTTAGAGCATTGAGATTAAGAGCATTTAGATTAAGAGCACAGATTCAGGGACTTTATTAATTACCTCACAAGCTAAAGTTATGGACTAGGTTATGTTGCAATAAGAAATTAATGCCAAAATCTCAGTGGCTTAACACAAAATTGGTCACTGGGGTTTCTACCCACCATGGTCATTTGGGGCTTCAGGGCACGTTGGAATCCACCATGGGGAACACTGTTTCTTGTTACAGCTGAGGTGAACTACTGGAGGATCATTCACTGAGCTTAAGTGCTGTGGCTTGGAACTGCTCTAAGTGTCTCATACTCCATAGCACATTAGTTAGAACTAGTCCCAATACCCCTAACTAACTAACTAACTAACTAACTCAAAATGGCCTGTGAATGCGAAAAAACGCATGGACATATGATAAATGGTTCTACCAGGCAGACCTGTGTTTGAGCACCAGCTATATTAATCATCAGCTATGTCCACGTTAGATAACTTTCAACAAACTGCATGACCTCTATTTAAGCTCCAACATTGTCATGGATGACTAGAATATATATGTCTTTTTTTTAGAAAAGTTAAATGAAACGATTTACACAATGATTATCTTTGTATATAGCATGATTTTAGCATTTTGGGGAGATATAATATGTTTTTCACTAAAATGTTAAAAATATTTATTTATGTTTTAACTTACATTAAAAAAGAAAACAAATATTAAATTAAATTAAATTAAAAAATAAAGGCTACAAGAAAATGTTTTCATAAAAGTAAAAAATATATTAAAAATAGATAATAATAGATATAGTATATACTTTTCTACTTTTACAATTACAAATTGATGGTTAAGAAAGGATTCCTTTTCCTCTTTCATATAGGTGACCCATAAGTCAATATGGGTTTTGAACTGTTTGAGTGCACAGTAATTTTAATAAAGTAACTTTATTAAAGACTGTTGTTTTCTATGCTATTCTCTCAGAAATCAACATTATAGTTAACATAATGACTTTTCAGCAAGTGTGGGTTGAACTTAAAGCTTTGTATCTTATAAAATGATTGAGAAATGTCAATGAATTTGTAAAGTATAGCAGACACTAATACACATATCTATAGTATCTATAAAACTGTACTCGAAAAATAATTCGTATCTTTGACCTGACTCTTTCCTGCTGGGTCCAAAGACCAATGGTAATTTTTTCTTTATTAAAGTTACTAGGCTTTCACATAGCTCAAAACCCTTACTGACTCTCAGGTCACCTGTATGAAAGCAAAAAATTTCTTGGTTTACCAGCTCTTTACACTTTATTTCTCACCTCCCCTGTGATTTCCTGCTTTTAAACTTTGACTTCATCACAGCAAGAAAGAGACAAGGACTCTAATTTAATGTTTTATGTATCTTTTTTATGTAGATTACATGAGAGACAAAAGGTGTATTTCAGAATTGCTTTGCATATTAATGGCAAAAAATATAATTTATTGATCTCAAATGAACTGTCAATCAACATGGCAGAAAGGAAAAATTTGTCAAAAATTTTAACTAGCTTTTACATATTTACAAAATAAATGATTTGACAATGTCCTGTAAATATTGCTTTTATTTCTTAACTATAACTTCTGATCTAGGCACAATGCAGTTTTATATGTATTCTAGCCAAAAAAAAATCAGCATTTCCCTATAAATTCAAATCATACCTCACTGAAATATTCTGTATGCTTCATCAATATGACAATCATTTCTCCTGAAAACATATGTACACATATAATATAACCTTAAAAAGTAAACTTTTGTGAATGTATATTTCTGTATAATGGAAGACACTAGGGTAATGTTCAATACTGTATCTTAGCTTCCTAGAGATAAATGCATATTGAAATTGCATTTGAAATAGATTTAAAAATAAGTGCTAACCCTTATTTTTTTAATACTAAAAGCCTTGTCTTCTTGATGACAATATGAATGAAACATTTTACCCTGTAATATTTCTCATAACTCTAATCATCCTGGATTTGTCTGCAACAGAATATAGGAGCAACAATAATCTCATTCAAGTATTACCCAGTCAAATGCCGTAAACTAAAAATAAGTTTTATGAGAAAGGGAAAAAATTAGGGTCAATGGGTTATGGATGATTTGGATAAGTTCTCTCCATATGGGATACATGCTAACTTCTGAGTTCACTTCTCACTAATTATAAGGCTGACTGGCAGAGATGTTTGTCTTTTGTGAATAAATGAAAATTCTTTAAATCCACCAGTAACATTAAATCATAGCCTGATTAAAACATATAATTTAATCACTCTTAAACTTCTTTCATTAATTGTAAGCCCTGTAATCATTATCTAGTAAACCACATTGCAGAATTGAAAAAAAAATAGATTCTTTGAATGATGACTCAAAGTATGATTCTGATAGCATTTCTCTAATCACTCACCATTATTGAAATGAAGTTGATTTAATTGAACCTGTAAAAGAGATTGCATTTTCTAATCATACCTCATCTGTGGATGCTTATTATTCAAAGGAAGCCATATGAATTTTCAAGCACCCTTAATTAAAATAATGCATATAATCTTAGATACCATTTTCCCTTGGTAGTTGTTCTAAAGTGATTCTGGTCTTTCCATCACTTTTTTAATTGTATTTTTTATTCTATGCACCACATAGTCAATATTTTCTTTTTGGCACTGAGCAAAGAGAAATCTGAAAATAATTCATTACCACCTACAATGGTAATCACTTGACTAAAAATAAATATTGTGTAGGGACATAAATTCATAGAAACATCAAGAATAATTCTGAGCTATATTTATTCTTGAACAACAAAAATAACAAAGTCATGGGATAATTTTCCCTGATCAACTCTATATTTACAAAATCTTTCTTTTGGAGAGTACAATTATATAATGAACACATGTATACTTCAAAAGAATGGTGAAGGCAGAGAAGAATATATATGTTTATGTTTCACTATTTTATTTATATATGTGTATGTGTATACATATATTTCTATACATATACATATATATTATATACATAATAGAAACCACTTACTCATCTCACAGAAATATTTATAGAGAATACAATATTTGCCACACAGTTGTGCTAGGGACTTCATTATCTTAGAAATAAGCCAATTTAATAGAACTAGTAATTCATTTTTTAAAATATTTTTTAATGTTTATTTATTTTTGAGAGAGATAGAGCACAAGCAGGGGAAGGACAGAGAGAGAGGGAGACACAGAATCTGAAGCAGGCTCCAGGCTCTGAGCTGTCAGCACAGAGACCAACGTGGTGCTCAAACCCAGGAACCATGAGATCATGACCTGAGCTGAAGTCTGATGCTTAACTGACTGAGCCACCCAGATGCCCCTAATGTCACTAGTAATTCTTGATCATCAGTGTCTCTCTGGCCTTTTTTCCTGCTCAACATCATACTACCATCTTTTCCAAAATGATTATTCAAATATTAAATATTAAATAAATAATATTACCTTGAGTACCCTACTTCATTCCTCCTCAGTTTTACCTACTTTGTAATAAAAATATTTAGAAGGAAATATCTCAACTAACTAACACCTAGCCTACAAGTATATCTACCATGGATTCATATTTTCCTACTTCACTGTTATTTAACATAAGGAAAGGGTATTGTTCTAAAAATAAATCTATTTCCTAGATTCCTTTCCCTTCGGCTTTATCAGTGATTTCTGTCATTTTTCTTTTTACCTCTGTCTAGATCTTCAACATCTCTTCCTACTGGATCTTTTCTATCACTATTGGGACATGTTCAGGTCTGTCTCAACTTAAGGAAAAAAAAAAAAAAGAAAAAGAAATAATAATTTATTATTCCTTTCCTTATCTCCTAGTATGCCAAACTCTTGAAAGAGCTATTATATTTACAACCTTGATTTCCTTATTTCACACTTACTTCTTTCCTCACTGTAGCACACTTCCAACCTTACTGTTGACAGAGTTTTGTCAAGGTCACTATTGACTCTGCTTTGATAAATCCAACGGCTCTTTTTGGAGCTTTTGGTACAATATACCACTTTGAAACAAATTTTTCTTGGCTTCTGTGGCTATCAACTTCGGACTTACCTTCTACCTCTTAAGTTCTTTTCCTTAATTCTTTTTGCTGAGGTCTTTTTTCTACATCTTTCAAATGTTAATATTCTCCATACAATTTCACTAGGTAGTTTCATTCACTACCATAGCTTCAAATCATATACAAAGAAAATCACTGCCAATTCTATTATCTCCAGCTAAAAGCTTTTTCTTGAGGCTCAGATGAATATATACAACTGCCTAGTGGATATATCCACTGCAGACTTTATAGGCACTTTAACCAACATGTCAGGAACTAACATCATTTTACTGTATAACTTTTATTTCAGGATTATCTACATTTGCTAAGGTTTTCAGTTCACCTAACTAGGATACCTTATAATGACAACCTCCAGCTCTGGAATATCTAAAAAAAAATACCATTTATGAATATGGTTTATCGTAAGTAAAGAGCATAAAATATGAAGCTATTTGTGTTAGTTCAACTAAACACACGCACACACACACACTATATATATATATATCTATATATGTACACACTATATATATATATGTATATATATACATATATATGTATTCATTTCTGGAAACTACTTGTATTGATGGCAAAATAATCATTAGCTAAAAATACTCAGAAATTTAACTATATTGATGGGTAAAATACCATTCTGAGGAAAATTTTCTGTAGTACTAACCATGTTCAAGGGATCCCAGAGTATAGAAAAAAAGAAGTAGAGTGGTTCTTCTAGGACTGGTAATGATTTTGGTAAGAACCACCTTGGATGAAGAGCGTCACTGCAAGAGCCCAAGCTTTGTCAATGTATTTGGTTAGTGTATAAAAGCTCCAAAGAAGACATTGTAAAGTATAACAGTTGCTACTTTGGAGAAAATGTCTATTTGGGGGGATGAGGAAAGAGGCATGGTATATTAATAGTTTTCCTCTGATATCTCCTCATATCAGATATGTTTGCTCCTATTCTATAAATCCAGTCATATTCCTTCTCTTCCATTTTTAAAAAAATTCTCTGGGCAGAAGAAAGCTGAAAGAATAGTAAAGCTGTTTTAGAGAGCCATAAACCTACTGTCTCTTTATTTTTGGTTCTGGTCCTAAAGAGCCTTAGAGGAGAAAATGCACTAAGGAAGGACTATAAAAAAATTTTAGTAAGAGTTTTTAATCAATACACACCAAATATGTTTGTCCTTTTATTTTTTTCTTATATCACTACATGTTATCATCATCTACACAGTTGTTAAAGCAAAAAGTCTAGAAATAACTTTTGACTCTATATTGTCCATCATTCTTAAAATAAGTCACAGATGTTGGCCTGTTTTGTTTATTGTTATCTCCTCAGAACCCCAAAGAGTGAATGGTCTAAGTAGACATGAAATAAATATATTTAAATAAATCCAATTAATTAGAATTTCTTGAATCTGACCATTTCTCTTCATTTCTTCTTGCATTAGTCTAAATCAAGTCACAATTATCATTCATCTGGATAATAGCCTCTACTTTTGAACTGGTCTTCCTGGACCCTATATTGTCACTTACCAATCTGTGCTTCATACTGCAGTAGAATGACTTTTTCAAAATGCAAGTTTAATATTATTTCCTCATTACTTAAAACTATTCAGGACTTTCCTTTCTTCTTAGGATAATGTCTAAACTTATTAATGTGCCTTTATACGTCTTCTTACTCCTCTAGCATTATCTCTTGAACTCGGCTTTGTTTATGTATCTCTAGTCCTAGTCACATTGAACTTCTTTTATTTTCTCAATGCGCTGTCTCTCATTTCTGGTATCTATCCATAACCTTGCCCTTGCCTGGAATACATTTCTTCACTTCAGTAAATTATTTCATGGTACCCTTTGACACTGTTATTTTCAAGAAGACTTTTCCTGAAAACTGAGATAGGCACCTGTGCTATGTTTTTCTTTAAGCCTATATTTTTTCCTCAAAACATCCATCATGTTTATTACAGTTTTTAATTTACTGTATATCTGATAAACTTAATTGTAAGATAAATATGGGCAAAGGCAAGGTCTGCTTTGTACACTGTATATTTCCCTGAACTTAATATTTCAGTGAAAAATCTGCAACTAGAAAGAATGAAATACTGCTTGAATAAATAATTTTATTTAATCCCCATAATGCCACTATGAATGTGGGTATTTCTCCCCAGTTTATGTATGAAGAAACTAAGAGTCAGAGAGGCCAAGAAAATTGTCAAAGTTTTGCCAATCACTGCTATGTGATGTTCAAGTTGTTTAAATGTTTCTGATACTTAGTTTCATCATCTATGCAATAAAGATGAATGACACAGAGTGAGACAAAAAGTAAATGTCTAGAACAGTGATGGGCAAACTATGACCCATAGATAAATAGAGCTTACTACCTGTTTTAATAAGAACCATGACTAAGAATGGTTTTAAGGAGCTAAAAAAAATCCTAAAAGAACACTATTTCATAATATATAAAAATCATATGACATTCTTAATTCTCTGTACGTAATGTTTCACTGGAGCACAGTCACATCCATTCACTTACATATTGTCTGCCTCTGTGCCAGCAGAGGTTAGTAGTTGCAATAGATCCTGTGTGGTTTACAAAGCCAAAATATTTACTCTCTGGCTTTCATCTAGAAAATGTCTGTAAGCATTCGATAAATGTACTTATAATTTTTAGTGATGTTATTCATGATAAAAATAGTCACAAATGACTTTCTAGTCTAAGTGATTTATAGCTCATCTACCAGCAAAATTTCTAGCTAATAACAAAATTACAATGATAAGTTTCTTTGTTATTATCTCAACTAATACATTATATACAGAGTCAAGTATTCAATTTTTTTTGCCTTCAACAAGATAAACCATTTACAATATAAATATAGAGAATTGCATATGATTCTCTAAAAATGGGACTCATTTTTTTTAACTTCCCTCACTTTCTACCTTTGCATAAATAATATTTATCACAGATACTCCTCCATGATCAGGGTCTTGAAGAAAAATAGCTAAACACTGAAGAGTTAACTTGAGTATCCAAGATTTGTGAAGAAGCTTGGAGAAGGCTCTAACAGCTATTGAAACCCTCTTCCTTCAACGGTGAACAGTCTCATACACTTCTCCTCTTCTTTATTTATCTATCCATGGACACTTGGGCTGCTCATTTGCATCTTCTGCAAAATTAGGATAAAATCAACCCTACAGGTCTGGCAGAGTGATGTGATGTCCTTTCATGATTCCCATAATCTCCTGCTTTTCAGCCTTTCTCCTGCTGCTCCTTTTCTCCAGCCACACCAGGAACAGTTCTCCAGGTTACTGAGGTGTGTAAGCAAATGCCTCTGAAAAATTTATTTCCTGTCTGTGTAATGTGTTTCCATCCCAGGCTTTGATCCATTTTTCAGATACAGGGCTGATTTCAGCACTAACCCTCTCAGGTAGAGTTGCTCCTTTTTTGTTTGCTCCCATAGCCATTTGCGCCATTTGTGCCTAATATTCTCACATGTTTCAGCATGGCTAAATAGTTACCCATGTAATCCAGCTTTCAGGACCAGATTCTAGAGCTCAGTCAATATCTAGGAGAGTATTTACATACAAATGTCTGTTCAAATAAGACAAGGAGGAATGTAAGCATGCTTAGTAATATTTAAAGTCATTAAACATCCCAGTTCTAAAAACTAGGGGAAACTAATGTATAGATCAGTGCAAAGGAAACGCTTGCCTGAGGAGAGATTTTGTATAGAGAGTCTCTGAGAAGTTAGGACACATTTGGGATTTAGATGAAGGAAGAACAGAGGCAGGACAGACTAAAAGAATTTAGAGAACAATGGGAAAAAAAAAAAACTTTACATAGCTGTCTGGTACATATTTCATTTTTAATTATACTAGTAAAAGATTATCTGTGAAAAATATTATTTTAGGCTTATTCATATGTCATAAAGTTAAATGTCTCCAGGAAAAGAAGTTTGTTCAGAAGTACCATTATAAGCATGGCATAGAAATCGCTGTTACTGGAATTCATAGAATTAGGAATGAACTTTACAGATTATATCTTTCAGGACCTTTCAAATATTTGCACCAATATGACAGAGGACAGAGGAAACTCTTCCTCCCACAGCTTACAGTCCCGCTTTTAAATAATAATAGCTAATATTTAAGGAGTCTTTAGTTTATTGTAAGTGCTGTGCTAAGCATTTTACATTATATTATTTCAATCCTCACAACTCTATGAGTCCAAATGATCATATCTCCACTTTGTAGAATGATAGAGAGAAGGGCAGAGAGGTAGAGTATCTTACTAAGTTACACAGCTAATATAATACATATTCAAGTCATAATTCAAGCACAGATAATTTGAAGTTGATGCTCTTACACTCTATACCAGTGGAATCCCCCAGAGGTCTTGTTAAAGCACAAATTGCTGGCCTCACACCTAGTGTCTTAGATTCAGTCTGAGATTGAATTAGATCATTTGCATCCCTAAACAGTTCCCTGGTGGTGCTGATGCTGCTGCTGGTTCTCAGACCCTTTGAGACCCTTGAGATTATTGATCTATTCTAACTCACCTCTGTGAAATCCTTGTTTGTTTGAGAATCTCATATAGCCTGATTTCCATATTTCATTTATGGGGAGGTGAGAGTTGCGGGAGGGGAAAGAGGCCACAAATCATACTGTTTAAGAAAATGGGCTTTGGAGACAGATGTCAAGGACAAATTCCCATTTTTCCCATTCTTAACTCGCTAGCTCTGTGACCTAGGGTAATCAGTTACCTGTTCTAGACCTCAGTTTCCACAGCTATAAGATGGGTATAACTGCACCTACTTCATAAGATAATTGTGTAGAAAAGGTGAAAGAATACATGTGTATAGCATGTAGTGCCCAGAAACCATTTTTAAAAATGGATCCTTTGCTATGATATAACACTCTTGGCACACAACTTATGATCCAGAAGTGATTTGCTTGAAATCAATCACATGATTAGGGGCTAAAACTGGAGCAGGACTATCTTATAAAAGACCAGACGTAATTCTAGACAGTCCTGTGGAAAATGCATTTAGAAAAGGAATAGAATAAAGGCAAGTTTTTATGTGTTTTTTTTTCCCACAGAGCCAGTACTCATCAAAATTATTTTCTTTCTTAAACCGAGAATCCAAACCAATTTAGTTTTATTTTTCAGTGATAATAGGATCAGAATCACATTCATGCCCTGTACTTATAAAGGAAACTCAAGAATCAATTAAGTATTTAGACCAAGCCATGTCATAATACTCTATATTAATGGGCACATTTTAAGAAAACTGATACAAAAATAAAATGTATTCATCACATCAAGTAAAGATATGAAAAGAAAAAAAAGAAAACATAAACAGGTTGATTTATTTAGCTTTCAGTTAACAATGTAGGTTAAATAATAAGGAAAGGAAGGTACTTAAAGAAAACATTAATTACAGTACATGCTTTGGGAATTGTCCGGTTTCTCCTTAGACTAGTAAAAAATAACAAAGCTGTCAGCCTTAATAGCACCTGGGGGGATTTTAGACAGTTTGATGGACCTCCTGAAGTATTTGATAATTACAATACTTGGGTATACATGAATTTTAATGATTCACTTGCAAAAGAAATGTCTTTTTGGGGTGCCTGGGTAGTTCTGTCCATGAAGCATCCAACTTTAGCTCCGGTCATGATCTCACGACTGGGTGGGGCTCTGGACTGACAGTGCAGAGATTGCTTTGGATTCTCTGTCCCCCTCTCTCTCTGCCTCTCCCCCACTCTTTCTCTCTCAAAAATAAATAAACATTAAAAAAAAGAAACGTCCTTTTACATCAAAAATCTATTTATGAGCTGAGAAAACAAGAGCTCAAGAATGTTATATATTTAGAGCTATTTAGAAGAGAAATGCTGTGACTTCCAGTATATTTGACAGAGTATTATCCTAACTCTAGATTGGATCTCCAATGGAACATTTTTTTCTAAACCTTCAAAAGACATGCCAATTGTAGGACTATATTTATTTATTTATTTATTTATTTATTTATTTATTTTTAAGTTTATGTATTTATTTTGAGAGAGAGAGTGTGCATGTGAGGGCGGAGGGGAAGAGAGAGAGGAGAGACAGAATCCTAATCAGGCTCTATGCTGGCAGTGAAGAACCTGACGCAGGGCTCAATCCTACAAACTGTGAGATCATGACCTGAGCCAAAATCAAGAGTCTGATGCTTAACTGACTGAATCACCCAGGCGTCCCAGGAATAAATTTAATTAAAAAGATTTATACAGGAGATAACAACATGGCAAGTATATTCCACAAGAAATTTTGGAAATTTCTCTTCTAGTTAGGAGAAACACCTCACATTCAGTTCTATTTTGTTTTCTTTTCTTTTCTCCACTGTGTTTCTTCTCAGGTTTAAATACACCATCTAAGGATCTACTCTTCTGGCCCATACCAATATTTTCTTCTAAAGAAAATTTGATATATTCATAATATATATTTAGCATGTAGGGCTGGTTCCTTAGGTACTTGAAATAGAAATGAAGTTGTTGCTTTTCTTAAATTCAAACTTTGATCACTTAGAAAAGTTTAGTTCCTAAGCAGCTTTGGATTTTAACATTAGAAACATTTTGAAAACTACTATCATGATCTTTCATGGGCTGGAGGACAAATTCTATTATGTATCTTACAAGAAGCCATAAGTGAGATGCAAAGGTTACATTTATTTGACATTTTTAATATAGGGCTACTTTTTTTCATTTTATTCAAATACTCTGCTATTCTGCATTTTTGTGAGCAATGACTGTGTTTTAAGCTCCCCCCCCCATTTTCCATAAAGTCTAGCACACCTTAGACATAGTTTCTCTCTAGAGATATTTTGATTGAGTTATTTGATAACAAAAGTAAAATCAACACTTTTAAGAGAATTTACTTTGAAGGAAACCCTAACAGTAACTCAATCTTCCAAATTCTTCAGTGAGAAATTCTTTTTAAAGGTATATGGACAAATTGTCATTTTCGAATAATGGTGTCCTTTGTGCTTTGTGACCTGCAGAGAGGAAACACCAAAACTTTGACTCCAGACCACTATACACTATTGTTAGAACAGAATTACAAGATTAGCTTTGTATTTCTTTTCTCTAGTGCAGTTTTATAAGACCATTTATTATCTTGTTAAATGTTAGAACTAGCATGTTTGACATATTCATAATTTATTTTCTCAAGGAAAAGAACCTCAGAGGAAACTGTAAATAAATATTGGAGATTTGGAGGGCCTAATAAATTTAGCTGAATACATTAGCTCTCATGGCAGCTAAAGTCCATTATTCAGGAAATTGAAATTTGGATAAATTAGTGTGGTATTCATCTAGTTTTAAAAATAGAAACATAAAATAAAATTGAAACAAAGAGATAGAAAAATTGAGTGTGTAGTTAATATTACCTAAATGTGGAAGTAGGTGCAATTACAATAATCCCATCATGTTAACCACATTTTTGAAAATATGAAATGCAAACAGAGACACTACTCACAAGAAAAACTGGACTTCAGAATATTTTTTTCTTTTTCTACAAACACAGTCATGATATTAACATTACCCCTTGTGATGTACAGAGTTACTCTGTTACTTCATTCTGCCCCGTATGTCTAACATGGCAGAATCATAGTCAATTAGACAGTTGGTACACTTTTTCCTATGGTTACAAGTGCAATTTTTCAATGGAATGCATGATATTTCTGATAAACATGTATGTGAAATCATGTGCTTATTACACGTGCACATGGGCCATCAGAGACTGAATATACAATGATAAGACCATATATATAACAATAGAACCATATATACATATATATAACATATATAATAACCATATATGTGTGTGTGTGTATATGTATATATATGTATATACACTAACAATAGAACATTGATCCACAATCTGCCACAAGAGTCCAGGAAGCCAAACTATAACTTCTGTAGCAAACAGCCCCCAAACAGCCAGATTTAATCAATATCTGTCATCTTCTCTAGTTTTTGCCCCCACTTCCAACATAGAACTACCAGAAAAAATCGAATATGGTCGACTAACCAGGATGCCCACTTCTAGCTAGCATGCCTCTAGCACCCCTATGCCTATGGCTTCCAATCAGCGCATACCTGAAGCCTTCCCTTCTTTCCACTCTCAACCTTTCCTACTTCTCTGTCTGCCTTGAGCCTCTGCCAAAGGCAAATGATGGTGAGTGGCTCCCTTGCTGTAGCAAGTTCTGAATAAATAGGCTTTGCTTGTTTTCATTTGGTTGTCTTCATTTATTTGCACAGTAGTAACAATTCACAACCAGTATTGCTTAGCCTGGAGCACCCTAAAGCCATCACATAGTCTCCTGTCTCATGTTCCTTTTTGCCTTTCTTTTGTCACCAAGCAACACATTACTGCTTGTTAGACACTATAGCTAACACCACAACTGAAGACTCAATAGCAATGACATTACTTTTACATACTTTCTCAAGATAAATATGCATTTCATATAAAAAAATTGAAAGAATTTTAACCAGCCACAACTGAATTAAGTACAAATACATGAACAAGAGTGAGTTCAGAAAGGATGCTGGAAAAGATCAGAGCTTATTTGATATCATTTGTAATAATTTCTTCATCTAAAGAGTTAGCAAAATTGATGAGATTTTTAAGGTTGCTCTAAAAACCTATGATTCCATACTTTCTTTTCATACTTTCTTACAGCCTCCTGTAAGCAACTGTAGGTGGTAAAAGTTCTGACTTTTAAAATGTCGTATATAATGCCAATCTTACATTCTTTGCAAAGAGCATCAAGATCTTTAATACTTATCTGACTCTTCCATGAGTTTCAGAACAATTCGTTACCTTTATTAGAACAGTTTTAAGTAACTCTTTTCCTAAAGGAACATCTCTGTCTTCTAATTAAATTTTCTTCAGTAGACTTTTCCTCTGAATATATAAGATTTTATTATCTTAAATCTCACTCATGGAAGTTTCTTGAGCCTTTTTGAACTCATATCTTATCTGCCTCAAGACAATATTGATATTTTTCAATGTATTCTAATGAACTGCCTCAGTTGAATCTGGGGAAAACTTATTTAGCATTTTTTAAAAGCCAGGCTTATTTTTACACATGACTTAGGTTTGAATAAACATAACCAAAGATGATATTTATAATAAAACAAGGAATTTACACACATTACCACTTCTCCTCTCAAGACAGCAGTGTAGTACATAATTGATCACAAAAAAAGGAAAACAAATCCTTTTGAAGGCAGAAAATTGATATGATAAATTTTATCTCTAAAAGCAAAATCCCAAAATACAACTTGGAAATCATAAAAGTTTACTATCTCTGATATTCTAACTGGACAATAGGCAATGCCCTCAGACATTCTGCCAAGTTTTTGAATCTCCTGTTCTCTGACATTACAAGTCCAACATTGTTTAAAATGTCTTGAAACTAAGAATTAAAGGATTTGGCATTTATCAATTATTTAAAAGAACCTATTACAATAATGACTATGGTAAGAAAAAATTCTATGATATGCATTAGAATATATAAAAATATCTTTCTGTCACTCAGTGGCACTCAATAAATACACTGATTTGTGTGTGTGTGTGTGTGTGTGTGTGTCTTCTATAATAACCCCATATTTAATTTGTCTAGCTCCAGAAAGGGCAAAGAGTGGATGTGTAATAAATACTTGTTGAACAGAATTTATTTGTGTGAGACCAAAGTTTAGGAGTATTAATCTCTTGGCAGATAATTGTAGGAGAAGTGAATTTCTAGCCTTTCAAGTAGACATGGAAGATGGAAGGCTAGTGGGGCAGGAGAACCTTACTGAATCTCAATGGAAGACTCCAGACATATTCTTAAATGCAGATCTAATGTTATATGTTGTTCCTGAATAAAGATAAAGGAGTGGCTGAGTGGCTCAGTTGGTTGGGCGACCAAATTCTGCTCAGGTCATGATCTCATAGTTCTTGAATTGGAGCCCTGCTTCGGGCTCTGTGCTGACAGCTCAGAGCCTGGACCCTGCTTCAGATTCTGTGTCTGCTTCTCTCTCTGCCTGATTCATGCTCTGTCTCCCTCTCAAAAATAAATAAACATTATTTTTTTTAAAGATTAAGGTAAGAGCTACTGAATGTGCTTCATGTATGTTACTGACCAAGGGCAGAGAACTACTAGAGAAACAGCTTCTTTACTCTCGCTCCCTTATTGCCTGTCATCTATATGGGTAATATGAAAAACACCAAAACTCAATGCAGTGCTTTATGTTAACACTTACTGTCTTCAATGCTGTTTTGGTGCATACTCTAATTTTTTGAATTTTGTTACTCATGGATTCAAATCAGATCTTTCTGGCAAATTTGCACAGCCAGAGCCTGGACACTTGGCTGAAATATTCCTTTCTTAAACTAATCCTGGTTTTTTTTTTTTTAAATCATATAATTGAAAAAATATAAACAAATATAGAAAATTTTAAGAAAAATTGTATTTTGGGGGTGACCTTATACAGTAGTTCTCTACAGAACAATATGTGGCTCCAGGAATCTGAAACTTGAGAGTCTAACAGTTGAAAGTTTGAGCTTCGTGTGTTGTTATATATATATGAACAGCTGGCAGATAATTTTATGTGAACTTACTACTCTCCCTAGCATTTTGATTTCTATCATGCTTCAGATTGTAAATATGTATTCGAAGTAATATTTGAATTAATGGGAATCTCATCCTTTATGATCTTTGAGACTAAATATTACTTGACCAAATTTTCTGTTCTCAAGATTATAAAGTAGAGGTTCTCATATTCATATGGGTAAATGGTTATAATGTTTATATCTTAAGCAACTGTAATTCATGGAACACACCACAAAATACTTCAAAAGTCTTTATATTTTACCTTTTAAGGAATTTTTCTATACTATATACTATTAGAAAGGCTGCCTCTACTTAATTCTTAAAGTATGTAAAAATCTTACTCTTTGTTCTGGGTATCTGGTCATCAGAATCAATTTTCTTCCATTCTATTTTCATCAAATTTTCCTTGCACTACATATATATATACATACATAGATATCTATATCTATATATATATATACACACACATATGTATATATATACCTTTCTGCCTTGGCTTATTCATCAGTGAGATTTGCTGTCATTTTTTTACTCCAGTTGAGAACTTGGCCTTGAGACAGTTATGATTTACAGAATCATGAGATTAGAACAGTGGGCAGATTAGCTTAGACTCAAATCTTACTTCCAATTCCAGAGTTACCCTGCAATTCTAACTCAGTTTCTGCATTTGAGAAACAAAAATAATGCATGTTCACAGGCAGTGTGTTGCACAGTTTTAATGCTAGTACATTGTGTGTAGTTGTTCAACTACAAACCCTACCCATAAAACATGGTATGAGAAGACAATTCTCTATCTGCTCTTCTAAGGCAGGGGAGGAATCCTACCTATTAGCATTCTACTGCCCCTGTATTCCAGGTGCACAAGCCCAAAAGAGCGGGCAGAGCTACAAGCTACAGAGTTCTAGTTTGAGCCTCTGCATAAGATCTAAAGACTGAGGTTTCCTGGCTGATTTTGGCTTCAGATTGACTGACACATCCAAAGCGCTCCTGGAGAGCGTAGGATCCATTAGTGAGTAGGCTACCTCCTTAAGAGAATGTTCCAAGCCATAATCTGGCCCTCAGCAACACACCTTTTCAATTTTAATATCATCCCCTATTTTTCCCTCTTTCTGCTCCTTACAGGCTAGTGAAATAACCCATTTTTGTCTCCCATAAACACATCAGATGTATTCACATCTCTGGCTTTTGTTCACTCCCTCCTCTACCTGGAGTGACAATCACCTCAATTGTTCTCTAAATTTTTACTTTCAAGCTCTTGCTAATTGTTACTTCCAAATGATCCTCCAAGCTGGTAGGAAAAACAAAATAACAACAAAAAAAGACTTCCTTCCCTGGAGTCCCTTTTATTTATTTATATAATTTTTCATAGCAATGACTCATTCCTCATTATATTATAGTTTTGTGTGTGTGTGCCTCAGCTCCCTTCAAGGATACTAATGTTGTCAACCTATCTTGCTTGCTTTTATCTGCACAGCATCTGACAAAGAGCTCTCTATATGCTAGATGCTCAGTAGAACCTATTAAATAAATGTTTTGGAATAAGAAGTGTTCCCTGGGAACACTGTGGATCAGACTGGTTTTCTGAAGGTTTAGAGATTAATCTGAATATTTGTTACTCTTTCTATAAAAAATGACCAAACTAGAAAAAGTTTCACCATACTCTTCTTCCAGAGGTAGACTTTACAAGTACAAGACCAGAGAATAGCAACTGCAGTGTCATTTATTTTCTATTGTGCAGGCATAGTGAGATGGCCAGTGATTAGCTTCATCTATCTTTGATTTTTTTAAAGCATGTCATTATATTACCATTTTAATTTCAATAGGGACCACTGAGCTCATTATTACCAATAAAACATATCAGCATCAATGGAGTATTGAGTATCAGATATTATTAAGTTTGATTATTGAAAGTTTGAAAGATAAATGGCTGTTTATTCCTCTCAGGGAACTCTAAAAATATCTCCTGTGTGTTTAAATCTGTTTTTGGAAGTATTATGCCATACTAAGGAAACATTAAAAATATTTTATCCATTTTTTTCCAGTACTGTCGCTAAAAAGATGGTATCTGTTCGTTATAGTAGCTTTGATACTAAAGGAACAAATAGTACTAATTGCACCTGCACAGATTAAAATGGGTGATAACTGTGCCTGCTAACACTCAGCATATGCCACCACACTAAGAATGCAGTGCATTTTTCAACAAGTATTCTTTTAAACATCACTATGAAAATCACTACAACAGATGTTGGAAAGTAAACTTCAACAACAAAATTACAATGTGGAGTCTACAATTTGAGAGTATTTTGATGGAAGGAGTGGGAAAACAAAAAAAGTCACTATTCAAAACCTGAAGGGATCTTGTTGGAAACCATGGTTTATGTATAATTGAGAAAAATCACTCTGGATAAAGTTGCAAGTATGTATTGTACAAAAAAGCTCAATTATCCCAGAGATTGGATTTTTTTTGGGGGTGCGGGCATCTATTTGGATCTCACCACAAGCACATCAAATTAGGCAATGGAAATACCACAAGCCCCAGAAAGTCTAACAGCAGTGAAGTTGAAACCGCCCATTAACAGCAGAGTATTGAATCTAATTTTATGTTTACCAATTACATTGATGAAAGTCCCCAAAAGCTTTACAGCCACACACACTACCAGAAAAGATCTGTCATTTGATTAAATCATTTATTTACCTGAATCTCTGTTTTTATAGATTTTTAAAAATCTGATAGGTGAAATGGAATATTGAAAGGGGACTAATTCTTTTATTAAATACTGACAAAGGACAATGGACTCAAAGATGATACCAAAAGAAATCCCTGAGGGAAGGATTTTACTTTTTGTTTTTAATGTGACATCTCACAAAGGTATCTTAAAAGTTCTTTCCCATCTCTCTTCAATATTAATTCCTTCCTAAGCCCCAAGAAACCACAATAACACACAAAATAGACATACTGAGACAGAATGAATAGTATTGGGGTTCCTAAACAATTCGCTGACTATGAATGTCCACTAAAATTCATTCTTCCTGGGCAACAAGAATGATGAAACGCTACAGTCTGGATCTTGGATTCTTCTACCACTGTTCAGTCAGTATGTTTATACCAAGAATCACCATTGCTTTCAAGAACATGCCTTGTATGTACTGTTTAATTCATTTTATGATTTATTTTTTTGACTTCTTAGACAAGCTTTAATTACTAGAAATAACATAGTTTCCCTATTAAGGACTGATA
>CM053573.1:85617398-85682879 GCA_028646485.1 Cryptoprocta ferox
GAAAACTTCCAGACATACTTCTTACAGGTTTTTTAATTGTTACAAAACCCTATTTAAAATATATTTCTAAGCAGTAATTTTTTGTACTGCATGTATTTGTCTTTTTAGCATCAGATATTTTCTCTAAAAGCAGAATAACCTGATTAGAATACTGGTTGTTATAACACAAATATTAAATAATTGATATTATTATACCTTACCAAAAAGAGTTGGAATTTTTGAAGAAGTTCATGTCATGGGCAGAAGATTCAGTTTTATAAAAAGATACAGGGGTGCATAGGTGGCTCAGTCGGTTAAGTGGCCGGCTTCAGCTTTCATGGTTAGTGGGTTCGAGCCCCGACTCGGGCTCTGTGCTGACAGCTCAGAGCCTGGAGCCTGCTTCTAATTCTGTTTCTCCCTCTCCCTTTGCCCCTCCCCTCCTCACACTCTGTCTCTCTGTCTCAAAAATAAATAAACGTTAAAAAATTAAAAAAAAATAAAAAGATACAGAGGAGTGTCTGGGTGGCTTAGTCGGTTAAGCGTCCGACTCCTGATTTTGGCTTAGGTCATGATCTCATGGTTAGTGACTTAGAGTCCCATGTAGGCTCTGTATTTCTCTCTCTTTCCCTCTCTCTGCCCCTCCCCTGCTAGTGTTCAATCTTTCTCCCTCTCTCAAAATAAATGAATAAACCTTAAAAAAAAAAAGAAACAGAAATGGTAATATATTATATACATTTTGTAATATACTTATCTAGTGAAATTAATAAAACATATCAATTCATTGGCTTAAGAATATAAATAAGTATCCTATTAATTTAGCATGCCTTACTCAAAATTTTCATAGTGACTGCTATATTTACTATACATTTTAGTTAGACAATAAGCTTAGTTTTACAGTTTACTTTTTAATACATTATACACACTAAAGTAAATTTTAAAAATGCAGAGAGGTAAAAAAAGTACTACACAGAGTTTCCCATCTTTCAGTTTCATATTTACCTTCGTTTCTTTATTCAACACATAGTTATAAATATGTTTTATATATACTATTGTTTATATTTCAATATAAAATTTCATTTACCTCTGTGGATTTAAATTTAATTGGAAATAGATATCTAAATCAATGGACTGTAAATAATTGAACATCTTTCATTTTGACAGTTCATCACAAAAAGGCAAAGTATTAAAAATGAATCAAATGCCAAGAATTAATTGCCAATAACCATTCATATTCCTCTATTATTTTTTTCTTACTCAATACTGACTAAACAACCCTTATTGGGGAATATGCAGACATTGTATATATTAATCTAACATCTGGCTTTGATTTAACATTTCTAATACTTTCCCATTGTTTAATTTTTCATGCCCATTTTCTCCTAATTTTAATCTCATTTTTTTACATTGTGTATATTTTTGTATCTGACTTGTATTATTTCTGGTATAAAGTAGGGAATATATGCATACATAGGGTTTTCCTTTTGTGTTAATTTCTCAATTTGGTGTTAAATATAAAAAACCCCAAGAGGGCAATAAAAATAATTTCAGTGACTATGCTTCCAAGGACTTGTTAATTTGTTAACTTGATTTCAAGATATATTACTAATACAAGCTATAACAGATAATCTGTACCCTATTTTCATAAACACAAGACTTTATGGAGCTGTTTTGTTTTGGAGAGCCGGGTTGATTGATTTTGTTCGATTTTGTTTTTGAAATCCAGTCTAATGCAATGTAAATAAGATAATTATTTATATACTTCTTTTTGAATAAGTGGATATTTCTTCCAGAATTGGTTCTATTTCCTATCCCTTTAAGGTTTACCTGTCTTTCAATATCAAGAATTTATCCATCAACCTCTATATTGAATCCTACAAGCCAATATCAAGTCTTCTATAAATTATCTTTTCTTCTCAAAACACAAATATCTATTGAGACCACCAGTGAAATGGAGAATAATGTGTTAACAAACTAGATAAATTTAGATGAAAATCTTATTATTTAAAAAAGGAAATATTTCAAAAGATTTTGTGAAAAAAGTCCTTCTGCTTTGCAGAGAATCTTTCTTTTTTATATCAGATCTTAATATTTCCATTCTAAAATGGAACTATCTACCATAAAAGTTAAATGTGGCAATGTATCTTATCAGTCCATTTCTCTAATATATACTTCAGTAAGGCTGTATCAAGTATAACACATTTCAAGGAAGAGAACTCCCACCTTTGGCCATGATGTAGTAAAGAATTTAATTTTGCCTAAAGGAAGGTCAAACATTTCCCCTCGAGTTCTGGTAGGTAATATCTAAATTCCTGTAATGTCATGCCTTACAGAAATGTCTTTTTTTGTCTTTGTATCTTGGGTCATACCAGATGATCTAACAATGTGGGTTAGTGTGGAGTTTTTAAGCCTATGGAATCGGCTTAACCAAAGTAGCTACCTATGTCTACAAGATGGAGCCTCAATAAAATCTCTGGACATCTAGGCTTAAGTGAGTTTCCTTGGCTAGCAACAAAATATTCTATGTATATCCTCATACATTATTGTTGGGAAAAGTAACATTCTCCATGAATCCAGTGGGAGAGGATAATGGAAGCTCCACATTTGGAAATGTCCTGAACTCTGCTCCATGGCTCTATTCCCTTGGCTGATTTTATTTTATTTACTTTTTTAATGTTTTACTTACTTATTTTGAGAAAGAGAGAGGAGGAGAGAGAGAATTCAAGCAGGCTCCACACTGCCAGTGCAGATTCCAGCATGGGGCTCAATCTCACAAACTGAGAGATCATGACCTAAGCCGAGATCAAGAGTAGATCACTTAACTACTGAGCCACCCAGGAGAACCCCCTAGGCTGATTTTAATCTGCATCTTGTTACTGTGATACACTAACCGTGAGTATAACAGCTTTCAGTGAGTTCAGTGAGTCTTCTACTGAATTACTAAAGATGAGATTGATGGGGACCCCTAAGCATGTAATTAATATTAGAGATGGGGGAATCTTGGGAGTCCCAAACTTATAATTGGTGTTAAAAGTGAGAGGGATCTTTTAGACTGCTCCCCAAATTTGTATCCTACCCCCAAAATGGATTTAAACATGATTTATTAGGAAATATTAATGAAAAACTCAGAAATAAAGGTAATTTTAGGTTTATTTTGTTCAAATAGTTCAATGATGTCACCGAAGAATCCCCTCTCTCCCCTGCCATATTTCCACTTTCTCTCCAATTTATCAGCTTCATTGTAAGTCTGAGTTTTTCTCATGACTGCAGAAGGGTTGAAAATGTCCTAATATCAATCAAGAAAGAAAGTCTTTTCTTCCCCACAATTGGATTCCTAACCACAAATAAAAATCTGATTATATCTACTTTCTATGAAAATAAAAATCACTATGACCAGGATAAGCACTAGTTTAGACCAATTAGATCTGTAGCTAAAATAAATTGTGGGATGAGTCCCATGGAAACCTCAGAATTTTCACACAATGTGTGAGGGCTGCAATTAATTTATGAGAGATGACCATAATGTCCACTATAGAACCCATTATTTATCACTTTACGAACAAAGGTAGTTAGCTTTTATTCTAGTAAACTTTACTTCCAGGTACAAGCTCTATGTCATTTAAGATTTGATTCAGAATGATGTATAGTTTTAAGAGACTTAACAAATATGAAAACCAGGGAAATCCTATATGAATATAGGAAATTAAGTCACAATATGTAAGTTCTGGAAATAACTGAAATGTAACCATAAGGAAAACCAAACAAGCCAAACAAACAGGAAGCTATACACATCTTAAAGAAAAATCCTAGAAACATAAAATTTCAGATTCTAAAATTTCTTAAAAGAGATGCCAAACCCTTAAGATCAGGCAGGATTTACCACAAAAATAAATGAGAAGTAGGAAGAGGAGTAAAAGACCTCAGCAGTGGATGGACCCAGAGGGTATTATGCTATGTGAATAAGACTGAAAAAGGCAAATATGATATGATTTAACTCTTATGTGGAATATAAAATAAAAGAAAAGAAAGAAATAAGAAAATGAATAAACAAACAAAAAGCAGAATCAGATCCATAGATACAGAGAACAAACTGACGGTTGCCTGGGTGGGGGGTGGGGGGTGATGGGCAAAACGGTGAAGGAGAGTAACAGGTTATAGAATTGGCTTCCAGTTATGGAACGAATGTCATGGGAATAAAAGGCACAGCAGAGGCATTATAGTCAGTAATATTATAATAGCATTATATGGTGACTTCTTCTAACTGAAGAAGTTGGATTACTATGGTGTACACCTGAAACTCATGTAATATTGTGTGTCAGCTATAATCAAATGATTTTTGTTAGAAAGTAGCAGCAAAAGATAATTCCAAAGGTGAAGGGTTTGCCTTGTAATGCACAAACTTTGTCCTTTAAATAGAAATTTTCAGTAATGACAAACTGTTTCAGAGTATACATAAAAAAGAAAAACGTCTTCATCATTCTTATGATGTAAATTTAACATTGACCTTAAACCTTAAAAAAATGATGCTACTAAAATTTCACTCTAATTTATGAACATTATTGCAAAACTCCAAGTAGCATATTACCAAACAGTATCATGTAGGATATACTACCTTTATTCACACTAAAACCAGAAATAGGTCAAAGTGTTTAGTATCGGCACTATTATTTTTATATTTCTTGTAGGTACTAGCTTACACTTAGGAAAAAATGTAATTTAGTGATATAAAAATTGACAAGCAAAAGGAAAATAGATATTATATTTTTAAACTTGGAAAACAATATCAATTGCAAACATTAAAGAAGATAAGAATTTCAGTTAACACCTTTAGTTACCAAATTAATAGTTTCATAAGATATGAAACATTTTAGAGATGGAAATTATATGTGTATACACATATACGTATACATATATATAACAACTAACCATAACAATTAATGAAAGCAATGACTATCTATAAAGGAAAAGAAAAAATACCTAAGGATAAACTTAACAAGAATGTACAATATCTAGATGAAGAAAATTTTCAAGTAGTATGAAAAGACACAAAGAAGACTTGAACACAATGAAAGATATACCATGTTCTTGGGGGGAACAAGATTAGCATAGCAAAGGCATCCTTTCAATGTAAAGTAAAAACAGATTTCATATGATACTAGTAAAACTAACAAAAGATTCATTCTGTTTTTGCTTTTACTTAACTAGATGTGCTGATTTTGCAAATTAAAAAATAAAAGCAAAATAGCCAAAAAATAGTGAAAAAGGAAGGCAATATAGACTGGTTACTTTTGCTTGATATTAAAAACGATTGTGATAATTAAATAATTAATAACCAATAATTAAAATGTTAAATAGAAGAGAACTTCAAATTTAAAACTTGCCATATTCTTAGACACACACAAATAATAATTTCTTAAATGATAAAGTAGTATCTTAACCCAGTGCTATGTCCTATATTTTAAATAGCAAAGTCAGCAAGTCTTCTTATTTCTCCTCTACAGTATTCTTTTCTCTAGACAAGGAAAGATTTCTAAATCTGGTAGCATTGTAGAAAAACCTGGAAATTAAGAGAGAAAGAGAAATATTTCCAAGACATTGGAGTAAGTCTGAAGTGTGGCCCAGTAAGCTAAATTGAAAGTCTCCCCATAAAAACTGCATTTTTCTTTGGAGTAGAGAAAGAAATATAGATATTTCTATAAGTGTACAGATACACTTCCCTCTGTAAGGTGCTGCTAACATTCAGATAAAAATAATGCTTATTTTATGAATCCCTACCTGTGACCCAATGTGCATTATGGATTAGGGTAGGCAAAATTATGCAGCTATAAAAGTCTTACCCATCTCTGGACCTCATGTGTTCTTTTTCCATTTCACATTTTCAACAAGTTGAAATATCCAGCCCTTCCATTTGGTGTTTGCCTCAGAATGATTAGATCATTTCCCCCCAAGATCTATCATCCTTATCTGCAACAACTGGGATGCCAAAAGGAGACATTAAAATCCCCGGGCTATAAAAGAAACAAAACTAAGAGCAAACAAATTCTTGGAATTCACTCACTGAAAGTTTTTCATAAGATAGATACTTTCCAATAAACTGTACGATTTGAATCCAGAGTATGTTTATTTACCCCCTTCACACTGCTTACCTATTTATTCTGAATTGTAGTTGATAAAGGGGACGCATTATCACAGTGGTATAAGTTTTGAAGTCATTTTGGCTTGAGTACCAATCCTGTGACATAATCTATGTGCAAAACATAGGTGAGTACCTTAACTCTTCTGACCCTCAATTTCCTGATTTGTTAAATGTGGATAATATTTATTATAGAATTGTTTTAAAGACTGAATAAATGATGTATATAAAATGTGAAATTCATAGCCATAACTCAATAAATGCAATTATTACAAAGTGACCCAAATAAGTATAAAGGCATATTTCACAGGTAACTAATAATAGGCCTTTCCAAACATGAGAGTTAGGATTTTGAAAAATTACTAACATAGGAGAACTGATAGTGGAGGTATTTAAGATCTTATAGAGAAAACAAAGTTTGAGAACTGTGATAACAAGAAAATCCATTAAAAAAAAAAAACCCTCGTCACTATTTTTACACTAAAATAAAATAATAAAGGCAGCTTGTTCAAAAAAAATGCCATGAATGATGGTTTTTTTTTGTTTGTTTGTTTTGTTTTTTTTTTGAGAGAGAGAGAGTATGAGTGGGGGAGGAGCAGAGAGAAGACAGAGGATCCAAAGCAGGTTCTGTGCTGGAACTCAAACTGTGAAATCATGATCTGAGTCCAGGTTGGACACTTAAGCACCCAGGTGCCCCTGAATGATGCTTTTATACACCCTAAATTGTTTATGTAATTAATTGCCATTTATCATTCCTCAACTATTTGAAAATTTCCTTAATCTCCTCTGTCTATAATTCCAAAGAGATTTTAAATGTTTATTTTTCTGAGGTTTCAGAGAATGTGCATATTAACAGATTCTCTCCACCTGATATTCATTTCTCTAAATGTTTACTGCTTTTCTGGGGCACCTGGGTGGCTCAGTCAGTTAAGCGGTCGACTTCAGCTCAGGTCATGATCTCATGGCTCATGGGTTTGAGCCCTGTGTGGGGCTCTGTGCTGACTGCTTGGAGTCTGGAGCCTGCTTCAGATTCAGTGTCTCCCTCCCTCTCTGCTCCCCCCGCCCCCCCCACTCTCTCTCTCTCACAAAAATAAACATTTAAATAAATAAATAAATGTTCACTGGTTTTCTGATTTTATGATTCAGGGTTCTTCAATCCTGAGTCTGGAATTCTGTCACAGTCTAGGAGAAACATAATTTGAATGGTTGAGATAGAAACAAAACACAAAACAGAAACAATGGCTATTTGGAGTTATTTTTAATTAGCATATTTGGTATAACTAATAAATGGTTTCTAAAGTTTGCCACATGATAATAAGGTTATAAAATCATAGTACATGTCTTCTGACCCTTTTAAAATTTAATTTAACTTCTTCAACTCTTAATAGATGTTAGAATATAGTTTGAAGGCTCTGGATATTTTTCTTCCACTTCCTAATCTCTCCAAGGGCATGATAGTACTGCCCTGACTTTTTGTATTTACAGTCACATTTTTAATTGGCCAAATATGAGTAAGCCACAAGTCATAGTAGGAATTCTGGAATAAAAATTCTCCCAGGTGCCATGAAGGAATATAGTCGCTATATCTGTATTCTCTGTACATATTGTGTATATACTAAAATTCTTCTTCAGCATAATTCTCAGTGCAGGAGGTATTACTAAAGCCCCAAGGTTTTTTGAAGGGCACGTCAATATATTTGTTTAATAAATGCAGTTAAGTTCAGTAGGTTACAATTCCAAAGAAGGAATTTAGAATTTGAGAGACATAAGCAATTGGTAAGGCTTCTTCTGTCAGGCCTCACAGGAGAAGTTGCCCTCTCTGCATGAAGCTTGGTGTACAGTCAGCACACTGCCATCTTGAAGGGATTCCATGAAGGGGACTCAGGTCTTCTTGTCATTCATGCTCTTTGGATTTTTACATTCTTAGCCCAGTCATCTTTATTCCTAGGCCTCTTTATGAGGCTTTGGGCACAGGTCCCCTTAGGAGCTCTGCTTGAGGCCTCCATTTTGGGGCAACAATGCAGGGGTGAGGGAGAGATAGGGATGAGAAAAAAGGAAACTTGAAGCCACTTTTCCTCACTCTGAGTGCCCAATGTTTTCTATTCCTAGCCTTTCTTCCTTGCCCTCTTCTTAATCCCAAAATCCATAAAAATGGCCCAAGTCTTTTGTTCTGAGCTTCCTCAACAGTAAGACTACCCCATGTCTCTGCTGATCCCCCTGACCCGTGACCAGTGTACCCTTCCATGAGGGAAAATGGAACAGGGGGAGTCAGTCTTCTCCAAGGTTTTAAAATCTTGCTTATATCATCATAGTAAATGATTAAAGTCTTAAGCCTTTCATTTATAGCGGGTCGCTTTAATTGGCTACTCCAACATCTAGTTCAGCTTTGTCTCTCCCATTTTAGCTAGCTATTGAGACTATGTTAACATAAGAATCTAAAATATTGCTCAGTAAACTTGGTTTTATTTTTTCAACACAAAAATAGTTAACCTCTCAAAACTAAGTCTAATTTCTCACAGAAAATGTAATACATATTGAGAAAACAGATACTGAGAAAAAATATTATTTAGGTTACTTTTACAGCATCGACAAGAAGTGTTGCTTTATTTGTCATCCTAGGAAACCCACAGAGTCTTCATCATAATATAATTATTTCATTTTACTTGGCAGAGCTTTCATATAGGATCTTAACTTTAGGATTCCTTTTTTAAAAAACATTCATTCATTTTAATGTTTATTTATTTATTTTGAGAGTGAGAGAGAGAACAAGTAGGGGAGGGGAAGAGAGACAGGGAGAGAGAGAATTTCAAGCAGCCTCTGCACTGTCAGAACAAAGCCCAAGGTGGGGCTCAGCCCCATGAATGCAGAGCCCAATGTGGGGCTCGATCCCACAAAATGGAATATCATGGCCTAAGCCAAAATCAAGAGTCTGATGCTCAACTGACTAAGCCACCCAGGAGCCCCTTAACTTTAGGATTCCTAAACATGCGGAATATTAATTTGTGCTTTGAGAATCTTGTAATCTTCAGATTTATATATAACAAATACTAAGGAAGTATAGGGCATGGGAAGAGTACAAGCCGAGACCCAATGTTCTGATGCTACTTGCTACGCGCATAACCTAGCACCAGTGAGTAATTACCACTGATCCTTCTGCCTTAAAGGTTGTTAGAGTAGGTAGGGCTGCTATGTAAACTACCACATGTTGTCATCAGAAATTCTGATACTCATATTTAATATTTAATAAGCTATATAATGGATATTAGCAATAGCACATTTGATCTTTTTGGGCCACAGTGATATAATATCTACCTCAAAGATCTTATCAATTAAAAGTGTTAATACATGTATGGAATAGTGAGTAGATTATAGCTCATTATGTTCCATGTATTGATCATTATATCATTATCATCATCAACAACATGTCATCATTAATACATACTCACAGTAAATGGAACAACCTGGAAAAGAACTAACTTAGCAAAATTTATGATCAGTGACTGTAGATTAGTAGGACTATTTTTTCCTTTGTATATCTCTAGAAATTTTACAATCAGATCATTACCATCTTTCAAAGAACAGTTTATCCTTCTGGCAAATACTGGTATTGGTCAAAATATTTTTGGAATATACTATGTTGAAAATGTCTTCATAATCTATAAATGAGAAAGTTATTTTTATTAATTTATAATTACAAATTACTTAAAAAATTTAATTTGCAGGGCAGTTGGATGGCTCAGTCAGTTGAGCTTCTGATTTCAGCTCAGATCATGATCTCACAGTTCATGGGTTCGAGCCCCATGCTGACAGCTCAGAGCTGCAGCCTGCTTCAAATTCTGTGTCTCCCTCTCTCTCTGCCCCTCCCTGGTTCACCCTCTGTCTCTTGCTCAAAAATAAATAAACAGTAATTTTTTTTTTAGAAATTTAATTTGCAATACCCAGCTTCATTATCTGCTTTATTTACCAAATTACTTACCTTGTAAGGGATTATTGGATTTAACAAATTATAATTTATTTATTACATATTACTTGTTATTGTTTTCAGAGTCAGATTCGTCATTTAAAGAATACCAATTTGCCACTATTTTGGAGTTTATGACAGCTTTATTAAAGAAAGTTTTTTCTCATTTAGAACAAATAACTTATGTAGATTTATGTAGATTTAAATTCTGGCTTTGCCACCTAATAACTTTGTAACTTAGGCAAGTTACTCAAAGTATAAGATTTGATCTTTTTCTTCATGTGAAAATGGGAATAATTATACTTTAAATGCCATAGAATTAGATCAAATAATATATCTACAGGAAGTATAGAAGAGAACTTGTCATAATAAACACCATATAATTGAATTGCAGAAACTTTGGTCACTCTGTTTTATTTTGGTCATTGCCTAACACTGGATATCCTTCAAATTAATATCTATATTATTAATAGATATCTATATATGTGCAGCTAGATCTAAATCTAAGTCTAGATTTAGATGCATCATATCTATAACATATAGATATTAATCTTCTTTCCTGATAAATAAGCATTCAATATGAATTGTTGACAGGTTACTGGATTAAGTTCCTTTGAAAATATTTGGCTATGTAGACATAGCCATTTCTTATACCTTATGCTTACAGTTTTGCTTTCTGTAGACTGACTAACCTCTCATAATTCTCTGGGCTTCTTATCAACATTCCATTGAGCTATATTCCAGAAAACACAAGGGGGTTATACTCAACTTGTAAACTTCTATATTGGTTTACCTTGAGATCTCCTTTTGATTTTGTTATATGTTTCCCCAAGCACACATATTCAGCTTATACAGTAATATCTAAATAAATTATGGATTTTTCTCTCAAGAAAGAATAAAGGAATTTTATTCTGGAATTTTTTTGGATAAGAGTTATAACAAGTAATTGAAAGTTATAGGACTATGAATCAATGTATTTCTAACTTCTACGCTTCTAGTTCATAGACAGATATGTCTATAGAGATGAAAAAATAATTGAAAATAACTGCTGCTAATATAAAATGTCTTTAAGTGGCTGTGCATTGATTTGTAAAATGTCACTTTAAAATTATTTTTGTATTATACTTTAAAATACTATTTCTGCCTTGTTTGCACTCTTTTCTGGAACATGTTTTGGGTTAAATATTAGAGTACTTCCATCTATCTCACAATCTACTAAAACTGTTCTATTACATTTACTGTTTTCATCTCTCAGTGCTCCATTCTGGATTAATTCCTCTGTGCTAACCTCCAATTCATGAATTCTTTCTGCAATGGTGTCTAGTCATGTACAAAATATATTGTATTTTTAAAATTTCAATGACTATATTTTTATCCCAAGTTCTTGTAAGTACTTTCTTTCCCTATTTACCTACTTTTAATCCATTTAGTTTTTGAATTTAGACTAAAATGTATTATAAAGTTACATAACAATTTTATGTAATACAGAGAATCAATATTCTAAATGTTTTTTGCTGTCTCATAATCAGAAATTGTGGATTAAGAATTATACTTCTTCTCTTTGGCAATTTAGTTTTCTAGATTGAAGTTAATTTAATTGAAAAGTTTTTGTTTTATTTTTATTATTTTTTTCTCTGTGATTATTCTTCCTTGTCCAGTGGCATTATGGTTAGTCCCATATAAACCCAATCTGAACGTACAATGGCATTTTGGCACTTATGCCCTTATGAAGTCGCTGTAGTTCCCCCTTAGTTTCAGGGTATATAACCCCTAATCCCTAATGGATTCCAAAACTGAAACCTACATATACTATGGTGTTTTTTTCCTATACATATATTATCTATGACAGAGTTTAATTTATAAATTAGGGACAGTAATAGATTAACAACACTAATAATAGAACACTTACAACAATATACTATAATAAAAGCTATGCAAATGTGTTATCTTTCTCAAAATATCTTATACTGTGCTTAGCCTTCTTTTTGCGATGATGTGTGAAGATAAAATGCTTATGTGATGAGACAGGCTGTGGTGAATGATGTAGGCAATGTGATGTAGCATTAAGCTACCACTGACCTTCTGATGATAGGTCAGAAGGAGGATTATCTGCTTCTAGACTGTAGGTGACTATGGGGAACTGAAACCATGGAAAGTAAAACCACAAATAAGGGGGGCTACTACACTGGAAGAGTCAATGATAGAAAGATTCGACCTCTAACCAATAGATAATTGTATTCAGTTACTAAATTCTTTAGGCTTACAACTTATGTAAAGCTACAACTACACATGAAAATTGGTAACAAGGTTTGACTTTTTAAACCTAATTTCACTTGAAACAGAACTCCACAACAGGCCCTGTCTTTATGCAGAGTCAGGTTTTGATCCCTTTTGATAGTTGTATGTTCAGACATTTACACTGCATGGAAGATGAGTTTCTCATTGCTAACGTCTGTGTTGGTATGACTTTTTAGTTTCTAATTTCATATTTTTATCTGTTGTTGTGTGTTTGGAATAAAGGAATCGAAGAAGGAAAACAGAACCATTGTGAACAAAAGTATTGAGTATTTTCCTAACACTTCTTTTAGAATAATCTAAGGAAGCATACATGTGCATGTGCATGACCTTAAAATTTTATAATAAAAACTCATACACGTTTTGAACAAGAAAATATGTTGTAGATCACTTGTCAGCTTATAATGGCATTAAAACTATCCTTAAAATTCTAATATTTAGAAAGTATAATGGTAGTTTGAACTAAACCAATTATTCATTTAAAATTAGGAATGCTCTGAAGAACACAATTAAGGAGATTTCTATGAGCCATAAGACATATGTGCCAGACTGTAAATTATACATATTTATTTTATAAATATTTAGTATCCATTTGAAAAATAATGTAAATCAACAATTCTCAAATCTATTGTAATATAACAACTTATTTATACTTAATACTTTTAATGTATATTACATGTGTATATTACATATGAACACTATATGTTCATATCTACACTAATAAATGTAAAATGTAGATGATAAAAATTCAGAATGAAAAGGAAATTTAGATAAGGATCATAAAGGACATTCATAATTGGACGCTCACTGATACTTGCATATTACATGACATGGTTCTTACACAGTGAAGAAATTTAAGTTAGTGAGTTAGAACTTGGTTCTGGAATCCAGCAGTCATGGATATGAAACCAGGCTTGGGCATTGATTACCTGTGTGGCCTTGGTTCAGAAATGTAGCCGTTTTAACCTCAGCTTCCTTATTTGTAATGTGAGAATAATAGTTATATCTCCCTCATAAAAGTATTGTGAGGGTTAAATAGAATCAAATAGGTAAAGCGTATAACACAGTGCCTGGCACAAGCTTAGAACCAAAAAAAAAAAAAAAAAGTTATTTTGAGAAACAGCAAATTAATGAACAAATAGTTCTCTTTTAACATAATATAAACTTCTATTAGCATTTACATTTCTTTTGTTTTAATTTTTTGATTTTATTTAAATCCAAGTTAGTTAACATATAGTGTAATAATGATTTCAGGAGTACAATGCAGTGATTTGTTACTTATATTAGTATTTATACTTCTGAGTTTTAATATGTATATACCCATCTATCACTGGGTAGACTTCTATCACCAGACCATGACTTCCTCAAGGAAAGACCATTTTTGAATCTTCAATGCCCAGCACAGTGTCTAGATCAGATAAACAAATAAATGGAAAGCACAGAACTTTCCTATAGAGAGATCCCAAACAGAAAACAATATTGGACATTTCCTACACAGTCAAAATCACTGTCATACATTTTTTTAGTGCAACAGTGAAAGGCATTTTAAAGTACTAAACTATCAAAACAGCATGGCTTTCCTGAAATGGGATGTTAGGGTTAAATACTTCTGAACCTGTAACATCCCAAAGCAATTGCTATAAACCTTGGGGCACTTTTGAGCTCCTCAGAACTCTCAAAGATTTGGTACCAGTGATGATAATTTCATCAAAAGGTAAGGAGAATCATTTTTACCTCGCCATTTTCTTTTCCTTTTTCAAGGAGGTGAAAATGTGTGTGAAGTTATCTTTTTTTTTCTCTCACCTTCTCCCTCCCATCAGCTTGATTCTATACTGTACTATCTTGAGTCATCTGAGCCCAAGTTCCAAATTCTATGTCTGCTTATTTGTTTTACTCTTCACTGAGAAATCTTTGCTCAAATAGAGTCTCTGAAATGCATGGCATAGGCAATTTTCATGGTAAGAAAATCACTAGCAGATCTTGCCTTCCATCTCTTTAGAAGCACAGCAGTTGCTAATGTTAATGGAGCTAGTCATTTGCTTATCACGGGTAAAATAGATTTCATATTGATTGGTTTGACTCAGAACTACAGTATTCCAATTAAGATTGCTAAAAGAACCCCAAGATAAAATAAGCAATGATTCTGTGGCATACAGATATTTATATTCTGCTATGCTACAATTCACAAGCAATTCCACACTCTAGACAATGTTTCGAGTTCATTCTCAATAACACTATACAGAAGAATAAAAGTAGACTTTAGATCATAGAAATCACATTTTACTGCTATACTTTTCTTTCTCACCTTAGAATCATTCATTTATCAGGCATTAGCCTACACCTCAAAACTCACTTCTTTTTCAAAAAGCAATTGTATTTTCCCAGGTATAATCCTCTAGAAACAACAACCGATAGCCATAATAAAAGACGGTCAGTAAGTACAAAACTCTCTTAGAACTGGCTCAGAAGGTCTCCTTCTATAGGTCCTGTTGCATTTTCAACTGTTAAATGATATAACAAGGTTGTAAGTACACAGATCATGTTACTGGGGTCGGGGGATAGAAGAGGGCAATAAGCCACTATTTTTCCCTTGAATTCATTTCTATTTTGTCAAATATCAAGTTTAAGCTGAATATTTTGTTCCCACTAAAAGATGCTCTTTCTTGTATTTCCAGTGATTAAAAAAAATACATTTTTAAGAGATCAAAATTAAAACAACAATGACAACAAAAACACTTAGATGAAAACATGCCTTGATTGAAACTACAACCATGCCATCATCTTGTTGTTTAGTGGCCCAGATAGCAAGCAGGACATGTAACCCTTTGAACCCTCCAAATTCTCCAAAAAGTCCCTGAGAGGCTGAGCCTTTCAGTCAAGTCTAATTTGACTATAACTATATAGAGACAGCTGAAGACTGCCTACTCAGGTAAAGTGGATACCTGAGGCAATTATGAAAGTGATTCAAGCAGAAAAATTTCCTGCTGAGGAAGAGATAATGTTTGCTTGAACTATTCATACTGGCCATCTATAATAATTAAATTCATTAACTCACCCCTTCACTTCACTTTGCCTATGAAGACACAGCCTTGTTGCTATTTAAAATATACATGCAAGGCATCTCAAATATTTGTGAATTTTCAAAATACTTTATTGATTACTTGTAAAATAAATTCACAGGCTTAATAGACTAAAGTTCCCAGAAAATTAGCTGGGGGAAAACCCAGAGTGGTTGGTAAAGATAGGGAAAAGAAGAATACTCTATCAATGAGCCAATTCTCTAAGATGTACCCCCATTGACATGACCCTGTTGTAGGTGAATCTTCTACATACGCGCGCGTGCACACACACCATTATAACATTTGTCAGTCACTAGAAATTCATACACAAATATTTGATAAATTTAATGATTTAAGAATACTTATGGTTATAAAACGCGTTCATGATCCTTCACCTTTAAAGGAACAGACAAGCTCCTCCAAGCACACAAAAATTTAAAGATAAAGTACGTGCAAATTCTTTTTAAAAAAATAAAATAGCCCCATTTATTTCCACTGGTCTCTAGGCAAATAGCCTTATATATCGCCAATTTTCTATCTCTCAAGGCTTCACAGTTACTCCCCAGGGAGTCATGACACCAGATTTTCTCCAGCTTTGTCCTCACCAGCCACAACGATTGACATCATGTTTGTCCACTTGGAGGGCCCCAGTTATGGCCAGGATATAGAGTTTGATGCACTTGAATTAGAAGTAGGGATGAGCCCCTATCTGGAAATAAATATAGAAATATCCCATTTGAGTATAGCCTTGATCTTTTTCATAGTTTTGTTCTTTAAAATGGCTTTCACTGTTACGCCCTCCAAAAAATGTACTATGGTGATTTTGACTGCGTAGGAAATGTCCAATGTTATTTTCTGTTTGGGAGCTTTCTACAGGAGTGTGTCATTCCGGGGGTAGAAACAGCATGAAGGATGACCATCAGGCCCATTATTTACACAAAAGGGATAGGTTTAATACCTTTAGATACAGGGGAATTTATATCAGAGGTCATTCTAGTCTGCTTAAGAGAAACTCAAAATGGTGTTTACAGTGATTTCTATTACATCAGTGCTTTGAAAGTTACTTTGTGTCTGTTAGTATACAGACTAGCTTCAGGACTGGTAATTCAACAGGAACTTACCAGGATGGTTATGATAACACTCAGCAATATAGAATTAATTTTCCAAAGATGCACATGGTATGAATCAGCAGGCACATGCATGTGCAGCTAACTGTGGTTGTATCTGTGATTGGTTTTTAGTGCCAACAGGATATTGTAAAGAAGGTTTCCGAATTATATGTTGATGTCTGTTTTTTCATAATTGTTCTTTCAATTGGATGTTATCACATAAAATACTTATTTTAAAAGGCAGAAATAGGGGCACCTGGGTGGCTCAGTCGGTTAAGCATCTGACTTTGAGGTCATGATTTTGCAGTTCGTGGGTTTGAGCCCCATGTAGGGCTCTGTGCTGACCACTCAGAACCTGGAGCCTGCTTCAGATTCTGTGTCTCCCTCTCTCTCTGTTCCTCCCCCACTCACACTCTGTCTGTCTCTCTCTCTCAAAAATAAATAAAGATTAAAAAAAAATTTTTTAAAGCAGAAATGACTGCAATGTAGCAGTATTATACTTCACCTTTTGGTATTTAAGTTGGATTTATTTCTACATCCCTAAAAAACACTTTTTATTTTTATTTATTTTTATTTATTTGTTTGTGCTAGGAAATACAGGTAGTGCTGTCACAAAAATAAATGTATAATGTTTTAAAATACACCTGCCAATAAAAAATATTTGAAGATAGAATTAAGTGAAAATTGTATTTTATATATACATATATATTTTTGTATTGTATTATATATTGTACATATAAAATTGTATTATATATTTTTGTATTATATATATTTATTTATATACATACATATATGACATCCTGTAAAACTTTGCTTAAATGATCTGCATTTAAAAAAAATTTTTTTAGTGTTTATTTATTTTTGAGAGACACAGCATGAGTGGGGGAGGGGCAGAGAGAGAGAGGGAGACAGAATCCAAAGCAGATTCCAGGCTCTGAGCTGTCACTACAGAGCCCAATGCAGGGTTCAAACCCATGAACTGTGAGATTATGATCTGTACCAAAGTTGGATGCTTAACTGACTGAGCCACCCAGATGCTTTTTGATCTGCATTTTTAAACATAAAAACTAAAATGACTGTTAAAATAATAATCCAGCCTATTAAGAGATTACTCAAAAAACATTCAGAAATGAAGCAAATTAACAAAATGCTATTAAGCACTGAAAACCTAAAAAAATCAAATAAAACAGTGTAAACATTTCTAGAAGGAAAAAAATGTACTAGTAAACAGTTGGAAATTGCTGATACACAACAAAATATACCCTTGAAAATATAAATAACAAAACAAATGAATATTAGTGGTGAAGGTTTGGGGATTAATGGGAGATGTAGGATGTATGCTATTTCTCACATTCTACAAGTAGTGATTTAATAGATGTCATCTTAAACTGACACAGTAGCAAACAGATGAATTCAGGCGCTCAGATCTTTTCAGGATCTCTTTTTCTCTTTTTCCAATAATATATATTAGGGTTCTTTCAGAAACTAATATATCTCGTAGTGAAGCAAAATTAAATTTGCCTCTTCTTAATACAGTGTATAAATAATTATTTCATTAAAACACTTCTACTTTCCAAATTATATATTCATTGAGAAATTATTAAAATAATGTTCATGAAGTATTAACAATGGTTATGAAAGGGTAGAAATTGAGTTAAATTTTTAATATTTTAATCTTTATATTCCTGTCTATTGATTGACATTATTATGGTAAGTATCTAACAGATGACCCAGGCAACACTGTTTTCCATGAGAAGTGGAACTGAGTGATTAGGTACATGGATATAAGGAAACTGTTCAGCATATACTCTTGGTAACTTTAGAATTTTGAATCTTGTTTGAAAATGGCAAGTTAAGTCCACATTATTTTAGTGATTTTACAAATTTACATACACACAATCAAAGATTTAAAAAACCAAAGTCATTAGTATTTAAAACCAATTGAAATTTGGGATTCAACTCTACCCCAAAGACTATGGTTATACTGGTATGTGGATGTAACAATTCAAAGCCCTTGGCAGAACTTATAAAATACATCCTCATGACTGATAAAAGAGCAGAAATATTGTTTTTCCATGAATAATATTATGTAGTTATCCATCTCCACTTAGTGTGAAGATGATGCTTTGATTTCACCTTCACTCAGCAGGCAAAGTAACGTCCAATTCAAAATAAGGTGGTTTTGTAACATGAAGTTGCTGTAAATTGTTTAAAGACCTGTGTAAAAGTTTCATGTAAAAGTTTCATTCTTAGAAAGGATAGTATAAATGTTGTCTGCCTGCTAAACTTGGTGTGGGTAAAATAAAGTTAGAAGGTGATGACAGAAATGAGTCAGCTGGACAAGAGAGTAAACAATAAAGAGGTATTAAAAGGGAAATAACCTTTTAAGACCAGATTCATGCTCAATGTGAAAAATTAAACATAGTCCCACAAAACTCATTAACATTCCTCATAAAATGACTACGATTTGAAGTATCAGTGTAACATATAACTAAGGAGATATAAGAACGATGATTCTCCATTTTAAATCTCAGATTTTTAAGAAAACAATCTATAAACAAAATAGCTTAGATACCTCAAAAACTTTATGTAATACGCTTCAAATAAATTTTCAAATCTTTTGCTACATTTTATAAGACCATCAGCAGATTTATAAAATCTAGGAGAGTCACAAATCATGCCAATAAATCCTAAATTTAAAATATTTTTGAATTTTTTCAAAGATTTTACAAATCTTTTTTGTGCATCTTTTTAAAAAATTTTTTATCATTTTTATTTATTGTTGAGAGACAGAGACAGACAGAGCATGAGCATGGGAGGGGCAGAGTGAGGGGGAGACGCAGAATCTGAAGGAGGCTCCAGGCTCTGAGCTGTCAGCACAGAGCCCAACATAGGATTCGAACTCACAAACCATTAGATCATGACCTAAGCCAAAGTCAGAAGCTTAACCAACTGAGCCACCCAGGTGCCCCTCCTGTGCATCTTAAGGATAAAAAGGACATATTTATAAATCAGTGCTTTTGGTCCCATGCCATTTTCATTGAGTTTATAAGTCCTACTTTCTTGTTTTAGTTCAAAGTTCTGATTTATGAATCCTAACTGGTTCTTTCTTCTATTGCTGGTTTTATCTTTTGAAGTTCAGGTTTGTAATGAGCTCCATACAGTACTTTCCCTATCTCTTTCTGAAAGGGGAAAAAAATCCACCCTATTTCCTTTGCCCAGGTGCCAAGAATAAGCAGTCTTGTTCAGCAGGATTTTTATGAAATGCACTAACAGATTATTTTTTTCTCCATAGGTGCCACAGGGTAAGAGAATCAACTTTTCATTCTTAGAAAGATATTTCTGCATAACAAAAGCAACATAAAGCCAGAATCAGTATTTATGCAAACTACACATTACCTGGCACTTATGATTTAGTCATAAATCAATAATACTGGATAGGGTTAAGCTGGAAATGTGTTTCCGGCAGTTGCAACCAAACACCAATAAGAAGCCTGCACAGTTTCTAAAAAAATTATTAACTCTTGTCTCTAGTTCAAGTTCTAATTCAGCAGTATTTCTATCCCTTCACAACTCCTGCTCCACCAGGCTTCAGTAATTAAAGTTATGTTTAAATCCTGAAATAGAAGTCTTAAAGTGGTTGGAAAAAAATAATCTCTTTTGGTAACATTTTAATAAAAGAAATCATAGATTAAAAGCTTAGCATTGTTAGACATTGCCTTAGAAAGGAAAAATAGTAATTTCATGAGAAATTATCTAAGAATAATCTTTTTGCATTATAAAAATATCATAACACAGAAATGAATTTAAAGAGTTTAAGTTCATTAAACAATCATTGATATTTTTAATGATTCATTTCAGAAAAAAATGAGAGAAATGTATTTTTGAAAATAGTAAAATCAAACCCAGTTTGGATGAGAGCTTAAAGTAGTTTGAATTTTGGAGACACAAATATTTTTCTCTTTAAATATAATTTAAAAAGTAATTTAATATATGTAATTTGGCTTTTTGCAACAAGAAATTCACTTTTATCCTAAGTAGTTGTAGAGAAATTTAGCTATTTATTTCTAGCAAGCTACCAACATTTTAGAGTCTTCTATGAAATCCTTTATAAAACTGAGACACAGATCTCTAGGAATCGGCTCATAATTCCTTTGGACAAACAAGAAACCACACCAAAACAGCTAAGATTCACTCATAATGGAATCTAAATTTGTAAATGACATTTCCTTGATTATCTCAATATATAACAACAGGTAACTAATGTTAACAATTACTTCAACAACAAACCCCAGTAGATCTGAAATTATCATTTAGAGGTAACACAGTAGATGTTAATAACTGAAAGTGAAAAGCATGAGGTTAAATTTATACAAATAAATACCATTGCTGGGCAGGCATATACACTTTTCTTCAAATAATTTAGAAGCTTATTCGTGTATCCGAATTTCAGATACACTCAGCAAAATAGTTCACAGTGTGTTTTAATTCCTAAAAAATGGAATTAACATTTTATAGAAACTTATAGTAGACATAAGTAAGAAAAAAATGCTCAGATTCTTTTTTTCCACTTCCTCAGTAAAAATGTACAAATTCACAAGTCCTAAATCACAGGTGACCATTATAAATTGATTCATGTTTTTAAAACAAAATTAAAATAATGTTTTTTTGGGGGAGACACATATAAAACTTATTTGTTTATCCAAAGTTGGTAAGGACACTTCATCGCTCACTAGATCAAAACAAGCTAGTTTACATATGTATTATGAAGACTCACTGTTGCTCTCTAACCATATTGAATACCTCCAATGATCTGAAAATTAATGTCCTTTGTATTTTTTTGAAAATGAGACAAATAACATTTTTTATCTATACATTCTTCATGTATGCTTTACCTTAAAATAACAATGCTTATAAAGAAACATAGTTTTCCAAAATGCTGGACAGTTTTTCCTGAATATTTTAAACTGCCATGGGTCAAGAACAGCCAAATATTTCTCCTTTTTCCATTCAAACACAACTCACATGTCTTCCAGAACTATTAAAATTCCTGTGATTAGAAAACAAATATATTCTATAAATATAATATCCAATGGAATTGTGTTACTAGCTTTTACTAAAACATAAATACAATTTTTAGTCAATTTAATATTGATTCTTTAAAATTTTTTTAATGTTTATTTATTTTTGAGAAAGAGAGAGAGAGAGTGTGAACAGGGGAAGGACAGAGAGTGAGAGAGAGAGAGACAGAGTTCAAAGCAGGTTCCAGGCTCTGAGATGTCAGCACAGAACCAGACACAGGGCTCAAACCCACAGACTGCAAGATCATGACCTGAGCCGAACAGATGCTTAACCAACTGAGCCACCCAGGCACCCCTAATATTTATTCTTAAACTTTACTTCATAATCTTTAGAAGTTAGCCAATGAGTTCCTTTCTATATTTTAAAATGCTTGTTGTTGATTGTTCCTACTTTTGATTATGAGTATAGATTCTATAGCCAGGTTGCCTGGGTTTAAGTCCTAGCTTTACAACTTGCTGGCTCTGCTCTCTTGGTCAAGCTACCTTTCAGCTATCTCCTTTCTTCTTTCATATGTAAAATGGGGATGAAAGTAATAGAGCTTACTTCATGAAATTGTTGTGAAGAAAGGACATATGCAAAGTGCACAGTGCCAGGTGCACAGTAAATTCTATGTGTTTGATATTACTATTTTGTTTTTATATTATTGGATTGCAGAACTATCAAGCACTGAATATTGTGTTTTATATAACATACTAAGCCTAATTATTCAAAAGACTGGTGTCCTTCACTGTATCACTTGAAAAATTATACATTTACTCACACTGCCACTAATCAAAGAAATTCTGGATTTTCTTCTTTGAAGTTGGTTTTAGAGTCATTCCAAAGCCAAATAAGAAAATTAATCTCATTTCTCTCAGTGCTGTAAACAGTATTTCCCAATCTGGTCATTCAGTGTAGTTAATAGACATGGCCTTAAAATATTAACAATAGTAATAAAATTCAAATTTACTGAATATTTTATATGCCAAGTATAGCACCGAGGATTACATTTATAATTTCATTTGATTAACTTTGGACAGTTGGAAAAATGTTTTCATCCTCAGTGAATAAAGATGTGTATCACTGGGAACATTCTAAAGAATGTGATGAAATCTCTGGAGGTGATCCCATCATAAGAGGCCATAGAAGGTTTTGCATTAAGATACAATTTATGTCATAAATGACCACTGGGGCTATGAAAGAAAGACATGACTCTCCAGATGTCATACACTACTGTATTTTGGTTAAAATAGATTGCCACACGATTTCAAGCCATAAGTCATTATATACCTATAATTTACATGAAATTCATAACTAGCAATGAATAAAAGAACTAAAATAACCCATACTTAGTTTAGGCTACACTTTTTTCTCTTATTTAATTGCCCCGGGAAGTTAGAACTTCATGAGGGAATATATATGGCAATAAGATATGCTTTGTTATAATAACTTTCAATGAACTATAATAAAATTATCTGTTCTCTAATCCTTTGGTTAAGTCCCCCAAAGGAGAAATTTTAAGTCTCTCTTCCTCACTGTTTAAATGGAGGTGACACTCACCAAAAATAATTAATATAAAATAGATGGTGCAGTGCCTGGCACCACATAGTATATACTTAACAAATAATAATAATAATAATATCTATTATTAATAAACTTTCATAAAATTTGCATCTGAAAAGACTCAAAGCACAAAAATGTAAGGCTAGTTTTTTTTACTGCATGCAAGTTTTTCTTGTCCTTTAGCTATCTATTATACTAAATAGAAATTTGGCAATTTGGTAGTTTTATCAAAAGAAAAAAAATATATCTTTAGGTACAAATACTACTGACAATGCTACCAAAGCAAAACCTGATGAGGAGAAACTAGTTGCTGCAAAGGAGACAGCAATGATGATAAAGAAACAGAAATCTCATTAAGTTTTGTATACAGAAACAAACAATAAAAATTATAGGAATGGCTTGAAATATCATTTTCTCTCCTCTCATTAATGTTTCCTTGTACTATATGATTGCTGTTATTTATTCTATGGTCACTTAAACAAGACCAAAACTCATTCACATGTAGTACGGCTGCAGTTTTGAGACAGTCTCATTTTTGTGCTTGAAAAATGAAAATATCTGAAAATGCAGTTAAAGCAGTCTGCCATGTTAAAGTAAAATTACAATGCTATTCTTAAGGTTATCATAATAGAGCAAACAATAGGTCATAAAAAAGATCCATGGCCATGGCATAAAACTTATCAAATGCCACAATGGTTCTCTCTCTGATAGCTACATAAGCCAAACTTGAGGGATATTATGGCATGTTAGTAACTCTTGCAGCAACAAAAGTTCATTGTAAAGAATAAAGGCACTGAAACGACTGAGGTAATCAGTTTCATCCATCTCTCTGGGTAATTAGAATAATAAGCTCCATCCAGAGGTCACATATTGCCTAATGAAATACTTCATCTGAAGAAAAGGGTACAGTAATTCTTACCAGTTGAAGGAGAGGGTAGTATTAAACCAAGGCAATTACTGCAACCTGGCAGTGCTGTGAGATGATGGGTTTACTTTCCACACTGCAGGCTGGATAGACCAGTACACAGTGAGTGCCCAACAATTAGTCAAAGGATAAGTGAGCTGTATTAAAACAAATCATCCTTGCAAAGAGACCATGGTAGATTTCAAGAGTATCAAAATCAATACATTCAACAATTGAAACAGATATTGAGTGTCCCCTCATGATAGACTGACAGGTAGAAGGAAAAATACATCCTCAAACCTAACTTCATCCTTTTGTAATTGAAAAAAAAACCCAGATGTCTGAGGTTATGTGAGCACCTAAAGACACCAATGAATCATGAAGACAAGTGAAAACCAAGCTGAACATTTCCTAACTTTCAAGTTAGTGCTCTGGCTACTAACTCTGACACTATTTACCCAAAAGTTATGATACTAGATCTTTGTGACCTACCCTCTCTGTGCTAGCATCAGTAAAAATAATTCTGTAAGAAACAAAATAATCTCACAGTAACAGAACATAATTCCATTGTGGGATTTCAACCATTTTCTCCCTTTCCTAATCTCCAAACACATGCAGACGATAGTTTTCCAGTTCACAGCTGAGGAGACCTATTGCACTGTTAAACTGTATGATAATTTGGAACTTTGTTGCTAATTTCATCTTCTGAAATACTGGAATTTGAAGCATCTAACCCAAATAAATTAGTCCATATAATCTCCCTTCAGATTGTTTCCCCCTTTTTGCCAGCATAGATTTAAGTTCCACAAATTTTTACATAAAAGGGTACATTTGAAAAACTAGTACCTAGGATACTCACCACCCCATGCCATATCAATTTGTCAAAAATGTACCCTGTACTAAATGTGTGTGAAATCTAAAGATGGCTGTCATGGAAATAAATAAATTAATCAAGCTCTACTTGAATTAAATAATAATGTATTTAAGAACTATCATTAATATTTTAAAACTAATTTTCTAAGCCGACCTAAAAATAGGATGTGCTTTCTTACCCACCTACCTATCTATATTAAAATGTTAACTATACTAGCAAGGTGTTAAAACTTCCAACTATAAGCTGAAACCAATATTTAAGGGTTTCATATTCAGCTGAAGTAATATTTCTATAACTATATAGTTATGATCCAGGAGCTAACTGTGATATCTACAAAGCTAAAATGAAGAGTATAAACAAACTCTTTCAGTGGCCTCCTAGTTTGGAACCCAGGGATGCATAAGTTTTGAGAATAGGCATCTAAAAAAAAATCACCTATCATCTGGTCAGCAGATGGAAATGTTGCCTCTATATTGTGAGTCCTAAAATAGACACAATTAATTCATATGCTCTATCATGTGCAAGTAACATACCAAATATTTGAGGAGAAGGTTGTTGTTATAGAAAGAACATCTATCTGGTGGATGAATCTAGCAACCTGAGTTCTGGTTTTGTTTTTTTTATTTTTTTAATTTATTTTTGAGAGAGAGATCGCAAATGGGAGAAGGGCAGAGAGAGAGAGAGAGGGAGACACGGAATCGGAAGGAGTCTCCAGGCTCTGTCTGAGCTGTCAGCACAGAGCCCGATGCGGGGCTTGAACTCAGGAGCTGTGAGATCATGACCTGAGCTGAAGTCAGATGCTTAACCGATTGAGCCACCCAGGCACACCCAGCAACCTGAGTTATTATCTTATCTTAGTTCTATCCCCTCAGTTGGAAGTTCATTTTTTTAAGTGTTTGTTTATTTTTGAGAGAGAAACGGACAGTGTGCAAGTCGAGGGACGGGGGCAGAGAGAGAGGGATTCACCTAATCTGAGGCAGGCTCCAGGCTCTGATCTGTCAGCCCAGAGCCAGACATGGGGCTCAAACTCATGAAATTCAAGGTCATGCCCGAATCAAAGTTGGAGGCTTAACTGACTGAGCCACCCAGGACCCCAGAACTACATATTCTTATCTATAAAATCAAGTAGGTTATGTTTACTGGTCACCAAGGTCCATTTCAGTTCTGAACTTCTGGTACTCAGTGCTATTCACCAATACCTTCTGAAACACATGAATACCACAGAAGACAGTCTTGCATTGTGGAAAAGAAGTCTTGTTTCAGAAGATCTAGATTCTATTCCTGACACTTTCAGTACCCAGTTTTTATCAAGGTCCTTAATCTCTCCAAATTTTAGTTTTCTCATCTGTAAAATAGGGATATCATCATCTGTCTACTCCAAGTGCTCATTCTGGGGAACAAGATTTTGAAAATAAGATAATGTATTAAAACACTTTTAAAATGTTAAGGTGCTACCATAATGAACTAAAAAGGTATTAGTGTTTATTATAATATGATTGAATAATGTCAGAATTTATTCTGTCATTTAAATTCTATGGTATCATAAGAATGTTTTGGAAATACGGAAATAAAACAAATTTCTATCTGCAATCTGCCTTTCTATACATATATATGACTTAACTATCTCACTTAATAATTCTAAATTAAAATTTTTTCATATTTTTAAATGTTACTATTAATTCATATTTTATGTTGGAAATTATTATACTTGAACTCCATAAACAGTTGGTTTAAAGTCATAATTTCAAAAAATATATTTAAAAGGATATCTCTTTTTAAATAAACTTGAATGTTTAGGACGGATACAAATAATTGGTTTAAAATATGGACTTGAAACTCTATGCTTTATGTCACCTTGCATATAATCTTGATTACACCATTTCATTTTCTTATTGTAAGTTTCAAATTCCACTGAGCTTACATCATGAACTTTGATGGATGAGCTAGACTGTTGTGTCTGTCTGGGCAGGTGTGAGATAAATTGCTGGGCAGGCTATGATCTTTGGGCAAATTACTCTCCTTGACTACAATATATATCGATGAGATGTGTCAGTGTTCATATACACACTTGTCAGTTGCATTACCCAGGTGATGAAAATACAAGTTAAGAGACCGTCAAAATGAAGAGGGAGAAATCCACTGTGTCATAGGAAATTAGTAGAAGAACCATCACCTTAAGCTGAAAATATAATGAGGTAAAACCTTTGGTCAGTTTTGATAGGGAAAAAAATTCAAACCACTTAGTCAAGCATAAGTAATTATATTTTTTCATTTCCATCGAAAATTAGTTTTACTTAATACAAATGAAAGTGAACATGACAATAATTTAGGGTGTTTTAAGTGGTACAGAGCAGGTAAAAGGCTTATAATATCAATTCATTAAGTTTTGACCACTCATTCAAATTAAGAACTGCTTCGTTATTATTTTTGGTTTTATATTTTTTAAAAATTGATTTATTAGCTCTAGTAAAGAGACCTTTAGAATATATGAATATTTTATTCAGAACTATTTCAATAGATGTACCATCTATACACTTAGAAGTCAGGCACCATTACATAAGAAACACTGTGCATTACAATTGGAGATTTTTAGAAAAACAGACAAAAATATCTCCCCTAATTAAGTAATGAAGCTTTCCTTTTATAAAATAGTCCTGGAGTGTTTGACTCCTTAATGAAAGCATGAATTGATCTAGGTTTCAAGATACAGAGTATTAGACATGCAATACACAAAATATCTCTCTATTCAAGAAAAAAGCAAATTTCAGGAGGAAGCTAGATGATTCCCAATGATTTTGTGTTTTACCAAACTAACTTCTGATACCAGTGTACTCCCTAAAGCCTAAAAAGGTCCTCCTATTCCTCCTTTAGAAAAGGCTATTTCAGACTAGTGAATTTGTAGATGCACAAAGAAACAATTACTTATGAGCATGAGCATTAGGAGAGGAAATTAGAAAGCCCCAGAAAATTCTATAGCAATTGAGTGGAAAAATGCTTGGAATTCTTCAATAATTGCTTTAGCTATCCCCATTGTTACTGCTCAACAAATGGTGCATGTCCACATCCCCCATTTTGTTTCCCCCAGATAGACCTTTTTCCTAAACTTTGGTGAAAAATATCATCCTAAAAGGAAGCTCACTATCTCACAAAAATACATCATGCAAATATCACTTTCCTTATTTAGTATATTCTTTAATTCTGATACTCTAGTAAAAAAATATTTTTTACATTTTTCTAAAAATTGGATATTCTTTAACATTATAAATACCACTTCTCCAAATTTTAATAATTCAGATTTAAAGTTTATATTCAATTATATATGTTATATTTGTAAATTATATTAATGTTTTATATATATATGAAATTTATCTCAGTAAATAGAATAAAGATTCTAAATCTTTTGCTAATTTTAATCTGAAAAGAGCTGGACCTCATCTTAATTACATCAAGATTTCTACTGCATTAGAACCTTCATAAAACCTCAAGTTAGAATAATTTTATTTTAATGCTACATTAATCTTTTTATGACAAGCAGAACAATTTTTTTAATTAGTATAAAAGTTTAGCAAAGAGTAATACTTTTAAATTATAAGAGCATCCAGGGACACCTGGGTGGCTCAGCTGGTTAAGAGACCTACTCTTGATTTCTGCTCAGAACATCATCTCATGGTTTGTGGGATCTAGTCCCACACTGAGCTCTGGCTGACAGCACAAAGCCTGCTTGGGATTCTCTCTCTCTCCCTCTCTCTCTACCCCTCCCCTGCTCGTGTGTGCACACACACACTCTCTCTCTCAAAATAAATAACCACTTTATTTATTTTTTTAACTTTTAAAATGTTAAATGTTTTGAGAGTAGGGGGAGAGGCAGAGAGAGAGGGAAAGAAAGAATCCCAAGTAGGCTCTGTACTGTCAGCATGGAGTCCTTTGCAGAGCTTGAACTCATGAACCACGAGACCATGATCTGAGCCGAGATCATGACCTGAGCAAAATTAAGAGGTGGACGCTTACCCACTGAGGCACCCCAATGCCCCGTAAATAAATAAATAGTTTAAAAAATAAAATAAATTATAAGAGTATCTGAGGGGTCTCTGGGTGGCTCAGTCAGTTAAGTGACTGACTGTGGCTCAGGTAATGATCTCAGGGTTTATGAGTTCAAGCCCCACATGTGGCTCGGTGCTGACAGTTCATAGCCTGAATCCTGCTTCAGATTCTGTGTCTTCCTCTCTTTCTGCCCCTCCCCTACTCATGCTCTGCCTTTCTGGCTCTCTCAAAAATAAATGAACATTAAAAACAAGAGTATCTGATATGCAGTAAAAACACTGCTCTGAGAATAGTAATTTATCTTAAAGCATGAAGAAAGTTGATCCTAGCATTACACAAAGATTAGCAGGAGATATATACCCATTACCATCCCTGGTAATTCATACTCCATCACCTGGATGGATAGATAGATAGATAAGCAAAATAAAAATTCTCTTTTATTATGATCCTCCTACAAATATCTTCTATCACAAGGTTATAGAAACCTATGATATTATTTGGCATTGTTTGCCTCAGTGATAAGGTGATAATCAAGAATAATATAGCTGTTTCTGTCATGTAAAGCACCCCAAAATGAAAGCACACCTTTTTTGGAAAGTTTTAAAATTTTCTTATGTATAGTATAATGGTGATTTTTTTTTTTTCAGTTATTACAAGATTAACATTGTGTTTCATCTTGATCCCTATGTACAGCTCAAATTTGTCTTTGGCAGTACTCAGCTGAAAATCAAATTTGGTTTCCTTGGAAACATGCTAACAGAGCACTAAAAGACAAAGAACCCAAATGCTACATATAGAAATCTAGTTTCTTTTTGGCTAGCTAGTTGGGTAGGTGGGTGGGGGGATATAGTAATCTCAAGTTCAAATTAAATTTTATAAAGTAATGAATTCATCTAATTTATTTTTAAGAAAGTCTTAAGCTTCCAAGAAAGATTTTATTAGCTAAATACTTTAAATTGAGTACTGAATTTAATCAATTCCTTTGTGCAAAGTTTAATGTTTGCTTTTTTTGTTAAATTATAAAACACGGAATTGATTAGTGAGATCTACTAATGTCTATACTATTTGCTCTATAGTGATCCAACATCCCAAAAACTAGAAGAGCAAGCAGTGAGAAGTCAGGGAAATTTGAGGACTATAAAAATGGACTACATGCTGATAATTATCAAGAAACAATGAATACTTTACTGAGAATATTTTTTATAACAAGCAAAAGATGAGGTGGTCTGCTTTCAAATATCAAAACAAAATTTTCAATTTTCCTTAAAATGCTGTGATGAATCCGATAACCTATTAAGAAAAATATTGCTATAATCACTTGGAAATATTAATGTTTGCATTTGTCTCCTTTATTCATAAACTTTGGGGGGATAAAGATATTATAGGCTCTATCAATAAATGTACAATATTAACTAACATTATTTGCTATGTGTGATGTATATGATCATCCAACAATTTGGTAGATACTATTATTATCAGCAATTTATAGATAAAGCAGCTAAGATTTTAAAAGTATAAATTACTCCAAGTGACAAAATTACTAAATAGTTGACCTAGGATTAAAAATCACATTTACGTGCCCCTTCTCTCTCTCACTTTCTTTCAAAATAAATAAATAAACTTAAAAACAGTGGGGGAGAGGTGTCTGGGTGGCTCAGTCAGTTAAGTAGCTGGCTCTTGATTTTGGCTCAGGTCATGATCTCACAATTCATGATACCAAGCCCTGCATATCAAGCCACAGGTCATGATATCATGCTGTCAGTACAGAGCCTGGTTGGGATTCTCTCTCTTCCTCTCTTTCCGCCCCTTCCTCTCTCTCACTCTCTCTCTCAAGATAAATAAACTTTAGAGAAAAAAAAATCACACCTCCGTTCCAAACTTAACATCCCTTACAGACTTAGCTTTGTAAATCTAGAATGTACCAAATGTAAATGTGTATGTGTATTGCATATGTGGACCTAGTATCTTTGATTAAGTAGAGGAAAACAATAAACCCTATGAAAAATAATTATTTGTGGGATATCCTGGGAGTACTGTCTTAACAATTTTGAAGTTAAATAAAGGGAAATGTACAGATTTATTTTTAAAAAAATTTTTAATGTTTATTTAATTTTGAGAGAGAGACAGAGAGAGAGAGCAAGGGAGGGGCAAATAGAAGAAGACACAATCCAAAGCAGGCTCCAAGCTTTGAGCTGTCAGCACAGAGCCTGATGCAGGGCTCATACTCATGACTGTGAGATGACCTGAGCCAAAGTTGGATGCTCAACCCACTGGGCCACCCAGGCACCCCACAACTTTACTTTAAAAAAATAATGCTTAAACCAAATTACAAAGAACTTGCAAAACCAACATTGCTTGGATGTATCCATACATTTTCTAGTGTCTGTTTTTTTAATGTCTGCATACTAAAAATGATATATAGCTAGGTGAATTACGAAATGACTAAAATCATTTCTGAGTTCAGAGAACTTCTAATTGTCTGTTCCTTGTTGTGCAAAGGAGAAGCAACACTTTCACATTCAATTTCTACCCTGTTGCATATCTTTCCTCTTAATCTACTAAATCTTTCCATATTCCTCAATATCAGCTAACCCCAATCTCTATCTGGATAAAAAAGAAAAAGCAAAGCAAAGGAGTACCACATTTTCAATCTGAAAGATAATGTATCACTCTTAATGACCATTAAGTAAGCTTATCACATTATTTTCCCTCAAGTCAGATATTTTACATAACTACATATGAGGAAGTCCTGCAAAAATCTAAAGAGACCATGTTGTGGGTCATTCGCGTTGCAGAACTTGCAGTGGCCCGTACATTCAGATTATGTAATTTCTAGCAACTGCAGCAAGGGTGGGATGCATACATGAAACATATATATCTCTGAGGTTATGGTGAGGTTATGGAGTGTAATTTCATTCAGTCTAGCAGTCTGATTGCAAAGTTATTTCAGAATCTAGAATGCTAAAATGTTTATGGTCAGTCACTTTCTTCTAAAGAATCACAACTTTTGTCTTTCAGGAATGAGTAAAAAATATACATAAATCTATCAATTTATAGTCAGCTGAAGACAAGGTGAAAGTTAACAATGTTGAAATAAAAATTCTATGATTCTAGAAATCTATGACAAAAATAGAATGCTCTTTTTACCTTTTATTTCTCTGATTTTTTTGTTATAAAATTTATTTTTTAATTTTTAAAATTTTTTATTTTAGAGAGAGAGAGCATGAGCAGGGGATAAGGGCAGAGGGAGAGACAGAGAGAGTGTCTCAGCACAGAGCCCAACGCGGGACTCAATCCCAAGACTTTGAGATCATGACCTGAGCAGAAATCAAGAATTGGACACTTAATGGACTGAGTAACCCAGGCACCCCTCTGATATTCATATTTGAAGATCTGCAGTTGATTTTAGTATACAATGTAGTGATTAAATCTCAAAGTACTTTAGGATTCCATTTTTTTTAATGCACTTAAATAATTATATGAATAGTGCATTCATAAAGACAATGCTCTCTAACAAGTATTCAGAATCCTGGAATTCTGGTAGGACATAGAATGAGGAAGCAAAAGAGAGTCTGACTCTGACCAGGAAAAACAAAAAACAAAAAACACTGACATTCTGAGGTAGATGTCTTTGAACTTCCACTCATTTCCTTGGAAAACGAGACTATGCCTGGCCCTAACTCATAATTTTGGTAGGAAACAAAAGAGATGATAGTCATACTCTCATATGGTTACTATCTATCTCTAAAGAAAACTCTCTTATCTGATATTTAGGCTGAGAAGGCTTAGCATATTGCATAGTTAATAATATTCTAGACTGTATTTTGGGAGTTGAAACTCAGCTATAGTATTAACTAGCTTTGTGACTTCAGCAAAATGACTTTAGACAAGCCATTTCAAAGTCTGTATCTCAGCCACCTCTTAAGTAAAATTAAGGGTTTGGAATGGACAATTTCTAAAGCCCCTTTCAACAGACATAAAAATGCCAGTAGCAAGTCATTTAAGGCACACAAAAGACATTCTTTGCTTTCCTTTTCATATTAATTTTCCTTCCACAGGGAACCAACAGTAAATTCCAGCATCTATAGCAGGCATCAGCCAAATCTTGAAAATAGAAAATAGGAAAATAATAGCAGTCTACAGCAATGTGGAAACCTGATCTTACACTTTGAAGTACTTTAAAAGGGCCTCCTTTTAAAAAAAATACAACAGCAGTGTTCTTTGTTTCATAATACTTAACTCTGAAGTATTTGCTACATATTGTTGGAGTAAGAAGAAATCTCTCTTGCTGATGACTGTTTCCATGATTTTTAAAAGTGATTTTCCAGTGATTTTCAAAAATACTTTCAGTAATCACAAAGAACATATACCATGCAATTCAAGACTGTGATAGCATATGTGTTCTTCGCTATTTAGCAAGAAACATACAAAAATATTACAATAATTTAGCATTATTTGGCTAATTCCAGTTACCTAAGACATTTAGACATACATGATCCAGTGAAATACTGAAAACTAGGATCATAAGTTAAAATGATGGTCTTTCTTTCAATAAAATACCTTTTTATTCCCTTCTTTGTCTTTTCATCTGCTTCCCAGTAGCGAGAATTGCATGAGTTTGACTATGAGCTTCCTCACAAGGTTTGATGCTAATGATTATAATACTTGATACAAGACTATAATTCTCCATGTCCTCTTGAGGTAAGATTACAACTCTAAAATTCTGTGGCAAAAATATTTTTCACATATCTACTGATGACACATATTCCAGGAATAAAAAATACTCACATTTTTAAGTGGATAACCCCATAAAAAGTCATATATATACATACATATCTATGCATTTCATATATTTCCAATCATATATAGAGTCATGATCTAGAGATGATTTTTTTTTTCATTTTAAAGATGAAAAATGTGAGCAGTAATATATTACTTCTATGGCACATTTTAGCAGTTTGTTTCATCTGTGAAGTCCAAAACTCCCATATGGGGCTTGTGTCTGGGTGTATTGGGGTTGGGGGGACATTGCTGCCAACAGACTTTAAACATCTTCCTCAGTTTAAGCTCATTTGCAAAATAAAGAACAATGCTTTAAACATTTCTTCCATCCTGGCATTGGCTTTTTTCTTACTACCGCCCTACATGAATTATTTAAGGCCATGTTGATGGCTGAAAAAGGAATATTAAAGAACCTAGGCTTTCCTGTTCGTGATAGTGAAAACTCATTAAAATTAATTAACTCTTTCAAAATGCTCTTAGGCACATGAGCAGTTATATAACCATCTTTATTATTAGATTATTAGAATAAAAAAAGACACACAGCTAGTACATTGAAATTTGAGGTACAGTGTCTCATCACATGGTTTCTGTTCATAAACCATGAACTTTGATAGTAATAAGGCTTTTGTGTCATGAGAAAACATGACTGTCAAAACTCAGAAAGAAGTTTTGCTTCTCAAGAGCAAGCTTCTCTTTTATTTTTGTTTTCTTGCTTTGCTTTGCACAAGGCATTTAAAATCTGAGTAGAAAATAAATTGCATACATTCGTTGTGCAATCATATGAACTTTAATTTGCTGAAGGATTCATATTTAATATTGATACAAAGTTAAGACTGTGATAAACTAGAACTTGAGTGTATTACAAAGCTTTCATAGAATGCTAAGAAATGCACTGGAAACATTTCAAAAATATGCATCATGGCAAGGTTAGTTTCCCACTACTGAAGGGATTAAAACATATTCATATCTGAAAATAATCTAGTGAATTGTAGTGAAGGACTTATATAAACTCTTAACGACATTTAGATCCGTACTTCTGCTATGATGTTTCTATAAATCTCAAGTGACTGCTGGTATTCTATCTTTAAATAATAGAATTCCTCTGAACTTTCTTTTCCTCTGCATTAGCTGTGATAAGAACCTCTCTAAAATGAATTAGGAGTGAAACCAACCAGTCACTTCTCATAAAGGTTCATGTTAGTAGATTACATCATTTAATCATTAAATGTTATAGGTTTGTTCAATCCCATAACATTGAATAAAAAAATTGTACAACAAATATTGGAGATGAGCTGCCTTCTTATATTGCCCTTGAAAGTTATTTTGATGAGCTCATTATACTCAAAATAACAAGTTTTCTTGTTGATTGTGTCACTATACTTTGTCACTGATTCAGTAATTTTCTTCAACCATGGAGACAAATCTTATTAAACTACATGTAATTTTGAATTAGTGAAATGTATAAATTGCAAAATATATTAAAGAAATATTTTGCATCTAATACTCAAAGGCTATGTAAGCAATGTTACAGACATTGTAGTAGAAACTTCTAACACTAATTTTTCATTTGTATTCTCAACAATCCTGTCAATACCATCCATATTTTAGAGATGAGGAGATTAACTCAGAGAAGTTAAGTAACCTAGATAGGGTCACTCAGCATAAAGTAGAGCCAGAATTTTCTTATTCCAACAGCTCAGGAATTTTGATCTATACCATGTTGTAGTACTGACTTTCTCATAAATGTTCCATGTTATGGTATATCTGTCAAGTGACCTGGATGTTAAAGATATTTTATAAGAGAAGATAAAAATAATTTATATAAGAAATACAAATAAATTTAAGTCCTCTCGAGTAAAGTAATATTTAGAGATGGAAATTCTTCCATTAAAGCAGTTAGAAATAGAAATCAAAGCTCATTTCAGGGGGGTGATAGGAAGCTATCTTATTGAAAACCAGCAAGAATTTGACTTGATTGTACTGAAATGATACAGGGACACATATTTTACATAACAGAACCTTAATTTTTTAATAGTTTTATTGAGGTATAATTTACATAGCATAACATTCACCCACTGCAATATACAAATCCATGATTTTAAGTAAATTTATAGGGTTGTGAATCCATCTCCACAATCCTGATTTATATTTCCATAAGCCCTTCATAATTCCTTGGAGTCTCATTTGCAATCAGTCCTGTTCCTACCCACAACCTTATGCAACCACTAATTTATTTCTCTATAAATTTGTATTTTTTGAACACTTCCTATAAATACAATGGTTGTGTTTCCCCTCATTCATATGTTGAAGCTTTAACCGCACAGCCAGTATTTGATTATGGGGCCTTTAAAGAAGCAATTCAGGTTAATGAAGTCATAAACTCATGGTCATAATTATGTAGAATTAGTATTATTTTTTAATTAAATTTTATTTTTTATTTATTTTTATTATTTTTAATTTTTTTATTTATTTTTGATAGAGAGAGAGAGAGAGAGAGACAGTGTGAATGGGGGAGGGTGAGAGAGAGGGGAGGACACAGAATCCAAAGACAGGCTCCAGGCTCTGAACTAGCTGTCAGCACAGAGCCTGACACGGGGCTCGAACCCACCAGCTGTGAGATCATGACCTGAGCTGAAGTCGGACACTCAACTGACTGAGCCACCCAGGTGCTCCATATTAAATTTTTAATGTTTATTTATTTATTTTGAGAGAGAGTAAGAGAGAGTGAGCAGGGGAGGGGCAGAGAAAGAATCCCAAGCAGGCTCCACACCATCAGTGCAGAGCCCAATGTGGGGCTTGAACTCATGAACTGTGAGACCATGACCTGAGCTGAAACCAAGAATTGAACATTTAATTGACTGAGCCACCCTGGTTCCCCAGAATTAGGTTCATATAAGAAAAGACACCAAACCATCAACAAAATGAAAAGGCAACCTACTGAATGGGGGGAAATATTTGCAAATCGTGTATATAATAAGGAGTTAATATTCAAAATATATAAAGAACTCATATAACTCAACACCAAAAAAACCAAACAATCCAATTGAAAATGAGTAATGGATATGTGAAAACATTTTACCAAGGGCATTCAAATAGCTAACAGGTACATGAAAAGGTGCTTAAGATCACTAACCATTGGGGAAATGTAAATCAAAACCACAATGAGATATCACTTCATACCTATTAGAATGACTGTTCAAAAAGACAAGAAATGACAAGTGTTGGCAATGATGTGGAGGAAAGGGAACCTTTGTGCACTGTTAGTGGGAATATAAATTAGTGTAGCCACTGTGGAAACTAGTATGGTGTTTCCTCAAAAAATTAAAAATAGAACTACTATACTATAGTAGTATAGTACTACTATATGATCCAGCAATTCCATTTCTGGATATTTATCCACCCAAAATGAAAATACTAATTGAAAAAGATTTTTGCATCCCCATGTTCAGAGTAGCATTAATTCATTAATTACCATAACCATGACATGGAATTAACCTAATATCAGTGGATGAATGGATAAAGAAGATGTGATGTATATATATATATATATATATATGTATATATATACACACACACACATACACATACACATATACATACAGTGGAACATTTCAGCCTTAACAAAATGAAATCTTTCTCTGTGATACCATGGATAGACCTTGAGGGCATTATGCTAAGTAAAATAAGTCAGACAGAAAACCATAAAAACTATATGATCTCACTCTTATGTGGAATCTAAAACAAAAAACAGACATATACACATTCATACACACACATGAACTCATGAATATAGAGAACAGACTGGTGGTTGCTTGAGGTAGGGGGTGGACAGTGAATGAAATGAAAGAAAGGAGTCAAAATGTATATACTTTTAGTTATAAGATGAATTAAATCATGGGGATATAGAGTATGTTGACTATAGTTAATAATATTGAATTACTTATTTGAAAGTAGTTAGGACAGTAGATCCTGAAAGTTCTCAACACAAGGAAAAAACTTTGTAACTAGGTATCGTGGTGGATGTTAACTGGTGACCACTTTACAGTACAGTAAAACCTTGGATGGAGAGTAACTTGGTCTGCAAGTGTTCCATAAGACGAGCAAACATTTTGAATAAATTTTAACTTGATAAATGAGCAATGTCTTGCAATACAAGTAGTATGTGATGTCAAACATCACATGATCACAACTGAGCCAATGGTTCTTGAAATTCACTTTGATATACAAGTACTTTGGACTACAAGCATGTTTCCAGAATGAATTATGATCACAAACCAATGTTTTATGGTATATGCAAATATCAAATCACTACATTGTACACCTGAAACTAATACAATGTTATGCCAATTATATCTCACAAGAGAGCTCACTTCCTCTCTTTCTCTATGTACATGTACATAGGAAAGTCCATGTGAGCACACAGTAAAAAGGGAGCCTTATGTCATCCAAGGGAAGAGCTCTTGCCAGAAACTAATCTTGATCTTTGGACTTCTAAGCCTCCAAAACTGTGAGAAAATATCTGTGGTTTAAGTCACTCAGTCTGTGGAATTTTTCAAATAAATATAACATGTATTATTTATTTGGTCTTATAAAAGCAGCAAATGATCACTGTAAGAGAATGTGGAAAAGGAAAAAACAAAAAAAATATTTTGCGTGTAGTCTCACATTCAGACATAAACATTGTTAATATTTAAGTACACTTTTTCTCAATTTTGGTATATATATTTATTGAGGCATAGTTGACATACAATATTACATTAGTTTCAGGTATACAGTATAGTGACTTAACAAATCTACATCACAAGTGTACCATCTGTCACCATACAACGCTATTACAATGCTATTGACTATATTCCTTATGCTGTACCTTTCATCACTGTAGCTCACTCACTCCATAACTGGAAGCTTGTATCTCCCACTCCACTTCACCCATTATGCCCATATCCCCCAAACCCCCTACCCTCTGGTAACCATTCATTAGTTCTGTGTATTTATAAGTCTCTTTCTGCTTTTGGTTTTATTGTTTGTCTCAGTTTTTACATTCCACATATAAATGAAAGCCTGAGCAGACTAATATATACCAACAATTTATTCAGGGCCACTAAAGGGACAGTTGAGGGCTTTCAAGGTATCAAAGTTCCAGGGAAGAACCTTTCTTCACTGAAGATTTCTCAAAAAAACCAGTGGAGGTTTGGATTATGGAACGTCCTCTGAAATATGAGTAACTAGACTATATCATATGTTTTCTTATGTTTCTTTCATAAATTTTAATTGTAAAGAATAACAAGCAGTCTTGGATTGAAGAGATGATGATACTGAAGTTGGAGAACAGAATATAATGAGTTAAAAGGCTAAAATAAATTGCTGATGCCATATCTGCAGTTGTGGTCCATTTGTAGATTTTTTTTAAATTATCTTTTTCTCACAGGCATCCAACTAACTAATTATATGCAAACAATAAGAATCAAGCTTCTGCCAAAAGAATTAACTCTGTAGCCAATAGCAACTGACTTTGGCAGGACAGATGTATTCATTAGCATTAAAAACACTTAATTTTTTTTTATTCCTGAATTAAATACTTGTAACTAATTTCCAAAAGGGACAACTGAAGATATGAAGAGAGAAGACAAGTGACCCTGGGCAAAGTATTTCATTCTTATTATTGGAAAAATAAAGCCTAACTTTATTATTTTAAGAATTGGAATTCATAAAGAGAAAATAATGTGTTTTTTTTTTAAGCTGCACTGCTTTCATGAGATACAGTGGGACTTAGTAATGATGTTTTTGAAATAAAAAGTTTTTGGATCTAAGGAAAGTTCTCTGGAGTACATATGGATTGGACTAGATATTCAAGAGTAAAATTAAAAGAGTAGTCAGTTGAAGTGAATACTTTGAAAGCACTTGCTGGCAAAGTATAAAAGTCTAAAATGAATGTGACACTGGCACATATTCAAAAGCAAGGTATTTTTTATAATTCAATAATAATTAAAGTACAGAAGAAAGTAAGGAAAAGAAAATAATCTGAATTTGAACTATTTCCATCAAGAGTACTATGGCTCCAAACTCTCACTCAGCCGTGTAATTTAGATTCTGATACTATCCAGTTTGTAAAAATAGTTTTTACATATCAAGCACACTCACACCATTAACTTCTACACACAGTATCCAATTTATTTATCTAGTAAATCCTCCTGAAAAAATCTTGCTGTCTGCATTTTTTTGGCCTGTTTCTTAGAAATGAGAAAACCAAGGAAAATATTGAAATGAGAGAAACTGTTACCATTCTCTAGTCATAGCACAATGGAAGTGAAGATAAATGGAACCTACTAGAAATGTGTGTAGTTATTTTGCACCCCCACCCCTGTCCTCAGCCCATGCTTTAATTCTGATATCTCTCAGTAAAGTATCTAAAACAAACATGCTAAATCTCCAGTCATGTGAAATGGAATATGACAACCCAGCATGAGAAACAGTGGAAAGACAAAACATGGCTTTAGTGTTCACCACCTTGTGCTGAATGTTATAACAAAACTCTACTCTGGGTATACTGGTTCCAGACCAAATCAACATTATAAACTAATTGCTTTGTTTCTGATTACTCTAAGGGAAATTCAAAGAATATAAATACAGAACAGTAACAAGCACAAGAAATGAAAGCTGCTGCCTAGAGACTTTCTTTCTGCCATGATACCTTAGTAACTGTCAAAGAAGTCCTCTGTGGACAGTAATCTAAGTGCTGCTGATGCTCATCTTACTTAGATTGTTCTTAAATTTATACAGGGCTCCAGGTGCAAAGCACTTCACAAACATTAGTTGGAATCACTGTGCTTCCCAGTGAACTGTGATTTCTTCTTTGTAACTTCTTTTATAGCAAACATACCAACCAAAAGTTCCTGTCAGATCTTAATCCTCACAAACCATTCCTCTTTTTAAGAGAATCTTTTGAAAATTTAAACAGATATATTCTATAATCAAAGATTCAAAATGAACTTAATGGACATTAAGACAAAATAGAGGGAAAATAATCTGGATATAATAATTACAGTCCAAAAGAAAGTTATAGACATCTATATCTTAATGAAGAGCTCAACCAACAAATGAAATTAATAAACTTTCCTGTCTTTTTCCATAAAGTTTATCATATTATATGAGAGCTTAAATGATACTCTAAAGAAAGGTATTTCCTTTCTCCTATGTCATACATGTCAGATATTTAGAAATAATTTTCAAGGTACACATGCCATATCACATTTAATGATAACATATATGTGGGCTTGCATTTTGAATTTCCAATAATTTATATGCAAAGTACACATTCATATTAAAAAAAAACCTTACATGCCAATTGCCTTAAAGTACAAAACATATCAACATACATTTTGAAGTTTTTTCTTAGAATGAGAGAGAGTGTGAGTGAGAGAGAGGGACAAAGGGGCAGAGGGACAGAGGGAGAGAGAGTCCCAAGCAGATTCCATGCTCAGTGTGGAGGCTGATGCAGGCCTTGATCCCACCACCCTTGGATCATGAACTGAGCTGAAATCAAGAGTCAGATGCTCAACTGACCATCCAGGAGCCCAAATTTTGAATTTTGTCTCAAATTTTGACATAAATCTTGATACAAAATTTGACACAAATTTTGAATATTTAAAAAAATTAATGTTTATTATTTATTTTTGAGAGAGAGAGAGAGAGAGAGAGAGAGCAAGCAGGGGACGGTCAGAGGGAGAGGAATACAGAATCCTAAGCAGGCTCCATGCCATCAGCACAGAACCCAATGTGAGGCTTGAACCCATGAATCATGAGATCATGACTTGAATGGAAGTCAAGAGTCATATGCTTAACTGACTGAGCCATCCAGGCACCCCTGAAGATTTTTAAGGAACATTTCATAGAAGTAAATAATTAGTATTTTTATAAACTTTTATATAATATAAAAATATGTGTAATGTAATTATTATAGCTTTTTAAGGTTAATATTTAAAATGTCTGATAAAAATGTATATCATATTTCCTTTGTGAACATTCTAAGTGGAGGTACAAGTTTCATTTTATATGAATGTGTGTGTTTATGTATACAACTATATTTACACCCTTCTTCAGAATATCTCTTTAATAAAAGAGCAGAATCACACATCAATTGGCATACAGGAAACCGGTATTTCATATATGATTAATCTAGGACTATGGATTAAAAATGTATTACATTGCAAGAATTTTCTTATAGATAAAATGACAAATAATTTACTTTCAGCTGTGTTTTTTTAAAAAACATCTGTTCAAAAATATAGAAAAAATATATTAACATCTACTTATGTCCTTTCATTGCAGAATTCAAAAAGCTTTATTTTATATTAGCTATTCAATCTAATAGAGTTTTGTTGTTGTTTTTTCTGGAATAGAAAAAGTTTCTAGAAATCACTAAGGTAGAAGGATTTCATTTTTATGTGTTTCTAAGACATATGAAATTATGTATAATAATAGAACATCTTAACTTTGTATATAGACTGAATTGTGAATGAGACCTAATCCTTAAAACTTAACTTTACACTAGTATTTCCCAAAATATGTGCCATTGAAAATCTACTTCCATTTTGAAAGTACTGGTCTAAACAAATTTAAGCAGGCATTTATTCATTTTTATTTTTTTATTTTCTGGAGAGAGAGAGAGAGAGAGCACAAATGTGGGAAAGAGGCAGAGGGAGAGAGAGAGGGAGAGAATCCCAAGCAGACTCCATGCTGAGCACAGAGCTCAATCCCACAACCCTGTGTCATGACCTGAGCCCAAATCAAGAGATAGATGCTCGACTGAGCCACCCAGGTGCCGCACCCTCCTTTTTTTTAGCAGGCATTGTTTAAAATATAATTTACTGACAAGTTAGCTAACATACAGTGTATACAGTGTGCTCTTGGCTTCAGGGGTAGATTCCTGTGGTTCATCGCTTACATACAACACCCAGTGCTCATCCGAACAAGTGCCCTCCTCAATGTTCATCACCCATTTTCCCTTCGCCCCATCAAACCTCAGTTTGTTCTCCGTATTTAGGGGTCTCTTATGGTTTGCCTCCCTCTCTGTTTGAATCTATTTTTCCCCTTCCCTTCCCCCATGATCTTCTGTTAAATTTCTCAAGTTCCACATATGAGTGAAAACATATGGTATCTGTCTTTCTCTGACTCAGCAGACATTTTTAAGTTACAGTTTTTATGTATTTGTTTGTTTATTTATTTATTTAAGAGAGAAAGAGAGAGAGAGTGCATGAGCAGGAGAGAGGCAGGGAGAGAAGGAGAGATAGAATCCCAAGCAGGCTCCACTCCCAGCTCTGAGCTCTACACGGGGCTTGATCTCATAATCATGAGCCGAAATCAAGAGTGAGATACTTAACCAACTGAGCCAACCAGGTGCCCCAAATCACAGCATTTCAAAGTCTCTGGTTAAATAATATGCTTTGTGACTAACTAATAATATTGTATATGATATGCAGCCTTTTCAGAAACTAACTGACTCTAGATTCACCTTGTATCGTTCACAAAACAGTCTGAAGTCATTACTGTGCTGTAGAGTCTACTTTGAGAATGTAACTGTAGGCTTTCATGATTAAGAATTTTAGAAGTAAAAACAGAGTTTTAGAAGTAATCATATGGGGGCGCCTGGGTGGCTCAGTCGGTTAAGTGTCTGACTTCAGCTCAGGTCATGGTCTCACGGTTCATGGGTTTGAGCCCCGCATCGGGCTCTGTGCTAACAGCTCAGAGCCTGGAGCCTGGAGCCTGCTTCAGATTCTGTGTCTCCCTCTCTCTGCCCCTCCCCCACTCATGCTCTGTTTCTCTCTGTCTCAATAATAAATAAAAACAAAAAAAATTTAAAAAAGCAGTAATTATAATAATGTTGCCATGAACTCACAATTTTGAGTATAAAAATATAAAGATGTAAAAAAAGTTAAATGCAATGTTTAAATCAGGCTTGCTATATAATTTTTTAAAGTGTATATTTTCTAGTTCTTCCAATTTAAATTCTAAAAGTAATATCACCCTATCATGATAAGTACCTTTAGTGGCCAGGTATTACCCACTTCTACCATTTTCCATTAAAGGAAACTAGAGATTGTTGGAGAAATGGCTCATCATAGATTTTGGGCAGGGATAGTACAAGGCAAGTCTCAAAAGTCTTATGCCAAAAAGCAAGGAAGCTGTCAAAGATTGATATGGCCATGTCAAAAAATCTTAGGATAAAACTTGAAAGAGTTCTTTCTTACCAAAGTTGTAACAGTCTGAGCATCTAACACAAATGATTTTAATTGATGGAGATCATTGATTCTATGAAATTTGATCAATATATAAAAATACTGCAAAAGAAAAACACCAAAAACATTTATTATTACCATTTGAGGCAGCTATTACACAACTCCATGAAAATTATTATTAGAGAAAAATTAAACACATAATCTGCCTTTTAATAGAATCTATTTTTCACTGTTAACCAGTTTACCTTTATATAAGAATATCTGCTAATAAAGGCAGAATAAAAGTTAAAATTAGAAAATTATCAGCCTACAGTCTTTAGTAAAACTAGTGAATCAGGCAAGAATCATCAGTTATCATTAAAACTACTAGGTAAATGGTTAATGGATGTTATTTGTGCTGATCACCACTATTTCTGTTTCTTCTTTGTTAAAATGCCTGGTAGTCATATCTTTCCCAGTCTCCTTGAAGTGAGGCATAGTCATGTGATTTGCGTTAGTCAGTGATATATGAATGGAAGAAAGATGTGTTACTTATGGGCAGAAACATTTAAGAGTCATTCCATATTTGTCCATTTCACTCTTTACCTGCCTTGGTGATTATAAAGAGTGTATTAATATGCAAATGTAATTCTGAGTAATGACACAGTGAAGAGTTGCAGGGTTTGAATGAATAGGGAATAATTTTTTGTCATTTTCAGCCACTAAGATTTTGGAATCTTTTTTACTGCAGTGTAACCTAGTCTTTTGTGACTATTTTATAATGGGGAATTGAATACTTGATTGTGTAAAACTAACATCATGGACATAATTTTCTGGTAACAAGAGAAACATAACTGCACAATGAAGAGATCAGAATGTCATTATCCTCATGAAATGATCAATCTTAGATTTACTGACAATATTTCAACTAGGTGAGAAGTGTCTCTGATGGAATGCAATATGATGTATATATCATCCATGTTGTACTCTAGCCAAAAAAGCTTAATAGTAATGTGTGATCAGACCTTTGGAATTTAGCTTCCAGTTCACAAGTTTTCAGGGGATAGAGGAATATGCTAAATGAGACTACATATCTAGAAAATAAAACTAATGACAGGACAATTGGCCTATTCTCTTCACCAAATTAGTGTTGCAGGGAAAAACAAAAAAATAAAAACCACAATAAGTTCTCAACATAAAGATGCTTAACCAAATGCAAAGTGTAGTCCCAAATTGAGTCCAGGTTTACAATTAGGAAAGTCTGAATATGAAATAGATATTAGCTAATATGGTATTATTAATAATTCTGTTAGACGTGAAATTATTTTGAGTATTTAGAAATGAATTTTTATTTTTATTATTTATTTATTTATGTTTGTTTTTGAGAGAGAGCGTGAGTGGGGGAGGGGCAGAGAGAGAGGGAGAGACAGAATCTGAGGAAGGTTCCATGTTCTGAGCTGTCAGCACAGAGCCAGAAGTGGTGCTCAAACTCACAAACCCTGAAATCATGACCTGAGCTGAAGTCGGATGCTCAACTGACTGAGTCACCCAGGCGCCTCTATAGTTTTATTTTTAAAATATTCATTCTAAAGTATTTAGAAGTGAAGTCATTTACTTTTAAATGTGCCAACACATTTTTAAAAGTCTATAAATGTCTGATACAAGTTCAATACATGGCAACAAGTATCATTTTAGAGATTTGAAACATAAAAATTTGTAATTAACTAAAAGTTGAAAAGGCAAAAAAAAGATGAAGGTTTAAACAGATAATTTATAATTACACATAAATTAATTTTAAACTAGACTTCTAGTTTAAGGTTCTACAAATTGAACTTTTAATCATTTTATAGTGGATCTCATTTCTCCATATCCTTGTCCTATTTTCTTTATTTAATTATTGTCAGACCATTGAACCAGTTACTACTCAGACTCATCAGCTCCACTGCCTGATGCTGTTTACTGCCAAATGAAAATCAACAGAATTGACCATTATTATCTATTCTAAAGAATGTAAGTATTTGTCTTTAAATTTCCCGTTTCATTGGTCTTGGAATGTTTCTTATACTATATTGGGAATTTCCTTTCTTTTATAAATAATATGATACATCATGAGGTCTTATTTTATCAACTGAGCCTATTTATACCATCATTACTCTTGCTCTCTGGTTTCCAGCGGCATAGCCTCCTTTCATTTCCTAGGATAAGCTGGGCTCCCACTTATCAGATATGTTAGTTATACGGATTTCTCTGATTGACATTTTTTCTTTTCAAACTCAAAAATTACTTTTTCAGGAAAATTTTCCCAGATACTTCTGACTAAGTCAGTATTCCCCAGAGCCCTATGTAAATTCTAACAGTACTTTATACTTTGTCTTAGAACCTTAGTGTAGTTTGTATTGATACCTATATTTTTAAGATATCTATCTGCCATTCACTCTTAGATCCTTGAAGATGATAATCATTCCTTTTTTGTTTACTGCTATATCCTCTGCCACTAAAACAATGTCCAGCAACTAGAATGTGTTTAATAAAGATTTGCCTAATGGGTTTTTTTGAGTTTTTGCATGTAAAGTAGCATGATATGGTGAAACACAAGGCAAGTACACCTTATTACGTTGTTCATTGTTATATCCCTGGATATATAGAGATACTGAGTAAATATTTTTTATAAGAATGAATGAGATTGGAGCTTAGTCTGAGTCCTACTTCAGCTACATACATGTTGCAATCTTGATTTTCAGTTTTATGGATAGTAGTTAATTACCTATAAAATGAGTTGTTTAAAGGAGGACTTTTAAGAATACTTTTAGCACTATAAAGATGTAAAATTAGGATACATAGTTATTTACCTGGCCATTGCCATTACTACCTTTGATGCTAGTAATAGAATAACCTTTTGAGAACAATCAATCATTTTGGATCATGAAATATTTATTTAAAAAGTGCATAGTGCCTTCATTTCCAATTGGTATTTCTATAAGGCTTTTTAAGAACTGAACAAGTTAATTTTCACATTTATATGGAAGAAAAAAGGGCAAGAACAGTCAAGATATTCTCACAAAAGAATTAAATAGGAACCATGAACTACCAAATAGGAAATCCTATTTTAACGACATAAGGCTACCACCCAGGGGGGAAGGGGTGTGTGTGAAGAATATAAAGACATAAGACTAAAACAGTGTTGTGTTTTTACACTGATGGACAAATAGACTGAAGAATAGAATTGAGAGCCCAGAAACTAACCTATACATATACAGAAACTTGATATATGATAGTTTAATTATATATCATTAGGGAAGGATGGAATTATCAATAAATTAGGCAGAATATTAGAAAGTACACCCCCTAACTAAATCATCACAATCATTATCAGCATCAGCATCATAATCATCATGGTAGATTCAATATTTAAGCTTTAAAGGAAAAATTACAAAGATTTAAATGTTAAAGGAAAAATTACAAAAATTACAAAAAAATTACAAAAGTATTGTCTCAGGATATGGAAGAATTTCTTACAACTCTAAAGCACTAAACATAAAGAAAGAAATTACTAAACTAGATTACACTAAAATGAAAAACTGCTCATTAAAAGATATAATAAAACAAGTGGAAATCAAAATCAAAATCTGGGAGAAGATATTTCCAATGCATGTAACTTACAATAAGTTCATGACCAGAATAAATGTCTCCTATGATTCAGTAAAAAAGACAAACTATCCAATAAAAAAAGTTCTTTTTAACTTGGCAATGATTTTAGGAGGCACTTAGAAAACATACGTACAAACATCTAGAAAACCCATACTGCCAATATGTGAAACCATTCGATTTCATTAGTAATCAGAGAAAGGCACATAATTTAAACCACAGTTAGGCAGTATTTGCACATATCAGATTAGCAAAAATGAAAACTATCAAGTTTGATATAGGATTAAATTAAAGAGAATTGTCACACATGGCTCCAGGAATCAAGACTACATGAGTCCACTTAGCTTAACTATCAGCACTGAAAACTATGTGTCAACATAACCATTTATACCAGAAAAATTTAACTTATGAAGATAAACCATTAAACTAATAAATAACTTCACTGTTTGTATCAAGAAATTTCTACAAAATAATATATCCAGAGGAATAACTTACTCTGCTTTGCAAACATCTCACTTTTCTGGCAATATTTTGCTCACTTGGACAAATAGCTCATTTATCAGTCTTCCCTTTATCACGTACACCAAGTCCTATTGTCATTAATTTTTCCCATTAACAATTATTTCTCTGAACTAAAACACTCGCCTTAAAACTTAAGTCCAGACACTCAAATCTTCTATTAATATTTCCTGCAGAATACTCCCTCCTAAAATACTACTAAGATTCGGTCAGTATTGTCCTCTCTTTATGAAGTCGTATATAACTTTTGGTTAGACTCTTCTGGTGGTCTTTGGGAGATTTGGGAGTTAATTATCCTAGCAAACTAGGATTATTTAGGTTTAAACATATTCATACCCTATAATTTAGTAATTCCATTCCTTAGTATATATCTTAGAGACACTCATATACAAGGAGACTTATACAAAAATGTTCTTAATTGTTGCTGGAAACAAGCCTAATGTACATCAACAGTGGAGCAGTAGATAAACTTTGGTATATTTATGCAATAAAAAGTTTTACAGTAATAAAAATAAACAAACCACACTTATACCTACCAATGTGGATGAGGAAGAGGCAAATCAGCTTTCCTTCATTACCAGTCAAAATTTGTGTTACTATTCTAAAACTTAAAACCTAACTTACATAGATCTTTACTACTTATTCCTCAAAGTCAAATGCACCTGTGTTCTTCTGAACAAATACTGCAACTCTCTTTTCAAATAGTTCACTGAAAGAAAATATATCACCTAGAGAGGTTCAATAAAGCCCATGTTATTTAAAAAAAGTAATAAATTATTTCCCAAAGTCATCTAACATAAAAATTAGTTTTTCTACTCGGAAATAATCCTGATTTCTAAGACTCTCATCAGTCTCTTGTTCATACATTTACCACTTGGCCCCATGTTCCCAGTCAGTTCTTGTTTTCATTCTGACATATCCATCTGTCTTCATACCCTCCTCCAACTGGGTTATCACTACTGTGAATTAGTCAAGATTATTAACTAAGAAGATACGATGAACCCTAATTACTTTATCTTGCTTACTCTCATTCTTCCAAACCAGGGTTTTAAAAAATTCAACCACTTTCCACAGTGATTAGTTGATGTGAACCAGGCTTAATCCAATCAGCACTGTTATTTCTGTGGTCACAAGAAATGATTCCAAATAAGCATGAGGTCAGTTCAGAGTAATAAGAATAGGGTTCATTTTGCTGAGGCTTTCTAGAAATCAGCATTGTTACTCCTCTGAGAAAGTCACCAGAAGAGAGATCCTCTCTTGCTTTGACATAAGTATGTACAGATATGATTCTAGGAACGGCTGGTAGCATTTTTCTACTCCTTGTGGAAAGCTCAACAGAGAGAAGGGTACACCAACAGAATAACAGAGAAGTAGATCAAGGACTATGACTGAGCCACTCCTGAAGCGCCTTTTCTAGAACTTTCAATTACACAAGAAAAATAGAATTATTTTACTTTTATTGAAGATGTTTTCATGTAGGTCCTTATTAAGGGCAAACAAAAACATCCTAACTGATATGTACTTACTGTCACTTTTGAAGGAAGTATCTCTAAAATGGGATTATCTTCTTAGTTTTCTTAAAAGTCAGTAACTATAAGGACCATAATTCTTTTTCTAGACAATTAGGGGAAATTATTCTAATTGTTCATTATTGTTTTATTGTAGAAAGCAGAAATATTAGAATTTGAGCCCCTGAAAACGGTCAGGAACACTGTAATTATAAATGTAATTAATTCCTAAACCTTAGTTTATAAAAATAAATAGGCATATTAGTAAATAAATCATAATTAAGTCTAAAAAATAGTTTTTCCATTACAAACAAAAACTTTGTTCGCCTTTCAAATAAAATTTTGTTTGAATTATTCAAATTTAATTCTCACCCATTTCTCAAAATTCAATTTAGTATCATAAAAATGTAATGGAATACTTCATTCTATCCTAAAACACTAGTTACTGTGAACTCTTTGAGAGACATTGCATAATTCAAATGGTGACTACTAAATGCCAAAAAAAAAATCCTGCAATTTTTAAATATTTTCTGCATCTTGCCATTAGCAGAATATATATGTCCAAAGATTATATAAAAACAACAGGGGTGCCTGGGTGGCTCAGTCAGTTAAGCATCCAACTCTTAGTTTTGGCTCAGAACATGATCTCATAATTCGTGAGTTTGAGCGCCGCATCAGGCTCTGCACTGACAGTGTGAAGCCTGATTGAGATTCTCCCTCCCTCTCTCTCTGCCCTTCCCATTCTCTCTTTCTCTTCCTCTCTCTCTCTCTTTCTCTTCCTCTCTCTCTCTCTCTCTCTCTCACACACACACACACACTAAATAAATAAACTTAAAAACAAACAAATAAACAAACAGGATGACATTCAGACTTTCCTGGAAGAGAAGACATATGGAGAATACTGAGAGTTACTAGCACTAAAAATCTGTATCATTGATTCATTCACACCACATGATGAGTGTGTATGTGTGTTATCTGTGTGTAAGGGGATCTTTTATTACAGTCATCCATGGGGACAGTGGGCACCATCCCCAGGACATATACACATCATGATCAAAGTCCATTATAATAGACTCCAAAAGACTGCCTAGATTTTTTGGTTTGTTGTGTTACATTTGATTTTTTTTAACAAGTGGTTATTCCCTGGAGCATTTAAATCTTTTTATTATACAGAAGCTTTATTTCAACAGCAGTGTTTGAAGGACATTTGACCTGCCTATCCAGAGTTAATCTGTTATCCATTGACTACTCTGCCCCTTGTCTCTGTACTTCTACATCATTTCAAGGATGATATTATCTGAAAATGGTAGGAAACAACAAAGAATCACTTGTTTCATTTGTGAGGGACAAATGAAGAAATTAACATTAAAATTCACTTTAAATGTATTGACAGATATCAGAAATAAGAAGGATATATTTAGCTCATACAAAATTAAAAAAATTACTTTATGGGATGAGGCTACCATTTCCTGAATTAGATATGAAAACTTTCTGATGTAGGTTGACTGTGTGTTTAATGGTTGTAATATTATTTATAGGTGATCACAGACCTTCCTATCCTGATTTATATCATGAGCATATTTATATTATATAATAAATAGATGTTAAAATCAGTCTTTAGGTACATATTAAAGAAAAAAGTATTCTCAGGGAGTAACAGCATTTCTACTTATCTCAATATGCAGTAATAACTCTTTCAATATAACAAAATATCTACTTTGATGATTAACTTCTCTTTAAAAACGGAGTCAAATTTTGACAGGTTTATATTGTATAATAATTTGCTTTTGAGTCATAAAAACAAAAACAAAAAAGGGAAACTGATAGTTTAAGGAATGCCTTTAGAAACTATAATATTTGTGCTATATAATGAAAAACAATAAACCAAACCTCTCTAGGCAAGAGAAAATATAGTCAGTACCATTTCCAATTTCAGTAAATGAAGATATTGAGTTTAATTACACATTTATGAAGAAAATATACACCTATAATATTTTCTGTTCAAAGCATAGGAGGTTGGTTTTAATATCCCATCACCTCCCTTGAGTAGCTCCAACCAACATTCTTTATTACAATGTACAATCTCTGCATTGAAAATACAAATTTGGGATATTTTCTGGCTTAGCTCATATCATAAAACATAGTGTAGGTCTCTACAGAGACATCTTGCATCTAGTAACAATAATTTGATATAGCAGGAAAAAATGTCAAGTATTTTTAAAAATAAAAACAGAAGCTTTAAATCCACAGCTTCAGAATAACCTCAAATGTACAAACAGTATTAAAGAATATCATTATATTTGCTTTGTTAAGTGCAATAAAATATTCTCACATTTTATCCAAATAATATATCAATATTAAAGATACTTGGAAGACTCTCAGATTTGCTCATTTACATTAGACCATAGCCAGGTTTTTAAGCATTTAAAGAACTGTACCAGAAATTCTATTAGCTCATGAATGCAGCATAACTGTGGAATTCAGGAAACTGAATAAAAGATATTTGGTCTCTTCCTTTATCTCTTACTTTACACAAGGTTACTAAGCTATAATTTTTAAGTTATAGCTTAGAATGACAGCTCAAGAGAAATAAAATCATTTTGCATTTTAGTCTGCCTTCCTATTCGATAGTTACAAAATGAATAGATTGTTTTAGTGGACTGTTTTCAGTTAGCATGCTTTAAGAATCTTAATACCACAACTGGTACAACCATAATTTAATGACATTTAAAAATAATTGCAGATTCATATTTCACAAATCATGTGTTTAAAATAAATTAGCAGAATATAACTCCATTAATCAAAGTGATCCTGGTTAATCATTTCTAAATGTAACTAATATTAACTGAAATGGTTAAATATTAAAATTATTTAAATGTTTTCCATCATTGAAGACACCACTATCAGCCTTTATTCACACCACTGCAAAATTGAGTTAAAATTTATAGCACAAGTAAGGGCAAATATAACTACATTGTTACAATACAAACTATATAAGAATTACTAGCCTTGACTTCTAGGCTTTATACAAATACTGCCTTACTCTGCAATTTTAATCTCACTGTGACACTTTCTCCACATAAATAATGGGAATAAATACTATATTATTCCTACTATTTTCTCTTTGGAATACTGCAATATCCAAATAATTTTATAAAAGATCTATATTTTGACATTTTATAAGAAAAGGAAGAAATGTATATACATTTAAGAACAGTATTTTAAAAACCTCTATACTAAAAATATATTAATATTGCATATCCTGTAATAATTAAAGAAATATTTTTTCTTTAACTAGATGGGAAAAACAATGAAATGACTAATAATAAATTGGTATTTCTTGAGGAAACTTACAGGCAAAACTAGGTCATTTGCTAGTTTCCATGGAACCATATGTATAAAGTATTTTTGTTTTACTGGATGACCTTTCATACTCAGAGCTTTAAAAATAAAATATAGAGGGACAAGATGGAGTTCTTGCAGGTCCTGAAACACAGGATGCAGGAAGTCAGCATCCAAGGCAGTCTCTGCAGCTATCTACGAATTTTTTTCAGGGCAAATGATATGAGGGTTGGTACATTAGTGTGGGAAGACAAATATGGAAATTTGGAAATGGACAAATATGGAAACCAATACTATGAAGACAACAAGCAGTTTTTTGGCCATCAAGGATGAGTTATATATACTACTGAAACGAATAGCAAAAACATATTTTGGGATATGGATGGAAGCATCGTGCCCCAAAATGGCATCATTGGATTCACTCTATGACCAGTGATCCTCCAACAACAAAACCACCTACTGCTCATAAATTCATTTAGATAAACTGTAAGTACAATGTGAGTGGCACTCCAGAACAATGTGTATCTTATTCTGTTACTAGAAAGAAGACTCAAGAGTGGGTTCCACCTTCAACATCTTATAAGTAAAGACAACAGAAAATAATTTAAACATGTAAAATATGAAGCTCTTTCCACAATTGCACTTTTACTGCTTACTATTAACTTGATTAAAAATGTTTGATTAAGAAAAATAAATAAATAAATATTAAAATCTATAATAAAAATAGAAAACATAATAAAATATATTAAATTTAATAATAAATATATTAATATTAATTGATATAATATTAATATTACAATGCACATAATATTAAATATAATAATAAAAATATATATAATACAGAGTATTTGGGGTTCAGAGGAGAAGTACTATTAATCCAACAATGTAATAGATAGCATCTTTCTTCTGCTTCCCCAAATGCTATATACTGACACTTGATTTTAAAAGTTCATTCTTTTTCAGCATAGCTAAAGTGTTTGTTTTGTTTATTTTTGTTTTGTTGTTGTATTTTAAATTTATTTTAAGAGATAGAAAAAGTACAAGTGGGGAGGAGGCAGAGAGGGAATCCCAAGAAGGCTGCACACTGTTAGCCTGGAGCCCAATATGGGACTTGAACCTACCAACCGTCAGATCATGACCTGAGCCAATACCAAGAGTTGGACACTTAACTGACTGAACCACCCAGGTACTCTTGTTTCGTTTTGTTTAAAATATAGTTATCAGTCATCATTTATTGAGTGTATATTATTGCAAAAATTTATGAAGAAAATGTTAGTAAAATATATTAAAGCAAGAAAGATATAAAATGAATACAGGATGTTACATCAATTAAAAGTAAATCAAAGAAATGGTTAAGTCATGTGAACTCTTTATGGATAATAGCAAAAAACTGAGGATCAGGCATAAATGCAGAGAAAAACAATTTTAAAATTCCAAATATCAGTTCAGAATGGTCATCTAATGAACTGGTCATTGGATGAATACACTTTTTTTTCTGAATTTTTAAAAATCGTGGTAAAATACACATAACATAGAATTTACCATCAACCATTTTTTAAGTGTGTAGTTCAGTGGTGTGAAATACATTAATAATGTGTAACCATGACCAATGTCCACCCCTATAACTCTTATACCATGTAAACTGAAACTTTATACCTATTAAATAAAAACTCTCCATTCCTACCCCAACCTCAGCTTCTACCAACCACCATTCTATTTTCTTTCTCCTTGGTTTCAATTACTTTAAGCACATCATATACATGGAATCATACAGTATTTGTCATTTTGTGACACTTATGTTTATTTCACTTAGCATGAAGTCCTCAGGTAGCCTATATCAGAATTTCCTTCCTTTTTAAGGCTGAATAATATTCCATTATGTATGTGTATATATATATATGTATATATATATATATCCCATTTTGCTTATTTATTTATTCATCTACAACACTTGGGATGTTTCCACGTTTTCACTATTATGATTGATGCTGTTATCAATATAGGTGTAGAAATATGTCTTTAAGACTTCACTTTCAATTCTATGGGATATATACCCAGAAGTGGAATTGGTGGACATAATGATAATTCTATTTTTAATTTTTTGAGGAACTGCTATACAGTTTTCCACAAGAGCTGCACCCCATTTTATATTCTCATGAACAGTGCACAAGAGTTTCAATTTCTCCCCATCCTTATCAACACTTGCTATTTTCTATTTTGTTTTGTTTTTAATAATATCCATCTTAATGGTATGAGGTTGTGGAGGAATATGCTCTTGAACACTTCCTCCTTCTTAGAATATATCTTGTCCGTGGATTCCATAAACCCATTTACGTTAGGTGTTTTGTCCTCTCCTTGTCATTCTTGCTCCTCTGTATGAACACTGCAGCGGTAACATCATCTGCATCATTGGCAACAATGAAAATGTTCTATACTCTGTGAGATCTTATGCTAGTAACCCCTAGCCATATGTGGTCACTAACCATGTGAATTGTGGCTAATGATATTGAGGAAACTAAATTCTAGTTTTATTTAATTTATTTTTTAATTTAAATCCACATGAAAAGTGGTTATCGAATCAGTTAATGTATATTGGATTCTTTTTCTTTCTCAGCCCCAACCTCATGTATCCAACTGCTTCCATGACATATTTATCTAGATGCCCTAAGTATCCAAAATTCCACATGTCCAAAGGCAAATGTTATCACTTTCTTCAAGCCAACCCTTAATTTGATCAATTCAATAATATCAATTTTGCCCAAGATGGAGCTATTCAATTTTCCTTACTCTTCACTCTGCTTCATTTTCCATATCCAGTAAATCATTTATCCTGTTATTCAAACCTAAAAATGCCTCTTAAATCTGTCCTCTGTTATTTAAAATACATGTCATCATTTCTCACACACTACCATTGACAACCTGCTCTTTAAAGAACTCTCAAAGGAAGCTCATTGACATTAAGATAAATAAATTTAATATTTCTTAAATTCTTCAAATGTCACCTTTCTGATGAGTTCTTCAAATCTCCTAGTCAGAAGTATAAACTCCAATCTTCTTTCTTCTCATAACTTGGTCCTATTATTATCACCTTTTTTAGTGTGTTATATTAAAATGACTTGCTTACCTGTTTACTCCATTGTACCCACTCCTATGTATTAATTATTTTTTCAAGTGTTTTGCTTTATCCTTGGCTTATAATAGGCTATAAGAATACTTAGATAACTAATAACAATTTATGAGCTAAATGTTGAAGATTTAGAAACATAACTACAAAATTCTTAGGTACAGAAGGAGAAATAAGCCTATTTCAAAACATAAATCCATGGAGATTTTTATTCACCTACTAAAGGATTAAGCAGCTAAGATTTATATTGGTATTTAATTCATGTGTAGTCTTAGAGAAATTAGTTTGGCTTCCATGATAATTAAAAAAACAAATGCTATTTTTAAAGGTAATTATAGAAGATAAGAAAACATTTTCAACATCAGTGCAGTATGTGTTGTCCTTCGACAACTTTATCCTGCATCACCTGACTGTCATTGAAGCAATGATGAATTATACCTTTTAGCATCAATATTGAGCCTCATTCATTACTTTCTTAGGGTCCATGCTTTATATCAAAAAGACAAATGCCAAGATAAAGTCAAACTTTGTAAAAAAATAAGTGTTTTTAAAGAATGACAGGACAACATTGGAAAACTACTTACTAGGACTCATAGATCCTACCCCACATATTAGTGTGGTCTATTTATTTTCATTTTTTTTAATCAGAAAATCACCAATGATAGATTATTAACTTTTTCATACTTAGAAATTATAATTTAATTGAATATAAATCATATTCGTGATCTATAACAAAGGTCTAGAATGCAGTTACGCACTCAGAAAGGATAATAGATTGTATTACATGAACATTTCTATTAGATATACATACTTGTTACATTTATTTATTAGATAAAATAAATATGTGTATGTGTTATAGTGCTGTGTATCCAATTCAAACTTTTATTGTGAGAAATAAGGAAGAGTATCTTTAATATTTCAATTACTATGGATTTCTTAAAAATGTTTTAAAATTGGTATAATATCAGTAATTGTGTTTTATCATTTTACAAAGTGTTTCTCCTATTTCATATTATTTTTCATAATTCACAGTGACAGAATTTATACCTCGCTGGGTCTTTTTATTCGATGTCCATTGCTATTTCTATAATATCACACTAATACCACTATTATTCTTACTGAAACAAAATATTCTAAAGACCTCAATCTTCCACAAATTAAATTTTATATTCCATTTGTACACTAACTTGCTAGTATATTCTCAGAATTTAATTAATTAGTTTAATTGTATCCTTTCATATCTAACTTATTCTTTTTTTTTTCTTTAAAGGAAAAGCTAAATTCAGAAAATGTAGGGAAGAGTCTACTTTGAAGATATCAGCACTAGTACTTTTTAATGTGTTAATAATTATACTCCATAGATTATGTGTTAATGATTATTACATCCATATTGCATTTTTAGAGAAAATGTATACATCATCTTTTATCTCACAGAATCCTAGTGAGGAAAGCTGTTATGAGTGTACTTGTTTTTGATGTAGAAAATAAAGAGCAGTTTTACTCAATAAAATAACAAGTTGGTAGCCAAGGTAGTAAAATCTCTACTCCATATCTCCTAGTCATGTGCTCTAATCAACCTTACTATATTTATACTTTTTTTTTGTTGTTGATAAACAAAAAATTGACCTTAAAATAAAGTATCTATAAACTACCTGTTTTTATGGTTCCCCGGGTTTTCCTATTGGTAAACTAAGATTGAACTTCTGAAGCACAATTTCTTCCCTTGGCCTATATCTGTAACATGAGTGGTTACCAAAGGTAAACATGATGACTGGGGAGACAGTATCAACATTAGATAAAAATTTCGTTGTAAAAAATGTCATAGGACACTTGCTTGTATACTTAGGCACGTTTTATTTCTTCATAGATATATGTCTTTCTAAAATCCTTCTAATGAGTTAAATATCTGTTTTCATATGAAATATATTTGAAAATAAATATAGAACCTGTGGTAATGTCTATGCATAAATTTGTGTATTCTCTTAAAGGGTCTCTGACTTCCTGTGTTTCACACTATGTACTAACCATATATGGTCAGGCTATGTTCTGTGCTCTCCTACTCCCTTCTGGACCCATCCCTGCTTCTCAATATGCACTTAGGAGTTGCTCTGGGGCCAAGGCCTCATGTATCAAGAATCAGTGTGTGTTTACACCTCTCATTATATACCTGATATCAATATGGACTTAAATTATCCATTCCACAAAAATCCAATAAATTCTTTTTTAAAAAGTGGAGAATATATTATTATAATATAATATTATATATTCCATTGCCCTAAAATCCTATAATGCTTCTCTTAAAAATAAGTAAATAAACCTAGACTCTAAGTATCCAGAATATTTGAATGAATACATACACATGTAAATACTCTCATCTAAACATATACAGATATATACTAATTTAAATAGATATTTATAAATATTTACAGATATAGATATCTATTTTTATTTATCAATCTATCATCTCTACAAGTATTAAGAATATAATTAAATCTTAAGTACTAAGGAACTATTATTTGGGGGCTACTTCTATGTTGCTATATTCAAATAAAAATGGATATCAAAGGATGGATACATTCTAAACTAAATTAAGGATCAGGAATAAATTGAAAAGCAAAGAATTATAAATGTAGTTAAGATTCAGATATTTTGAGCTTAGGAGAATTTTAGGTAAATTGTGCTCCAACCTCCTCTTATTTCAAAAGTTCAGAAAAAACAAAATCACAGCTTTTTAAAAAAGCTAGGGAAGACCTAGAATATAGTCTGTATTCTGAGATTATTCTACTGCCATTCATTGAGGTGTTCATTATATCACATTTCCTGTTTCTGAAGAGGAGAAATATAGCCTTGTAAAATTTCACTAAGAAGATTTAAGAATGAGTCAATCTTTCAACTAAGCATATATAAATGTAGATTATTTTTTAAATGTTGAAATGCAAAAATTCTCTACAAACTCCAGCCCCCAAAGGGAAGTTATGACACATTTAAACAAACAGTTGGTAAGAGTGAAAATTCATATGATGTCTGATGCCAGAACATTAAATTTATTTACTCCATACTGTACAATTTAATTTTCTCCATATTATAAACTCACAGCTAAGAGTTTTAAGTAAAAATATAGGTATGACCATCATAGTGTAAAAACATTTATTATAAATGCTGTCTATTTTTTAAAATTTTTAATATTTATTTTTATTTTTGAGAGAGAGAGACAGAGCACAAGTGGGGGAAGGGCAGAGAGAGAGAGAGGGAGACACAGAATCTAAAACAGGCTCCATGTTCTGAACTGTCAGCACACAGCCTGACGCGTGGCGCAAACTCGGGAATGGTAAGATCATGACCTAGGCTGAAGTCATATCTCAACTGACTGAGCCATCCAGGTGCCCCTGCCATCTTTATTTTTTTAATGCACCTACAAAGTACCACCACAAACAACCAAATATCTTAAGTATTGACACAAAACTTTGAAGATACAGAAATTCAAAGACATATTTTATACTGCCCTTAATCAAGGGGTATAGTTGAGAATATACCACAAATATTCTTTCAGATTAATAAAAAATTGTTTTATTAAGGATTGGTTTTCATTACAAATCATGTTATTGGTTTGTATGATCTTGCCTGAGTAGTTCTTACTCCTTAGTAAAATAAGAGGAGGTAATTCTTTCAAATATATTTTATAAACGAAAGCATAAATTTTCTCTTGATAGGTTATTTTCTTTTTCTCCCTCTACCAACAAAAAATAACAAAACTTGCCAAACTGGCTCATGAATGCATTTATCTCCTACCTTGGTAATGGTTTCATGAAGGTGGAAAAAAGGATCCATTTCTTCAATTTTTGTTGCACGTTTGAGGAAAAGAGCCTCAGAGAGAAAACTTGGACCCTGTGGAAAATCAGAAAAGAAACATTTAAAACTCTTCATTGATTTTGTTTTTCAAGTGCTTATTGGATTTTCTTTAAAGATTCAAAAGGACTCTAAATTGCTTTAAGGTTTCTGTTGATTGTTGGCCTTCATTCTACTGATCTAATTAACCAATTGTAGAATACTTATAAATTAAAATGAGTAGAATTCTATAACTCTTATCTGTATTTACAAAAAAATGTTTTTTTAATTCAGAAGAGATAATTCTTTGCAGAACCCCTCTTTTTTCAAATGCAGACTGTAAGATACCTTGATGACAAAACCCATATCTGAAACCCCTTCTCTGTTTTATATATTAAATGTTACGTTTCAAGGCTGTTAGAATGGAATGTTATTGATAAACATGATTACCATATAAAAGAGCTCAGGCAAAAGTATGCATGATATTTTAAATATTGCAAAACTCACTTCAAAGCAATAGTAAGATATTTTGCTTAGATTGGTCTCAAGGCTCTAAATGTTGCCAATAAAATGATAGCATGCTGGTTGTATCAGAACCTTAGCGTTAAAATGGTTGAAATTAATCAGGGATAAAACCAGTCATTTTGTACTTCCATGTGTAGACAAATTTCAGGATGTAAGAAGACACAGGATGCTGAAAATGTTGAAATCTACTATGGTCTAAATATTTATGCTCATCTAAAATTCCTATATTGAAATCCTAATCTCCAAAGTAATCTTATCAGGAGGTGGGGCATTTGGGAGGTGATTAGTTTATGAGGATTCCATCTTTATAATTGGGATTAGTGCCCTTATAAAAGAGGCTCCACATAACTCCCTAGCCCATTCCTTTATGTGAGCATAGAACAAGAAGTTTGCAACCTGGAAGAGATTCCTCATTCAACCATGTTGGCATCCTGATCTTGGACTTCCTGCCTCCATAACTGTAAAAAATAAGTTTCTGTTGCTTATCATGCCACTAAGTCTGTGATACTTTATTGAAGCACTCTGAAAGGACTAAGACACTATCGAAAGCTCTTGTAGTTATCAACCTTATTCATATCCCATGCGATGATTATTATTTACCATATAAATAAAGCTTTTATGTGAAAACCTGAAGTAACTAGGATTTGTCTAGAAAATAGAAGGGTAGAGAAAGGATATATGTATGTACGTAAACTATTGAACGATAGATAATCTTTCTGAAGGCTATCATGGAGAAGGAAGATTCAACCCAATTTAACCTTCAATGACTACAACAGGGTAACAAATTTAAACTGAATTATATTAGAACTTTTTAAAAAAGCTATTTATTAGAGCAATCCAACAGAACAGATTACTTTGAGATACATCAGTGATGAGAAAGAAAGATAGGATGATGTTGTTGATGGACTCTGAAGTCATGTAGATGACAACTAAAAACAACATACTAGCAATTCTCTATAAATTAAACAATTCTATAATCAGGCATACTTTTTGCCTCCTTCCTTCAAAAAGATTGTCATCAAACAAAAGTAATTTAGCTGTTTTCTCCAGTATATATCCACTTTTAGATAATAAAACCGTGAACCAACCAAATATCTTATGTACCCAAACAGCTTATTTATAAAAACTTGTTTTATATTCCTCTTCTCATTTTGCCCTCCAATCTAAAACTAATTTGTCAGAAAGTCTACCCAGTTGCAATCAGTTCTCCACTTTTTAAGACTTACCATAAAACCACACAACTCAAACTAAAATATCATAAATATACTTCCCTAATTTCCCCATTTTGAGAGTCTACTAATAGTGTTACAGGTTGAATAATTCGTAAGTTGAAGTTTTAACCTTCATTATATCAGAATTTATCTTATTTGAAAATAGGTCATAACAGATGGCTTATTTAGAATGAGGTCACACTGGAGTAGAATATGTCCCTAATACAATATGACTAGTGTCCTTATAAAAAGAGAAAATTTGGAGATAAATGTGCACACAGGGAGAAAACCATGTGAACACGAAGACAGAGAGTGGAGTGATGACTCTACAAGCCAAGGAACTCCAAAGATTTCCAGAAAACCACCAGAAGCTGGGCAAGAGGCTTGGGACAGATTTTTTGTCACAGACCTCAGAAGGAAGCAACTCTGATACCACCTTGAATAATGTATGTCTGCATACTTTATTTGTGGTGTTTTGTTATGGCAGACCCAAGAAACTAATATACTTAGCCAAGATGCTATCTTTCTTTTCTTTTCTAAATTGTTTATGTTTTTATTTTATATTTGAGAGAGAGAGAGTGAGCAAGGGAGGGGCAGAGAGACGGTGACAGAATCTGAAGCAGGCTCCAGACTCTGAGCTGAAAGCACAGAGCAATGAGATCATGACCTGAGCAGGAGTGGGAGGCTTAATGGACTGAGCCACCCAGGGGCCCCAAGATGCTATTCTTTCTCACTGCAATAGGTCTAATAAACTTAATTTCATGGGGGAATTTTCGAGGCATTTTAGGCAGTCAACATAGAAATGCATTAAAATATTGGCTTTGCCACATAATAATTATGTCATTTTAAGCATCTTAATCTCCAAAGGATTAGTTACCATATCCAAAAGACTTAAATAACATATACTTCACAGAGATGTGTGAACTGTCCAATGTCTTCCACATAGGTGATATTATATTAATGGCATTGATGATGAAGCTAATAGTAATAAATATCAGGAGACTGATAAGGGTGGTAGTGATGTGGTGGTAATTACAGTAGGGTGCTAAAGGACTAGCGGAAATAGAAAGAACCCTTTACAATCTTATGACACAGTACACAGTGTGCATTTAGATACATTTATTTTTTTAAGAGAGATATCTTTGAATTAACTTTAGTAAAAGAACGACATGAATAATTTGTGGCATTCATTTTCATTTCATAATTAAAGCATGAAGTCCTTAAAAAGTTTGCTTCATGAGTAGTTTTAAATAAACTTCTTGAAATAATTTTATCTTATTAGTTTACTTAGCAAAACAAAGCTTCATAAATAGTGCAAAGGCAAAATATCAGCCAGCCTCAAACTGAATGATCCCATAGAAGAGAGAGTTATAATTAATGAGGTTTTTTATTGAACTTTCAATTATTTAGTAGCAGTACATGTTAATTTAAATTATCTATATGAGCCTTATCCTCCAATGTAATCCCTCTCTTTCTCTTATTCCTTCACCTATCTTTGCTATACCATTCTGTTTCTAGTGCTTCATTTATTTAAGTATTTAAAAAAACACTCATGTGACCCTTCTATATGCCATTTACTCTACTAAATGAAGGGCATGATCCTTAAATCTCATGGAGTTTAATCTAATGGGATTTGTACACATAATACATCAAATATCATTGTCTTTGAAAAGATTAAGATACTACCATGCTTTATATATATATAAAGTATGTGTGTGTGTATATATATATATAATTAGTTCATAAATAGGTATTTATATATTTATTTATATGAAAAGATTAGAAGAAGGATATATGCTTTCTACTACTATTACTTTGACGAGGAGTGATTGCTGTTTAATAATGGCTCCCATCTGTAGTGGGAAGTTAAGCAAAATTAACTACTTAGAAAGCACTTTTGTTTAGAATAATTATTGATAGATTAAAATAAAGAAGTAATTCAAGATATATGAAAAACTTAACACTGTATGTCTTTCACCTGCAGATCATAATAAAAATATTACAGAGGAAGGGATATTGATAAGAAAAGTCTATCTAGGATATGGTATAAAATTCCATTGGTGTCCCCAGTACTAAATTATTTGTCTTTTCTATAACATTTCACCATAGTCAGCATATCTTCCTTCTTTAAACCCTTTTATCTAAAGACCCTGGTGGTTCTCAACTTGTATATTATTTTCTACCTGAACTGGATTTCCTTTCCTACTTTGAATCCTACTGTCATTTCTAAGTGGTCTCCTCTCAGTCTTCTCTTTTCCACACGCTCCCTAGGTGGTTTTCTGGCTTCAACTACATCTTCAAAATCATAATTTCCAAATCTTTATCTCTAGACTTGATGGCTATTTTCAGTTCATTATTTTTGTTTGTCCATAAGATTCTTCAGATATATCAACTTGTGTTCCAAATCATGATCATGTATTTCCCCAACTGTTGCCTTCATTTCTTATCTTGGATGATAGCATCAGGTCTATATTTTGCCTGTATTTATGTATATAGTTTGAAATGCTATGCCATTTGTGGCTCCAAAGTCTCTCACCTTTTGTACCACAGAACTGCATTGGCCAATTTCCTTCTAATTCACATATTTGGGCAATTTTTTGCAAGTTTCTATCCATTGCTATAGTCTAGTTATTTATTACTTTTACCCAAACTATGGTCCCTACTGACTACAGACCAAAGTTTAAATTCTTTTTAATGTTTATTTTTTAAAGAGTGAGAGAGAGAGGGACAGTGTGAGCAGGAGAGGGGCAGAGAGAGGGAAACAAAGAATCTGACGCAGGTTCCAGGTTCTGAACTGTCAGCACAGAGCCCACGTGGGACTCAAACTCATGGGCCAGGAGATCATGACCCCAAGGGGAAGCTGGATGCTTAACTGACTGAGCCACCCAGGTGCCCCCAAAGTTTAAATTCATTAGTATGAATTAGTATCATTTTTTTCTTTCAGTTGTAAACAATTTTTTCTTTCCCATAAACTAATTTGCACCATTTCCATATAGCTCCTGCTTATATCACAGAAGGCTATTCACCAAACTAAATCCACTTTTACTTTTACTATCTCTATTGCTATACTTAGACCATTTACTCATCTGCCTGAAATGTTCTTTCTCCATCGGGTTACTACGCTTCTTACTACAATTGCTTTCCTTGATCCTCACCAACCCATAAGAGTTCCTTGTTCTCTTGTCACTGTTTCTATGTCATTTTACATTACTCTTACTCATCATTTATTACATTGTGCTTTTGTTATATTTCTGTTTTTCTTTACTATACGGTAAGTCTTAAAGACTTGGAATCCCATTCTTATTAAAATAGTAAAACTAATGCTAAACTTTTTGTGTAAGTCATTAATCTCTCCATCTTAGTATCATCAATATATAAGGTTGAAAAACGTAAACGTGCTGGTCCTCTTATCTCAGAATTCATGTCAGAATTAAGCCAAGAAACAAAGCATATAAATGTGCTCAGGAAAGAGGAAAGGACTATATTACAAGTGGGCTGTGCTTGCTTTTTACCACATTTATCAAGAATTTTTTTTTATGTAAGCAAAAGTTAGAGTTTTGAAATTTAAATTACTATAAATATGTGTTTGTGCATTGAACTCCATGTGAAATTTCTCTTTTAAAATCTAAAACTGTTGGAGAGAAGGACGGAAGATGGCGGAGAAACAGGGAGGTCTGTAATCCGCGCACGCCCGTATGGATTGAACTGAGAAGGACTGAAGGGATAAAACTTGGATTTGCAAGTGGGGGAAAGAAGAAACAGATGCCAGAAAGAAGACAACCTCAAAGATGCCTGAGTGAGTGACTGTGA